>CM028329.1:5740735-6340735 GCA_016647705.1 Eucommia ulmoides
CTTGGAGGGTTTCCATTTGGTGACTCAGTCACTGGAGTTCCACTGGACAGAGGAATAGGCACCTCTTGAGGTCAGTTAAGTTCGTTGATCCTTTCCCTCAGCATGTCATTGGTTTCTTGCATCCGAGCCATCTGGGTCGTACGGGGAGATTCGGGATTGCTTTCTGATGTCATCCTAGAATGAGTCTAGGCCCGACTGCGAGTAAAGATCAGACTTCGAATGGGGGTAACCAAATTGGCTTTTTTGGGACCAATTTTCCTATCTCGTCCTATTCTATAACAAACCCATTCATTAGTCCATGTGGGTCTTAGGTAGCCTTAAAATCCATTCGAGTTTGAAGTTTTCCATTCCGATAATGACCGATCAAAATAAATAATAATTTCTGAATTTTTTTTCTCTACTTAATCGGTATTGGAAACTTTGAACTCGTTTGGGTTTTAAGACTTCCTAAGACATCATCAATCTATCAAGTAAAAACCCATTTCCACGTCTTGTATTCATAGAATTTTGTTGGGATAATATGGATACAAGACGACCATACTCATGTCAGAAGGTTTACAGCAACACAAGAGCTCGATAAAAAAGAAAGAAAAGAAGAAAATGAACAAACATCACAACTTATTTACAAAATAGAAGGAAAAGATAACAAAATAAAATATAACATTCGGACATGGAATAATTGGACTTATTTGAACATATTAGGCTTGACCCTCTAATTATTCCCAACGGAGTGGCCAACTGATGCGCCCCAATTTTCCAAAATGGAAAAAAATAATAAATAATAAATAAGTTTAAGAAGAGGGTTTTTTTAAAGCGCTGCTTTTCAAAAAATACTTAGGCCGTTTTTAAAAAATAAGGAATCACCACCTAGCATTAGATTTAAATGATGTGCTAGGTCACCAATTTTTTAGAAAACAATTTAAAAGGCCTAAGTAAAAATTGACTCCAAAAAAACACGGTCAAACCGAAGATTCATTTAAAGACTCGGGGGTCGGTTACACTTGGGGAAGGTGTTAGGCAACCCAAGATGCTCGTCCGAAAATGGTACCTTATGTCCAATTAAGTCCAATTAGTTTAGTCCGAATGTTTTATTTTATTTTGAAATCATTTCCTTCATATAAAATCTTTTTGGTGGGACAAGTTTTTGAATTATTTAGAATATTCTCCCGGTATAACCTTTCATCGAATATTAAGGATTCGATAAGGATGGTCCTCGTGGGGTATTTATATATGTTTCCCAAAGACATCTTTATTTTAAATGGGAAAACTCAAATAAGTGAATAAATATGAAAATATAAATGCAAAAAAACTAAAACTATATGAACTTATTTTATATGCAAAAATGACCAAAAAAGAATTAAATGGTTTAATTTAAATATGTCAATGAAAACTGATATGAATACTACGTGAATTAATCTGATTATATATGACAATGATTTATTTATAACAAAAAACATAAATGGTGTACGTGTCGTGAAAATAACTTGGATTTATGAATCTAAAAAAAAAAAAAAACTGTGTAAGTGATGAAAGTGTACTAAACTTGCCGTCTAAATAATGCAAGAAATAAACGTGTTAAGTGGATGCAAAGAAAAGTCTACTTTGAGTTTGCCCGATTAATTTAAAGAAGTCTCGATTTGAAATTCCCTCAAATTCTATGGATATGAGAATCGAGGGGGGTTCGTAAAAATAATTTAATTGAAATTAATCTTTCTGAAACTTAAACAAAATCTCATGAAAAATCTACCGAGGGAAGAGATTTCCTAAAACTATTCGTTTCTAAATTCTACTCAGGTCGGGGAAGGAAAACGAGGCCACGGAAAAACTCTCCCACGATTTATCGAATTGTCAGATTGAACTTAAGGTTTGTAAGGATAAATGTTTACCAATAAAAGATATTATTATTTTTTTTTTATTTTAATTTTTATTTTTTAGTGTTTTGATAAAAAGAATAAAATTAAAATTAAAATTTAAAAAAATACAGAAAAATACAAAATAAAAAAATGCAACAAAATAAATAATAAAACATCTTTCACCTAACACTTGGAGTTAGGTTTAAGCACAAGAAACTCACTCCGGCGTTTTCATTGGATTATCGAACGACTTGTTTTTTTTAGCTTTTCCTCTTTATTATAATAAAATAAAATAAAATATGCACAAAAAAAAAAAAAAAAAAAAAAAACAGCGAGATACGGGTGTCTTTGTCTACACACTCAAAGATTTAAATCGAGAATGGAAAACTTTATCTTGGCGTTTTTCATCGAGCTATGGGACAATAATAAAAAATAAAGCTTGCAGGAATTTAAGTTGCGAAGAGAATAAAATAAACTGAAAAAAGAATTAAAAATAAAAAAATATACTTGTTCTAAGCCAAGAATCCCGATGTTTGGGCCTTTCTCTCATGCAGATAGCTTCCTAAAAGGGTTTACGATGAGAATTACTCTTTAAGGATTTTTTCTCTCAATTTCTGAATATCCTCCCAAAGGGTTTCTCTCTAATTTTTTTTTTAAAACTATGAAGGAGAGGGTCTTATTTATAGGAAGGATGTGGAGTGAAAAATCATAGAAACCCTAGTCCCAATTCGACGATGAAAAGAAAAGAAAACATAAAAGGGAAAGGAAAAGGAAACCTAATCCCATTTTGACAAGGAAACTTTTTTTTTTTTCATTGTTTTTTAGTTTTTTTTTCCTTTTATCTTTCTTTTCTTTTTATTTTTTATTTTTTATTTTTTTTTTCTCTAAATTTTTTTTTTTGAAAATAAAAATAAAATAAAGCATAAAAATTTTGCGGGATGGTCAAAATGCCGTGTCTACAACGCATTTACACCCAAATACTTCAAAATAACAAATGTTAGAAGTCTTACCATTCCAGATTTCATATGGAGTTTTGTTAAACCCTCTACGAATCGATATTCGATTCACCACATGGCAAGTTGTACTTACTACTTCGGTCCAGAAGTAGGTCGGTAAGCTCTTTTCATTAAGCATTGTTCTGGCCATTTTTTGAAGCGTCCTGTTCTTCCTTTCCACTACACTATTTTGTTGTGGTGATCTTAGTGAAGAGAAGTTATGAGTATAACCATGCTTATCACAATAACTAATAACATCATCATTCTTAAACTCTTTTTCTCTATCACTACGAAGATTAATAATAGAACATTGCTTCTCATTTTGAACACATTCGCAAAATTTAGTAAATACATAAGCAACTTCACTTTTCTTAGTAAAGAAAAATACCTAGGTAAGTCTAGAATAATCATCAACTATTACGAATGTATAAAACTTACTCCCAAGACTAGCAATAGAATTTGGTCCAAATAAATCAAGATGCAACAATTCATGACATCTAGACGTAGATGTGTGCATCTTTTTCTTAAATGGTGATTTAGACTGCTTGCCTAATTGACATGCATCACATATTTTATCTTTCACAAATTGCAAATTAGGTAGGCTATGTACGAGATTCTTCTTAGATAATTTAGAAATTAGCTTTATACTAGTGTGCCCAAATCTCCTATGCCATAACCAACTATTTTTAGATAAAACATTCAAACAAGACAAATTTTGAGAAATAAAATCATCAAATGAGTAGGTATAAACATTCTCAAAATGCGATGTAACTAACAAGATACTACTATCATGACTATTCTTAATAATGCAATTATCATGATCAAATATCACATTATAGCCCTTGTCGCATAGTTGACTAATACTAAGCAATTTATGTTGGAGTCCATCAACTAGTAACACATCTTTAATAATAGCAGTATCATTACCGATATTACCTATACCGATAATTTTAGCCTTTGCGTTGTCTCCAAAAGTCATATGACCTCTATCCTTAGGTGTTAAAGATGTGAATTTTGATTTATCTCCCATCATATGTCGAGAACAACCGCTGTCTAGGAGCCATTTGTCCTTACTTATTGATGCGTTTGAAATAACCTGCAAGGAGCATCTCAAATAGTTCTTAAGTGGTATCCAGTTTACGTGGGTCCGATCTTGTTTGTCGGGATAATTTTAGTTCCTTTTGGAATCCAAACTTGTTTACAGTTAGATAGTTTAGCAGAACATTTATGAATAGTATGACCCACAATATTACATTTAAAACATCTAACAAGATCCTTAGTTTCAAAAAAAAAAATTGGAAAACGTTTTTATTTAAGATTTTTCTGAAATTTAATACCGACTTTATCAAAAATACCACGTGAACTTCTCAAAATTATTTTCAAGTTATTCTCACCACCTGTGAATTTGAGAACAATTGAACATAAATCCGATATCTTGGATTTCAATTCATTGTTTTCAGATTCGTAGTTCATTACTTGTTTGTTTAATGTATTAATTCTACTTTAAAGGGCA
The DNA here is from genome assembly GCA_016647705.1 of Eucommia ulmoides. Classification (NCBI taxonomy): domain Eukaryota; kingdom Viridiplantae; phylum Streptophyta; class Magnoliopsida; order Garryales; family Eucommiaceae; genus Eucommia; species Eucommia ulmoides. The sequence goes on from CM028329.1 coordinate 5,745,097, forward strand.
TTTATTTTAGAACACTGGCTTTTATAATCATGCGAAAGTTCTTGATAAACATAAAAAATTTCATCAAAATCCAAAGGACAAGAATTTGAATATTTTGTTACCTCACCACCAGTGACCATCAATACAAACATGGACATTTCTTCACTTTCTGATTTTTTGGAGTTACTTGATTCAGTATTCGCCCAAGTAGCCTTCATAGACTTCTTCTTGCTCTTCTTTTCTTTCTTCTTCTATTTATTCTTCTTCTTATTCTTCTCATTTTCTTTATCCCTTTTCGGTTCGGGACCATTAGTTTGAAAGTGACCGGTATTGTGACAGTTGTAGTATTCTACCTTGTTCATGTTGAAGTTTCTTCTCCCGCGGAATGTACGCCGAGTTATTCTTCTAAAATTCTTTGTGAGAAGCACCACGTCTTTCTCTTACTCACTATCAAGACTTTTATTATCACTATCATTATTTTCTTCAATTTTTTGAGCCTTTAGCGCCAAGGATTTCCTCTTGCTATATTCAATTTTATCCTCATATCCTTTAATCGTCGCTTCATGAGTCATCAAGTTTCCTATGAGATCATCAATTTCGTATTTGCCAAGATCCTTAGCTTCCTCAATTGCAGTCACCTTTGACTCCTATACTTTTGTCAAAGATCTTAGGACCTTTCGAACATTATCTTTCATGGAGTATGGCTTTCCAAGTTGACTCAAGTAATTGAAAATGTTGTTGAAATGAGTATACATCTCTTAAATCGATTTAGTTTCTTCCATTCTGAACAATTCAAATTTTCTCATAAGAGCGTTGATTTTCGATTGCTTCACTTGACTTGTCCCTTTGTGAGTAACTTGTAGCTTGTCCCAAATCTCGTTTACTAATTTACAACCTAAAATGCTTGAGTATTCATTAGCATCCAAAGAACAAAATAAAATATTAATAGCTTGAGAGTTCATAGAAAGTTTCTGCTTATCAGAAGCAGTTAGCTGCTCTTTCATCGTCTCGACTCTGTTTTTAATTGAAACAAACGGACTATCCTTGATTGTTAGCCACATATCATAATTTGTAGCCTGAAGAAAGGCTATCATTCTATCTTTTTTGAACGATTAATTTTTACCTGCAAACAACCATGGCCGGTGCATAGACGCTCAGCTAGTATGTCTATTATGTGCACCACTTGATTTTTGTTAGTCAAGTGTGTTGAGTTAAACCAACTTTGATGTCAATTGTTGGTCCAGTGAGCTACCCAAGAGAGAGGGTGAATTGGGAAGTATTAAAAACTTATCACAATCTAACACTTCAAAAATCAAACAATTCATTTTATCCTAAAATTAATTATTATTTTTATAGCAGCGGATATGTATTATCAACTAGGTGCACACCCAAACAACAAAATATAAACAATATAAATAATGCAGCCACAAAAATTCATACTAGTTCACCAAACTACTCTTGGCTAATCCAGTCCCATAAACTCTATAGAGAGTTGCACCCACTAAAATCAATATTCCTTTAAAGGTAGGAACCAAACCCTCACAATGATTCTTTGCACATGCTCAGAATCAATATTTACAATTCATTTTCATAGACTAAGGAATAACCCCTATTTTTTTACCAGGAGGAAGATTAACCTAATTCTATTATAGGGAGAATCACGACCTAATTCTTTTTATACGTTAGGTTCAAGAATTAAACCTCACACAAACACGCTTCAAATATCCTTTTACCCAGTAAAGATTGAATCGTTACAATTAACTCACAATTCTATAAAGGAAGAATTAAAACTTAATCTTTTTATACTCTAGTTAAATATCAAAACCTCAATCTCTTTACCGGAAGAGATTGAAACCAGTTACCCCTAATCAGTCACTCCCAATAATATTTAATTCGCACACAACTCACCAATTACAAAAATTGATAAGTTTTTCCCACTCGAAGCTTCTATCACCTCAGATTAATTAATACTCAATTAATGTCCCGAAACTAGTAATAGAAATAAAGTAAAGAAATTCAAAATATGATTTTTTTTTTTTAAAAACGGATAGTAAGCAATTTAGCACGTAATCAGATTTTCTAAAGAAATTGTTTCAAAAATATTTTTCAATGAAAATTCGAAAAATAATTTCAAAGATCAATTTTCAAGAAAATAATAATAATAGCAAATAAGCAAATAACTTGGAACAATTTCATCAAGAATCCACCTAAAGAATAATGATTAGAATAGCAACGACACTTCAGATCGGTAGTAGCAATAATCCACAATAAATGTTTCTCAAGAACAAATCTTAAGAAAGATCTCACAATGGACTCAGTATAATTACTCTTAGAAAGCACGAAAGCTGAATAACTCAGAATAATTGGGATTATCTTGATTAATTATAACCTTAAAAACGCAGGTTTACTTATAGGGGATTATAACAAGTCTTCTAACGGCTTGTTCTCACATATCATGACAAATAATTACTCTATAAGCCCCCTGATGTCCTTAAGACTCAATCTCGGTATAATTCAATTGAATATATCTTTTAAAACATTCAATTTAATCCCTCAAATCTTTACTCAATCTCAATTAAATAAGATAGAAAGAATTACATGTACCAAATTGAGAAATATCAAAATTACTTGAACTATATCTATAGGGATATTTAAATATTAATTAAATAGCTTAAAATATATTAGATCCCTCAGATATCTCGCATATCTTAACCATAAATGGCTAGTAAAGGCTACTGTTTGAATAAAATTTGAAATTCCATAAATCTTGAAATAGATCCATCTGTCGACCGACCAAGGCCCGTCTTTCGACCGCCCGTTCAGGATGTAGCCAAGCCAAAAATTCTTCGCACATCGGTCAACCACCCATAATTCATCTGTCGACCGGACGATTCAAAGAGTTACAAAAGTAGACTCACCTGTTGACCGGAAGATTCAGAGACTTCCTCTTTTAGCCATAGGTCAACTTACCTGTCGACCGAACGATCCAACAACTTTTCCTTTTAAGCATCTGTCGACTGCTCAAGCTGGAACATCTCTCCTATATCCAATTTTAATTAATTTTCTTCAACCTTTTCACCTCTTTAACCAATTTCTTTTCTCGGTTATCTCTACTAAAATCTTAAATTCAATTTTAATCAATTATCCTTATTTATTTTTCAATTACGCATAGGAGCAAATAATTTAACTAATTAGGATCCTATAAAATACATATAATTTTGAAAAATATTTTGTGTCATGTGTGATCTTAACCAAGATACATTAAGAGTTAAAATTTAACCTGAGTTGTTTTTCCTAAATTCTTCAATTTTTTCAAACTCTTAATCTTCTATCATCTTTGTCATCATCTTTAGTATTGTCACAATATCTTCATGATCATTTTTATAACTGGAACTAATAAACTGGAACACTCAATAAATCGTTAGTTTTACAAAAAATATCAACATTTAATTGTTCATCAAAATCTTAAGATCAACACCAAGAAAACCTAACTCCATGGAGGATAGAGTAAGGAACATATGACGATCACTTCCCATTGAATGAGAACCAAAAGTCTCGGTTTTCCAAGAAACAAAAGACATAAACAATTGCTTGATGGAGGCAAGAAGCAAAGAAATGTATGCTAGATTCTATAAGATATGTAATAGCTTGAATCGCTAAGAAAACCTTACTCCATCGAGGAGAGAGTAAGAAACATACTATGACCTCTTCCCAGGGAATGGGAACCAAAGGTCATGGTATTCCAAGAAGCCAAGGACCTAAACAACTACTTGATGGCGGCCTTAATTGGAAACGAAACAACCCATGAGGCCTCGCTCAGAGACAATGAATAGGAATTGAGAATAATACAAAAAAGGCACAGACTCTCAAAGAGCAAAGAGATGAATAGAAAGACGATGACGATGAGGAGAGTTAAGACAACGACCAAGAGAAAAGCCTTGCACGTATGAAAAGAAATTGCCCAAATTTGCAAAAGAGGCATTTAAAGTTAAAAGGTAGTCCAATAGTTCTCATATTAAGTGTTTTGATTCTCACAGAACATGTCATTTCCAATTTGAATACCCGAAACCTAAAAAGGAATACAAACAAAGTGAAAATAAAAATTCTAAAAAAAAAAAAAAAAAACAACAACAAAGGCCATGTCGAACGATGCCAACACTAACAGTTCATAAAGTTCTAATAGCAAAATGAAACTCAGGATTCTCAAAAACAGGAAAAATACTATGAAGGCCACGTGGGATGATTTTAACGCCAGCATTTTAGAAATTTCCAACAGTGAAGAAGAATCAACAATGCTTGTCTTAATGGCCAAAGACGTTGAGACGAACTCGATGAACATGGAGGTAAATTCCAATACATTAAATAATTTTGTCTCGTATATAAAGTTTGATAATGATATTTGCCGTAACCCTAGTGCATAAAAAATTATACCAAAGTGAACTTATGAAACAAATCAGATTGTTATACGAATATGAACTTATGAAACAAATGAGATTGTCACCAATTTGAACAACACAAACTTCGATTTAAAAAATATAGTCACCAATTTTCAAAAACAAAATGAGGCTTAAACAAAAGATTTTTGGATTTCCTTTTCAAAAACAAAATGAGGCTTAAACAAAAGATTTTTGGATCTCAAAGGAAGATATAATAGTTGAACGGAAGAGCTGAGATTCTAGAAAATTCAAATGATTACTTAATTTTGAAATTTAATCTCTTGAAAATGATGAATCTATATTTCAAAATCTTAATTTGGAAACCATATGTCTGAAGAATGATTTAAGAATATTAGAAAAAATGATTTTTACATTGTAGATATGAAATTTTTTATTCTTGAAGTTAACAATCGTTTGTTAAGACGTATTTTCAAACGCACAAATTGCGAACTTGAGGAATTACGTGCAAATTACCTCAATCCTTATCAAGACAAAAGGGATAATGATCGTTTTAAAACAAAATGTTATTATTGTAATAGAAACGCTCATTACGTGGTGTCTTCTCCCTATCTTAACACCTAGACTAATAAGAAAGGACAAGAGAAAATGGGAACATAAATTAAATGACTGTATTACCACTACTAAGTCCATTAAAGAAACAAAGGAAAAATGGAAGGTCGCATCTGGTGGCACCATAGACACCCAAATGAAGAAGTGATATTCCAAAAGAATACTCATGGCGTCCTCAATTTATGAAAGACAAAGGCAAAGGAAAAGCGCACCTATTTTTGTGAACCGTATTAGAAATAAAAAATGAGGAATGAAATGGAAAATGCTCATTCTCATTAATTTTCTCAAGTACAAAGAACACCTATTTACATGAAGAAAACTTAACAAAAATTAACAAATTTCAACAATTTAACGACTTAACAACTTTTCATCTAGAAACTATAGAAACTTCTATAGAAGAACTTTTCTCAATTTCTAATACTCCCCCACAAGATAGAGAGTAGATATTATGAACTCCCATCTTGCCTAGAAGAAATCGAAATTGATGCGGATGGAGAGCCTTGGTTAATATGTCAACAAGTTGGTTTTAAGTAGTAACATGCAAAGTTTTCAGCAAGTCATCTTGAATCTTCTCACAGATGATATGACAATCTATTTCGATATGTTTTGTGCGCTCATGATAAACTGGATGTCCTGCAATAAGAAGAGCAACTTGATTATCACAAAATAATAGGGCTGGTCCATGGTGAGTAACCCTGAAATCTTTGAGCAAGGCAAGTAACCACCTAATTTCATAAGTAGTATTCTCCATGGAACGGTATTCGGCTTCGGCAGAAGAACGAGAGACAGTATGTTGTTTCTTGGACTTCCAAGACACAAGGTAAGTTCCAAGGAAAACACAAAATCCAGTGATGGAGTGTCGGGAGTCTGGACATGTAGCCCAATCTGAGTCAACAAAAGCTTTAAGCTGAATGGTGGACCTACTGGAGAAGAAAAGGCCTTACCCTAGAGTACCCCTTTATATATTAAAGAATACGAATAATAGCCTTTAAATGGGGTTCTCGTGGTGATTGCATGAACTGGCTAAGGCGATTAATGGCATAGCAAATATCAGGACGAGTGATAGTCAAATACAAAGGTTTCTCAATCAATTGTCTATAGCTGGTAGGATCGTCAAGCAACTCCCAATCACTTTTAGACAATTTCAAATTTTCTTCCATTGGTATGGGTGCAGGTTTAGAACCTATGTAACCAGTTTAAGAAAGCAATTCCAAAGCATATTTTCATTGACAAACAGAGATCCCAGATTGGGATCGAGCTACTTCAAGGCTTAAGAAATACTTAAGATCCCCTAAATATTTAAGTTTGAACCAATCATGAAGAAAAAATTTCAAGTCTGCGACTGCCTTTTGATCATTGCTAGCAACAATTATATTATCTACATAGACCAAGAGTGGCAAGAATACATGGCTAGTGTTTTTGATAAATAGAGAATGGTCATTGGCTGATTGAAAGAACCATGCCTGTAGTAACACTCCAAAAAAACTTAGAAAACCATTGTCGAGAAGTATGTTTAAGGCCATATAAGAATTTATGCAATCGAAAAATAGCATTGGATGGCAAAGTCTCCTCCTCGCAACAAACATATCCAGGAGGAATTGTCATATAGACTTCCTCAGTAAGCTCTCCATGTAGAAAAATGTTATTGACATCAAACTAAGTCAAAGACTAACCAAAAATAGTAGCCAAAGATAGCAAAACTTTAAGGGTAACAAGTTTGGCAACAATAGAAAAAGTGTAAAAAAAATTGATACCTTTTTGTGGGTATACCATTTTGCCACAAGACGAGCTTTGTGGCATTTAATGCTGCCATCAGCGTGAAACTTAAGATTATACACCCATTTACAACCAATGACATGTTTTCTATGGGAAAGAGAGATAATAGACGAAGTGCTGTTCCGATCCAAAGCATCCAACTCAATATCCATGGCCGCCCGCCATTTCGGAAACTTAATTGCTTGGGAAAAGGTTTGAGGTTCGATAGGAGTAGATATAGCCAAGATGTAGGCATGAAATGGGTAGGGGGGAGGGAGAGGGGGGAGATAGCTTGTGGTAAGAAAGAACATAAGATAACGGATTGGCAGTGGAATGAGGTAATGAACTGTGGGAATGAATGTCCAAAGAACAATGATACTCAGAAAGATAGGAAGGTGGTTGGGTTGTTCTGTGAGGTCGTTAGGGTTTTGGGAAAAGAGAGAAAGGTGAAGAGGAAGATACATGCATAATATCATGAGTAGGAGATGATGTATGGGTGGAAGTGGTCACAGGCGTAGAACGAGGAGTATAGTCAAGAGCGGGAGTAGGAGGAAAACTGCGAGGAAGAACTCTATTATGGAAAATATTTAAGGAAGGTGGAATGGATTTAGATTTGGCAAAGGAAAAGTAAAACACAACATTACAAGAGATAAATATTGTATTAGAAGTTAAGTCAAGCAACTTATAACCCTTGTAACCAAAAGGACATCCAACAAAAATGCAAGTTCGAGCATGGGGTGATAGGTATAAATTACCTATCTATTTCCAAACCGAATTTGTTAGTTTTCGAGTACGTTTATTATGTTTTAATACATTTTAATGTGTTTTTATTCTTTTTGTATTAAAACAGGTGCGTAAGGTGAAAATGTATGAAATAGGAGCAAAAACGATGAGATCAAACCAAAAACAGTAGAGGAATGATGAAAAAACAAGCTTGGAGGCAAAATTATGAAACAAGCCTACCGCCGAGGTGTCCAGACCATCGCCGCGACAAAGAAGATGCTGAGAAGACACCAAACTTGCTGAAACTCCATGGCCGCAGTGCAAAAGATGCAGGATGTTCTTCCTATTCCACCGCCTTTTTCACCACTGCGACGATCAACTAACCGACCTACCCACGGCCGCGGCGGTGAATCTCACAGCCGCAGCGGTGGCCTCTACACAGAATATATATATTTTTTAGATATTTTGCTTATAAATACCCCTTTCCTCCTTCCTCATTTGCTCTTCTCTGGCCATTACATCCCTTAGGGCTTAGTTTATAGTATACATAGAGTATGGGGAGTGCTCAAACATATTCAAAGGAGAATATCAACACGCAGTGAAAGAGAATTGTTCGGTGGCTAATCTTCGGATATCGGCTAAGTTCACCCGCTTTTCCTTTTATTTCTTATCTTCTATGTATGTTTGAGAATGTTTAGCCTAGTTTCGATTGTATAAATGGCTATGGCCTTAGGTTAAATGTGGATTATGTATAGGATTAATACCGTTTATAAAAACGTAGTTTTGGTTTAGTTGCGTTTCTTTGATGATTGTTCTTCAATGTTTGAGTGTGTTTATTATATTGTTTGTTTATTTTACTTATATTTATATATCGAGAATAAAGTGTTTGACAAATTCTGGATTCGGATTAGAATAAACAAACGCCACGATTCAATAACCCAGTCGGGGTTAGGATTGTGGACAATCTATGAAGTTGGGGAAAGACTCACGCGACCTAGGGTTGTTAAGACATTGAGGGGGACTTCTTTGTTGATTCAAAGTCGCATATTCTCTTGTCTTACACTCGGGAGAGGTGTCAAGAGAGTTTTAGAACTGAGATTATCAATAGGGTAAACACAACACATGAAATCAATGACGTTGGGGTGAGCCTCAAGTGACTTAGAGTCATTAAGATGTTGAAGGGAACTTCTTCGTTGACACGAAGTCATGTTATATCCCTCGTCTTACACTCGAGAGAGGTGGAGAGAGAGTTTACGAACTGAGGTTTTGTGTGCGATCAATGAGGTTGGGGCAAGACTCATGCAATCTAGGGTCGTTAAGACGTTGAGGGAGACTTCTTCGTTGACACGAAGTTGCATTATATCCCCCATCTTACACTCGGGAGAGGTGGCGGATGAGTTTTAGATATCGAGATTAGCAAATACGTCGAATACCATTATTGTGAACTAAACGAAATCAAACGCGTTTAAGTAAATAAAGTTAATCCCTAGATAATCCGTCCAATAACTATCTCGTATTAGTAATTAGAATAGTTAAATTAGTATATTAGTATTAGTTAATTAAATTACATTTTTGGTCGCCTAGATAAAGTCAGGTTATTACAATAGTAGTACTCGATAGTAACAACACCAATCCCTATAGATACGATACTCGACCGAAAGGTCCATTATACTAAAACTTGATCCGTACGCTTACGGTGAAAGTGACAGCGCTTAATTAGCGGCCACCACAGGGTGAGAACTTGGAATGATGTTGAGTGAGTGTGGAACCATAACAGAGGCATCCAAAATTGTGGAGATGACTATAGGATAGAGGTGAATGATTCAATAACTCAAATGGAGTTTTGTTGCCAAGTAAAGGTGAAGGTGTTCAGTTGATCAAGTAGACGGCCGTGAGAACAGAATCCCCCCCCAATAACAAATAGGTACATGGGACTGGAATAATAAAGTACAAGCAACATTGAGAATGTGTTTATGTTTACGTTGAACAACAAAATTTTGTCTAGAGTTTCAACACAAGAAAAATAGTGGATAATGCCATTAGATCGAAAGAAATCGGTAAAAGCAAGTTCGTGTGCATTGTCTGAGCGGACAAATTTGATTCGGATATTATATTGCTTCAAAATCAATTTATAAAAAACTGGAAAAATGGTTTTAACTTCAGATTTGGCATGTAACAAATATACACAATTGGCCTTAGTGCAATCGTTAACAATGGTGAGAAAATAACAATGCCCCGAGATGGTTGGAACATGAAAAGCACCCCATATATCAATATGTATTAAATCAAAAGTATTAGGAGATAGATTGTAATACTTGAAGTTTTGCAAATGAGAGATAACCTAATCTATAATGCCAAATAGCATGTTTCGACATTACAGATTCAGTTTGCAAAATAGAACAATGCGGTAAACTTGGAGTATTACAATAAAAAATTCCTAACTCTAAGAAGTAAATATCTTCTACACGCCTACCCTTCCTAATCGTCGATCCCTAAATAAGGTCCTGTATGGTACAAGAATCATAGGTAAATTGTACTGAACAATGTAGAGATGGAGTGAGGGCACTTATGCTCAATAGATTGAATTTAAAATCAGGCATAAATAAGACATTGGAAAGTAAAATATGCTTAGACAATTGTATAGACCCAATACAAGAGATTTTAACACGGTGACCGTTAGAAAGGCGAATGTGAGTACTGTATGAGAGAAGATAGGTAAAAAATAAAGATATATCACAACAAACATGATGTGTGGTATCGGTGTCAAGAACCCACTTAACAAAATTTATATGAGCACGAATAGAAAAAATAGAAGGAGAGAGAGTACCAACAAAATTTGAAGTCGAGGGTGTGGAGTAGGACAAAGAAGTGTCAGATGCAGTACCGAGTGACCCTTGCTGAAGCTGATTGCTAAGAAATGAGATTAGCTGCTGGCATTGATCATTAGAGAGAACAGATGAAGAAGGATAAGGTATTAGAGAAATTACCATCTGTTTATTCTGTTGTTGGGCTTAAATCATATGGGCATGAGGAAAAACATTTGGGGGGTTGGAATAAACATATGGGGAATGGGCTGGTATAATGGACTTAGGGGAAGCAAAAGGGTTTTGGGTGGGGTGAGGTTTGAAAAATGAGTTCTGATTTGTTTGGTTGTAAATAGATGGGTTTTGGGTTTATGGGTGGGTCGGGTTTGTGGATGGCTATCCATGTAATTTGTAACACACAGTGAAAGTGTGCCCTACCTATCCACAATGAGAACACGCTGGTCAATTTTGGTGAGGAGTAGAAGCGGCGACAATGGCGAGATGAGAGGATGAAGCTTGAAATACCATGGAATCGTTGGTCAGAAGGGTAGATCCGATGGTTCGTTGGCATTCTTCTTGGATAACAAGGTCGAAAGCCTTACTCATGGTGGAAAGTAGATCATTTATCAAGATTTGAACACACACAACAACGAATGAGTCGTTGAGGCCCATAAGAAATTACATAAGGTGTTCTTATTGTTGAAAATCGGTCTAGAATTTCATCACTCCACAATTACATACGGGTATGGACTGGTAATCCTTGAATTCATCCCAAAGTATTTTTAATTTTGTGAAATAGAGATTAACATCAAGTGATCCTTGACAAAGTGTAGCCAATTATTGCTTGAGTTGAAAAATGCAGGGAGCGTTGCTTTGGCGAATATGAGCATGAAGATCGGTCCAATATCTTCAGCAGTGGCCATATAGAGAAAGCTATGGTCGATGTCTTTGTCAACGGAATTGAGAATCCAATATGTGACCATGCTATTGTAGCGGGACCAAGCACCAGAAGAAGAATCATCCAAAGGGGACTGTCGAGGAGTTCCATCAATGAAACCAAGCTTGTTCTTGGCATTGAGAGCCATATGCTTGGCTCAGTTCTAGGTATTATAGTTAGGACCAGTGAGAACATGAGAAACGAGTGTTAATCTTGGATGGTCACCACTATGTAGGAATAATAGAGTATGAGTATTATCTATGGAGACAAAATCTGATTGAGTTTGGGTAGTGGTAGAAGAAGAGGGAGGAGTAAGAGGCTAATATCGATTGTTATTGGTGGTGGGCTGTGGACTGCTACTTCCACGAGCCATGAATGAAGGTGGTTCTTCAGCATAGCTGTTGTTAATCAGCAGAGGAATGAAATAAAAGGAAGGAAAAATATATCTGATACCATATTAGAAATAAAAAAAAGGGGAATAGAATGGAATATGCTTATTCTCATTGATTTTCTCAAGTACAAAGAACACTTATAGGAAGAAAACTTAATAAAAATTCACAAACTTTAACAATCTAACAACTTAACAACTTTTTATCTAGAAACTATAGAAGCTTCTATGGAAGAACTTTTCTCAATTTCTAATAAACCGTGATGAAATATCTTTCCATGTCACTCATGAGATACCAACTAGTGATCGGATGATGCATTAAGAAGGAAGCATCGGGAGAATGTTTCTCATCCCAAACTAAGAAGGGAAAGGAAAATGTTATTGAGGGTGGACCATCAGATAAGTGACAAGGAAGAAGATGATGGGAAGAAGAAGGTGAAAAAAACTGTTGACTTAAGTCTCCAAGTTTACATAACCCAATAATTTGAAGATATGTATACCAAGATCATCAATATAGATGGTCGAATCATAGGTAGCCTGTAGGTTTGACATGGTCACCCAAGACATATAAGCTTTGGGATATATGCAATCATACTGTTGATCCTAAGATTTTGATGAACAATTAAGTATTGATGTTTTAGTAGAACTAATGTTTTAATTGAGTGTTTCAGCGATTTAAGTTTTAGTGATGAAGAAACAAATTAAATGGATGCTAAACGATGATGTTGAAGATATTGAAAATTTAAGAGTTTGAAGAAATTAGGGAAAATAACTCAGGTAAATTTCAACTCTAAATATCCCAATTAGGAACACACACTTTGCACAAAAGGTTTTTATCATTTATGTGTGTTTTGATTAAGTGAAATTATTTGCTCGTATGTGATTTGAAAAGAAATAATTTTAAATGACTAAAATGGAATTGAAGAATATTAGTGGAGCTAATTTAGAAGAGAAAATGGTTTAAGGGGCGATAACGTAAAAAGAATAAGTTAAAAAACAAGTTCAGAACAGAGATCCAGAAGATGACAGTCGACTGATGAGCCGACCGAACAAAGTAGCTGAAAGATCCTGTATCTCTAAGTTGACCGACAGGTCGACCGACCAAGGAAGCTGAATTCTCTGAATCTACAAGTCGACTGATAGGTCGACCGGTAAAAGCAAAACGAACTCTCTGAAACTACAAGTCGACCGACAGGTCGACCGATGAACTTCGTTGGCTATAACCTGAATCTGACAATCGACTAGGCAGTTGACTTAAGGCGCTGTTTCAACATTTTGTTCTATCCGAGATTATATCCAAAAGTAGCTGTTTGTGGTTGGGATTTGAGAGAGATTTTGAAGATATTTTCTATATTTAAGATATGGTTCATATATTAATTAAATCATATTAATATGGTTCATTAAATATTAATGTTTCTCAATTTAGTACTTGAAATAGATTTTATTCTTATTAATTGAGATTGAGAAATACTTTGGGGGTTTAATTGAGAGATTTGAAGTTGTTTTTAAGTGAATTGAACCTCAATGAAGTCTTTATAATATAAGGGGTCTATAAGTACTTTTAATTGTCATGACACATGTGAACTAACCGTTAGAAGGCTTATTTCATACTCCAATATATAGACCTGCGAATTTCTTATCATAAATAAAATAAAATCAATATCAAGAGAGCTAAAAGAGTTTATATCATTTGTGAGCTATTATAAGAGTCATCTTTCTAAGATATTGTGAGATTTTCTAAGAGTGATTTTCAGAATCAATTGCGATCAATTTTTACTGGTACCGGATTTGAAGTTATATCATTCTAATCATTTTTTATGTGGATTCTGGGTGAGATCTTTCCAATTATATTCTTTCATTGCATTATTTGATTATTATTTGAAAATTGATCTTAGAAATTGTTTCTGATTTTTTAAAGAAAATATTTTTACAAATAATTTCTTGAATCTGATTACGTGCTCAAATTTGCTACCCATATCTTGTTAAAATTAGATTTTTCTATCACTAGTTGGAATATTAATTCAGTTATTATTTATCTAGGGTAGTAGAAGTTTTGAGTGAGATTTCTTGCTTATCAATTTGTATTGATGAGTTGTGACAAATTAAATATTGTTGGGGGTATTTAATCAAGGGTAACTGGGTTTCAGTCTCTTCCTGTAAAGAGATTGATGTAGTGATTCTTCCTGGATAGAATTGCGTTGTGAGTGATTTGTAAAGGTTCCATCTTTAGTTGGAAAAATAATAGTTGGAGTGTTTTGTGAGGTTTTGATTCTTGAGCCTAAGGTATAAAGAGAATTAGGTTAATCTTTAACCTGTAAAAAGATAGGTTATTCTTAAGCCTGTAAAAAGTAAAGGTTATTTCTTAACTTGGGAAAAGGATATTGTAAAGATTGATTTTGAGCCTGTAAAAGAATCGATGTGTGGGTTTGGTTCTTACTTTTAAAGGGATCTTGGTTTTAGTGGGTGTGACCTCCGTGGAGCTCGGGGAACTGGATTAGTCAAGAGTAACTTGGTGAACCATTATAAATATTTTGTGTGCTACTATATTTACTTCGCTATTTTTGTTGTTTAGGTGTGCACTTAGTTGATTATATTATTCCGCTGTGTTATAAAGATAATAATTAATTTAGGCTTAAAATTAATTATTTGATTTATTGAATTTTATTCTGATAAATTTTAATTACCTAATTCACCCCCCCCTCTTGGGTATTCTACTGGGCTAACAATTAATATCAGAGCGGGTTTTAGCTCAATTAGGCTTAACATCCTAACTAAACCGGTCACGTGCACACACCATGGATGATGTGTTTTATGTATCCTCTTTTGATAGTGGTAAATGCATATATTATAATGTGGTTTATAATTCTTGTGATTTTAGTGGTAGTGATGGAAATGATGATAATGAAAATGCCCATATTGCTTTGAAAAAATTACTTTCTTTCACACTACTTTTTGCTAAAGAGAATTTGAGTTTAAAAAGAAAAATCGCTTCTTTTGATAATGGTGGAAAAAGTGTTCGAAAATCTAAAATACATTTGGATGATTATTGTGGTTTAAAAGAGTTTTCGGACGTTGTTTTTAAAATTAATAATTTTCTCTCTAAAGTAGATTATCTTGAAAATGAAAATAGAGTTTTAAAAAATAATTTTGAAATGATTTCCAAGCAAATGTCAAATTTTGTTTCTAAAGTTGATTTACTTAAGAAAAATTTTGAAAAATCAAAATTCGACCTTAAGTTTATTTCGAGAGATTCTGAAAATAATTTTTCTAGGCAAAGTGGATATGCTTCATCATCTCATATTTAATCACAGGCCAGTGATAGTTATGCTTCTATTATTAGAAATGATTTATGTTTTACATCTCGTGCTTTCTATGATAAATCATATTTGAGATGTTATTATTGCAATATGGTTAGGTATTTTAAAGTATCATATCTGTTTGAGAACCCTAAATCTATGTCTAATAAGGACGGATCCAAAATGAAATGGATACCGAAGAAAATTGTTGAAATGTCTTGTGCAGAATTACAAAATGTCGGAAGTGGACTTGAAAGAATAGTTAAAGAGTTTATATCAAAGTCAAAACAGGAAGTCACCAAAGATCCACAAACGACGTGTGCAAAGCGAAAAGATGCACCAAAGACAAGAGGTGAAGTTGTAAAGAAACCACAAGAGATATGTGTTAAGAGAAAAGTTGTACCAAAGCCAAGATGGGATATCACCAGAAAACCACAAGCGATCTGTACAAAGAGAATCTTCAATAAATCAAATGGAAAAGATCAAAGGAAGAAAAGATACGAACAATACAAGAAGAATTGCGCACCCAAATCAATTATGAGTTCAAATGAGGTAAAAAGTAAAGTCATCTTGAAGGATATAAAAGGTACTCCTAACTCTCCGCATTTTAATTTATTAATTTTGTTAAAGAGTGAGAGTGCCAATTTGCCAAATAGGTAAGTTGGTAATTATTTCTAAAACTTATATTATATGATGCATTCACTTTTTGTCTTAGAAACATTATATGGTGATTATGAAAATCACATTTAATAAAAGTGTAATTACATATTTTTTATAATGTGCTTATATCCTTACACGTTATTGAGATTTAGAAATTGAATTGAGCTAATTTTTTTTTTTTAATCTTGATTTATTAAAATGCATGATATTTTAATTAAGGTGAATTAAATGATAAAGAATGATTTATTTTATTTGAATTATTCAGGATTATGATTGTATGCTTACATGGATATATATGAATTAAGTATTTGGCTATATACATGGTAATAGGTCATTCTTATATGTCTCATGTCCTCTAATTTTTAAATTATTATATGTTAATGAGAAACATGTTACTTTAGAAGACTTGATCTGAATTGATTGGTTTATAGGATTAAGATTACTTGGAATTGATTAGTGATCATAAATGTTGATGAGAATAATTGATAAATATATGTTCACTTGATTTCTACTAATGATCTTCTTCCAAACATGTTTAAAAGAGTTTCAGGCTTTAAGATTACTCAAGGAGAAACAAATATTCATATCGAAAATCAAAGTTGAGTCAAGAATAAGAACGAGGTTGATTCAAGGAGATAATCGATTAGAATTAAATCTTCATTCAACTAAGTGGTAAAACAATCTCATTCTTGCATTATTATGTGGGAAATTGAAGTATCATGTTTTAATTATATGTCCATGCTATATGAGATTATCTAAAAGTCATGATTAAAATATGCGAAATATCTTGTATAAATTCATGATTTGTTTATCCTTGAGTTATTTGCATAATCTCTAAATATATATAGCATGAGTTATTCGTTAATGATTATTATTGAAAAATAGAGCTGAAGATTTTATGAAATAAGTATGCATTATATTGATAAGTTTCATAAACTATCATTGAGAGATGTTTCATGCATTAATGCTTCAAAGATTATATTTTTCTCCTTAAAATGAATTAATTTGTTTACACTTATATATTGGGAGATTGCATGAGTAAGTATGATGTTTTTGGTGTAGATTTTGATAGATTGGGTAGACTTGATATTTATCTAAAAATGATCCACATAGTGTTGATATTTTGTGCTTAAAAGTTAATTTCTTAAAATGAGTTTTGATTTTTAAAGTTGAATTTATAAGTTGATTCAATGTGCTTTTAAAAGAGTTATATATATAAAATAAATCAGCTCATTTATATTGGTAGTCGTTGGATGTCTCTGGATATTGTTAGTCGTTAGTTCAAAAATAACTTCACAATTAGGGTTCGCAGCCGCCTAACACACAGGTAACACCCCCATCTCGCGCTCTTTTTCTCTCTCTCTCCCCCCCATTCCACCCCATCTCGCTCTCGACATCTCCCCATCCATCGCCACCATTATCGCCGTTCTTGGTCCATCATCGATAGCTGTCACGCCACCACGCCTCAGGTAGGTCTCAAACGATCATTTTCTACTCCATTCACGATCGATTTCATGCCGTCACTGCTAACTTGCTTCAAACTCTCTCTATCGTCGATAATGAAGATGACGATGCCAACACCAACATCCAAACTGTCGTCACTCGCCGTTATGCTTCGTTTCGCTTTGCCACCGCCATCGTCGTCTAGATCTGGCCACCTATCACTGTCGGACAAAATTTCTCAGCACAGGAGAGCTTCGATTCGAGTTCATCGTTTCCACTGTTCGTGACCAAAAGGTGTGTCTCATTTCAATTTCTGATTTGTTCAAATTCAACGACGACGACGAATTGGTAGATCCGATTCCTGGTGAATTTCTGATATGTTCAAATTTCTGATTTGTTCAAATTCTAGCCATGGCATGAACAATTAAGGCTCAATCTTTCTAGCCGCAGTAACAATAGCCATCGATCTAGTGCCATCATCGTGTCTATTCCTAGATTTTTGTATTTTTGTTCCATGATTTTCGTATTGATTATCTCTTATTTTTTATTGTAGATTTCTTCAATTTATATATTAGTATATCTACATCTACATTAGATGCACCTCATCCTACAGTTGCGAGTGAATGCAGGTCCAGAGGTGATGATATGGGAATGAGAAACTGTTGGATTGAATGGAATGGAAAAGCTACACCTCATCCTACAATTGCGAGTAAGCATGTTTTGTTAAACGTATACTCAATTGTTGTTTTAATAACAATTTGTTCCTCCTTTTAGCAACTTGATATAATCTCAGTGGTTTTGTTCTTTCCTTTATTATTTATTGTTGATTGTTGTTCTCCATTTCCCTTTCCATTGGAAGTCTCTAATGAGTAGTAGAATGATAAATGGATGCCTATAAGCTCAAATAAGTTGATGACTTCTGCCAATATTATTGGAATGCCTCTCACATATTTTATCGGTATCCATGATAGACTCAATACCGTGCCATTGCCGCACCCACGTTGTTTGTTGTCTCCCATTCTCAAATTTTTCACCGTCTTCCACCACCAATGCAACCATTGCTGTCCACCACTTGGTCATTATAGCTAATTAGGTCATTATTTGGTTTCTGTTTACAGTTGATTTTTTCAATTGGTAACTAATAAGGTTATCAATTGTGTTCCATAATTACTCATTGATTCATTAGGTATTCATATGGTTTCTATATTCAGGCAATTACTTCCTGTGTTGGTAACTGATAAGGTCATCAATTGTTTTCCATAATTACTCATTGATTTATTAGGTATTCATATAGTTTCTATGTCCAGGCAATTACTACCTGCGTATAGAGGATCCAATGTGATATATTAATTTTCTTTTAGTGTTTTTTTTCTTCCCTCCCCCTAAAATTGGATTTCCTATCATAATTTAGAAAACTTTTATCAGTAAAATATATAATTTATTTTATCATAATTTGCTATTGAAAATGTTTCGCTTTAGAGGATGGATTGAATTTTTGGTAAGTTTTCAAGTTTGAATTAGGAGTTCCATCTTTGCCAACAAGCAAGGTATGCTATCAAAGTAATTTTTATTTTTTTTTGTTCAAATGTTGGTGATCTATTAGTCTTTATTTTTTGTTAAATTTTAGTGAGATTTTAAATTCATTTCTTCCTAAAAATATCAATAAACATTATAATGAAGTGATAAAACAGTCAAGGAAATCATGATACAAAAACGTTACAATGTCCCTTATTCTTTGTTGGCAATGTGCTGGAGTAAAATTGAAAGAGATAATTCCGACTCTTGAGTGTAGTTTGGAATTTTTCCTCTCTTGGTCTTTCAACAATTCATATAGTTGAATAGTTTTTTTTAGTGATTTTTATTGGTAGTTGGCCTTTATATATATATATATATATATTTCAATTATTTTTTAATTTATTCAATCTCAATTCTTTTTATTTTAATATAAAATTTTGAACTTACAACTTCAACTGTTTTGCCTTGCCTTTATTTTTTTTTAGTTAATTTTCTTTTTCTTTTTGCAGTTTTTTTTTTTTTCCTTTTTCTTTATTGGTGTGAAGAGTTCTGCATCAGCTTAAATTAGCCATTAAAGAAATACAAATTTTATGTCTTTCGAGATCTGTTCTAAATTTTATTGTTTCCTTCACTTATTACTTTCTTGGAGAGAACACAAATATGATTTGGTAGATAAAGCATTCGTTCTTTCCAACACTCTATCTTCCAGTTTTCTTTTGTAAATTTTGAGTTCTACTCTTCAAAACCCATGAATAACCAAAAAAATCTACAGTCTTATGATCACTACGACAGTACCATAATGTCAATAGTTTAGAATTTGATGATAGTTCATAGTAGAACCATTGCTTGATATCAGGAGTGCCTTCATAGTTTTTTTGTTCTTGGAAATTTATGAAGTTTACTTAACCCTCACAATCTATTGTTGTCGCTACCTCACACGTCGTTTTTTTGTTTTTGTTCTTTTTTTTGTTTCAAAATTTAGATTTATAGTTTCTATTTTTTGGTCTCAAAAAATAGAAACAAGAACATAAATTACTTTGTTTAGCTTTTTTTTTTCTGATTTAGTCATGGACCCATGCCCCTAAACGACGAATTATGACAACCTTTGTATATAGGTGCCGCGCCCAATTGCCAAGATCGCTGGGAAAAGCACTATTAGGATGGAAATGGACCGTTGTCAAGCAAGACTGCCACAATTGATGAACTTAGCAATGGCAAATTGAAGAGTCTTTCCTTATTCGGTAAATTTTTTCTGTTCCAAGTGATTGTTGAAAAAATGCTTAAATAGATCCAAATGATACCCAAGAAGAATTTCAAAAAAAAAAAAAAAAAAAAAAGGGTTAATAGCACTTTACCTCCCTGTGGTTTGGCCCATTTATACTTTTATCCTGTATTAGCACTTATTCCCCTATGGTATTGATTTAGGTGCACTTACCCCCATATCAGGAGGGTAAGTGGTGATTTCCAAATCACAGGGGGTAAAGTACTATTAACCCAAAAAAGAATCTCAAATTTCTATTTTTGATGTGTTTGATCCCAGATTTCTATTCCACACGAGTTCTGTTATGTTTCCATATTTCTCTATGTTTTGATTTTAGAATTATTAATTATTTCGTTGCATATGCGATATGGAGTATTGAAATAATGAGATTTGGATCGATGTCGACCAAGACTGCCACAGTCGATGAACTTAGCAATGGTAAATTGAAGAGTCTCTCATTTGGTAAATTCTTTCAAGAATTCCATAATTTTGTTCAAAATTTGTTTGAATTTGGAGTGCTTATTTGGGTGTAAATTTGTTAAATTAGGTTTAGGCTAAGGCACTATCATTGCGTATGGAAATGATAATAGTGAATCCAAAATAATTCTAAAACAGAAGGAGCTGCAAGTGTTTTTGTTCCAAGTGATTGTTGAAAAAAAGGCTTAAATAAAATGTCAAATTTCAATTTTTGTTGTGTTTGTTCCCAGATTTCTATTCCACACGAGTTCTGTTTGTTCCCATATTTCTATTATGTTCCCATATTTCTCTATGTTTTGATTTTAGAATTATTAATTATTTTGTTGCGTATATGATATGGAGTATTGAAGTAATGAGATTTGGATATTCAATACGCATTTTTCGTTTTAATTTTGTTTCGGTTTAACTCAATTCTTAATTGTGGTATTGTTTTAATAAACGAAAATTTGTGTTATTAATATTGATTATATTGTATTCGTAATATATATTATTTGTTGGTGATGATATGTAAATGTTAATTATTGTTCTTGTTTAATAAAACATGCATGAAATATTATATAAACCTGAGAGTTTCTATCAATTTTTTGGATGGCGTTTGTTTAGTGCTTCTATTCCCATATTTTTGTTTATGTACTCTGAAAACTTGCAACTAAAGTACAATGTGAGAATAATTTTATTTTGTTTCTACAAAATTAAGTTGAAACATTAGAAAGCAAAATAGAAAAATATATATATTTCTGAGAGGCATTCTTTCTAATTACCTTAATTTGTTTTTTTGTTATATATCTAATTGGTACTGTTTGTGTTTTTCATAGGTTTAAGCTCATGTGGAAAAAATCAGGTTTGCATTCTTTTTTATATCATGCATTTATAAATATCAAGAATGCATCTTGAATATAGAAAGTCATTGTAGTAGTGTTAAAAGTCATTATTTTTTTCGTTTACCAACATGGGGGAATTGAATCTCACTATGTTTGTCCTCTTATTCTCTCCAATGTTGATTAAAAACTATTTTAATATTTTATTCCTAATTAATTTTTACTTTTATTATTTCTTTAGGTGCTAAGTTCCGTCTAATGCTCAACCTTCTTGGAAGTTCAAGTTCTGTGGTTGGAGTTGATGTTGCAACATATCAGTTAACAGTTTGCAAAATTATGCGAGTAAGTTCATGCTCTCGGTGATTAAGGTAAGTTCCAATAGTCTTGGGTGGTAGACTTCTATTATTATGTTTATAATGTATATAATTAATATGTTAATTGTGTTAGTCATTGTTGTGCCTGATTGTTATTGGCCGTGTTTGTTGATGTTGTATTGTTTCAAGAATAAGTTGAGAATTTGGAATGTCATATAAGTAAAAAGGGTTATGTCCAATTTTTTTGTACATTAATTTTTGATTGTGTTCATTTGAAATGTTTTTTCAAATATTGGAATTGATGTTGCAACAGACAAATCGATTAAAAGTTTGTATAACTATCCTGCATAAGTATGTTGTTTAAATTTTTTTATGTTTTTTTTTTGTTTTACATTCGTGCCTTCAAGCACAGGTTATACCCTAGTGTGTGTGTGTGTGTATATATATAAATCAGGATTTAATTACTTTAGGTTTACTCTTTCAACTATATTATATGATTGCCTAGAGTAATAATTATGTGTGGTTCTTTCCCCCTCTCTAAATTTGTTTTTAAAGATGAAAAAGAGGTAGAAATTAGTGATGTTTTATTAAGGTGGAGTATTACTAAAATTGTGTTGAATTGAGTATTTTTTTAATTTGTACAAAGGGGAAGAAATTAATGATGTTTTATTAAGGAGGAGAATTTTTAAAATTGTGCTTTAATTGAGTATTTTTAATTTGTGCATTAATGAAATCTTCCTTATGATGGTTTAACGAGTTAAAGAACCCGTCCTCAGATTTAGGAAGAGTGTGGTTATATTTTTATTTTTTGAAGAAAACATCAAAGTTAATTGTCATCATAAAAAATGGGGAGATTGTTGATCCTAAGATTTTGATGAATAATTAAGTGTTGATATTTTGGTGGAACTAATGTTTTAATTGAGTGTTTCAGTGATTTAAGTTCCAGTGATGAAGATACAAATTAAATGAATGTTAAATGATGATGTTGAAGATATTGAAGATTTAAGAGTTTGAAGAAATTAGGAAAAACAACCCAGGTAAATTTCAACTCTTAAGATCCCAATTAGGAACACACACTTTGCACAAAAGGTTTTTATTATTTATGTGTATTTTGATTAAGAGAAAATTATTTGCTCCTATGTGATTTGAGAAGAAATAATTTTAAATTACAAAAATGGAATAGAAGAATATTAATGGAGCTAATTTAGAAGAGAAAATGGTTTAAGGGGCGATAACGTAAAAATAATAAGTTAAAAAATGAGTTCAAAACAGAGATCTAGAAGATGGCAGTCGACTGATGAGTTGACCGGACAAAGTAGTTGAAAGATCTTGTATCTCTAAGTCGACCAACCATGGAAGCTGAATTCTCTGAATCTACAAGTCGACCGATAGGTCGACCGGTGGAAGCAAGACAAACTCTTTGAAACTACAAGTCGACCGACAGGTCAAGCGATGAACTTCATTGGCTACAACCTGAATCTGGTAGTCGACTAGGCAGTCGACCTGAGGCGCTGTTCTATCCGAGATTATATCCAAAAGTAACCGTTTTTTGTTGGGATTTGAGAGAGATTTTAGGGATATTTTCTATATTTAAGATATGGTTCATATATTAATTAAATCTTATTAATATGGTTCATTAAATATTAATGTTTCTCAATTTAGTAGTTGAAATAGATTCTATTCTTATTAATTGAGATTGAGAAATACTTTGGGGATTTAATTGAGAGATTTGAAAGTTGTTTTTAAGTGAATTGAACCTCAATGAAATCTTTATGGTATAAGGGGTCTATAAGTGTTTTTAATTGTCATGACACTTGTGAACTAGCCGTTAGAAGACTTATTTCATACTCCTATATATAGACCTAGGAATTTCTTATCATAAATGAATAAAATCAATTTCAAGAGAGCTAAAAGAGTTTATATTATTTGTGAGCTATTATAAGAGGCATCTTTCTAAGATATTGTGAGTTTTTTTAAGAGTGATTTTGAAAATCAATTGCGATCAATTTTTGCTGGTATCGGATTTGAAGTTACATCGTTCTAATGGAATATAATTGTCAATGGAATCATTATTCCATTCAATTGTTTGGTTGGTGTGAAATGAGAGAAGGAATGAAATAGTAAAATATAATAAAATTCTTATTATGACCTTATAATAAAATTTTATTATATTTTACTATTCCATTCAATTTTCAGTTTCTGTTCTCTAATTTTTGTTTCTATTCTCAATTTTCTATTTCTATTCTCTAATTCCTGAATCTGTTCTTAATTTTTAGTTTTTGTTATTTGATTTCTGTTTCTATTCTCAATTTTAGTTTTTGTTCTCTAATTTCTGTTTTTGTTCTCAATTTTTAGTTTCTATTCTCTAATTTCTGGATTGGGTTGGATAATTCTATGTGTTTTTTTGTAATTTTAATTTTGATTCAATTGGCCTTAACTTGATTCCAGCCCACTTACTATGAAATCCCATTCATTTACTCTTCATTCCAATAGAATCACAAAAGTGATTTCGTTAAAGCACCAAGTATTGAAATGTCGTCATTCTGCCCTGATTTCATCCAACCAAACATGCGTGTAGTCTCATATAGTTTTGTTGGTGTATAAAACTGGTACACACCTCGAGTATGGTCCAGCTGTATGACAGGTGGGTCATCTTGCTGAGGTGGAGTCGTCGGTTGAAAAGTCCTTGCGTGAGCTGTGTTGGGTTGAAAAGTCCTCGCGTGATGTGCCTAGTGTTATACTCCTCAGGGAGTGTACCTGCAGAAGGCTCAGACCTGGGTTTGTCCCCATAAAGCCCCTCCGGCTTGGTAATCAGTGCTCAGAGAGAAAATGTACAGAATATAACAATCAAACAAATGAACTCGTACATAATGTAAGTGTATTCAAGCGTACCTCAGGCTTACACAGGCCCCGATATATACAGGAGATAGAGATGAATAGTTGGGCCTAAACACGATTAATTAGTCGAAACTCTGTGTTTAGTCGATAATCCAGGGTGTTTAGGAGATAGTCGTTGGGTTTGGGCTTTTGGGCCCATTTGGCGAAGCCTGCGGGCTGTTGTCAGGCCTGTAGCGGTGAGCTGGTGGAAGAGAGTGGAGATCCGTGGAGTCTTGGAGAAGAAATAATGTGAAAAGATGAGCCGGTTAAGGTGAATGGCTGAGTCCCTAAAAGTGATTGCCGAGGGCACGGCACAGAGCTCAAAATGGCACGTCTCTACGGGGCTACTCGCTTCTCCCTGGGTACAAATAAGATTCCAGGAAGAAGCTATAGTCGGTGTATGCTCCAGCGTAACGTTGTGGATTCTAAAATGCGTCTCTGCCATTACGAGGGTTGACACGTGGCTGGGTCCCAAGTGTTGACTTAGAGATACCCAAAAATACCCTCATGAATTTTCCCCTAGCCCTGTGCGGCGAGGGAAGCGAGGCGGTCAGGAATATCAATTCCTGGTCGAAACGGGCATCCTAGAGACTTCGGAGTGCGAGAAACATCTCTGATCGACATTTTTTCGAGAGTCAGTTTTTTCTTAAGGGGCTCATTCAAAATAGGCCTCCATACAGTCAGGGTCTGGGGTCAGGTAGCACGGTAAGGCGGTCCCAAATTTCTTCAATTTTCAGCATGGCAATTTTTCAAGAGTTGAACTTTTTTAGATGAGCTAATTTGAAATATGCTCCCATACCGCTGGGGTTCGGGGTTAAGTATCACGGCAAGGCGGCCCCGAATTTTTTTGATTTCACGGCGATAATTTTTCAAGAGTTGAACTTTTTTAGAGGAGTTAATTTGAAATAGGCTCCCATATGACCAGGGTTTGAGGTTAGGTAGCACAGTAGGGCGGCTCCGATTTTTTTTTTATTTTCGGGGTGACACACGTTCACCGTGAACAAGCCCTAAGCACGGACTGACCTTCGCTATGGAGAAAATTAAGGCAAGCCACAGGAGAGTGCACACCACAGACGGGCAGGAAAGCGAGAGGTTGCGCCCCTATTTAAAATTTAAGAGGGGCAAAGTTGCCCCTGGGAAAAAACAAAACAAACAGATAGGGGAGAAGGACAACCCCCCTCCCTCTCACGCTGGCCTAAGGGGGCTAGCATTTGCTGCTGGCCCTCCTGGGCTAGCATGGGGGGGAGGGCAACGCCCTCCCTACCCTTAATTTTTTTTTGTTTTATTTATTTATTTTATATTTTTGTACTTAGAGATTTTTTTAGCGGAGAATTTGCAATAGACCCCCATCGAAACCTAGTCGGCCTAAGGCAACATGACAGGATGGGAGAGTAGGATAAGACGACGCCGGCTCGAGGAGATGTGGTGAAACTTCTGGACGACACTCCTGGATGACATTCTTGGCGACGGTTATCATTGGACCTTGTCGGCCAGGAGTAGCATGGCAGGACAGTGCCCGACGTAATTCAAACCCTGCTGACTATGAGTAGCGCGACAAAGTGGTGCCCGTCAAACCTGATAGTTCCAGTTACCGGGTACTGAGGCTGAACCTCTAGATGGTACCATGCACAAGGACGCCGAGATAGACAATGCTGACGAGGGCCCCTCGAGGAGGGTGAGAATAACTCCACTTCCCATTGGACGGACGCCCCTCACAACGAGGGTAGAGAGGATTGAGCTCGGACCATCGCTCTTTTAGGACTTAGGATTTTGTAAACTCTTTTTTGCTTACTCCTATTTTTATGCGTGCGAGTATTTAAGCTTTTGAGCGGTATAGCCAGGGTACTTTGGATCTTTTTTCTTGACGTTTTTGCCAAGTCGCTTTTCTGCTTGATCCGATTTTCAGAGTTGTAAAATTTTAAAAATTTCTCGCGTTTTTTCCAGAACCATAGACCACTAGACCTCCAGTCCGGGGCACAAGATGATTGTAAGAAAATCGTGTCATAGACTTAGGAGTAGGGTTTCCCAAGATGGCTGATCCTCTCAGTCCACAGGGGCACAACAAGGTGGTGGGACCCTAATGGCCGGTCATCGATGAGTTCTTCGTAGTCAAGCTCATTCAAGCACCTTTTCAGGTTATCTCTATTTAGTCCATGCAGGAGCACCTTCTCTTTTAGAATGATAGACTCATAGTCAACTGGTAGGGAGAGGTACTTGGCTGCAGGCCCTCAAACCCAATCAATGTCCCGCCCTTGGTGGATGACCTAAGTTTGTCCTCGGGTACGAACTATTGACTTCCAGAGAGGGTTTGGTTGTCATCCTCGACGCTGAGCGTTGGGATGAGACTTGTAGAGAGTTACTTGTGATGCCGAGAGTCAGGATGTTGGGTGGAGAATTATCCGTGACTTAGGGGGTCAGAATGCAACTGTGGAGAATTATTTGCGACGTCGAGAGTCGAGATACGGCTTAGGAGGTCGAAATACAGCCATGGAGAATCATTCGCGACGCTGAGAGCTAGGATGCGACTCAGAGGGTCGAAATGTAATCATGGAGAACTACTCGCGACACCGAGAGCCAAGATACGAGTCAAGGGGTCGGAATGTAACCGTGGAGAATCACTCACGACGTCGAGAGCCGAGATACAACTCAAGGGGTCAGAATGTAACTGTAGAGAATCACTCGCGACGCTTAGAGTCGGGATGTGACTCAAGGGGTCGGAATGCCATTGACCGGAGAAAACATAAGGCATATTGCATAAAACGCATTCTTTATTTTGATAAGAAAAACTACAACACTTTGTACAATCTGAAAGTTGTTCACAAAAGTGGATCATCCCTACAAAAGTTGTACTTCAGCTAGTCAACATTCTGCGGGTGCCTGAGTGGCACATTTTTTTCTGTTTCAAAATTGTATGTGCTCGGACGTGCGACCCTTGTGACTCTGTATGTCCCTGGAGTGGAATCCACTGTGGATGTTGTTAATTTTACCATCCATGCATTGGCGATCTTCTCCGGCCTCAGCCTCCCGGGGTGGAAGATAGTTGTAGATTTTCCTTCTTCTCTAGGCCCGGGGCTCTCCCCGTGGTTCATCCCCGTCAAACTGCTCCTGATTTTCTCTCTGGACATAGTTCCAGAGATAGCCTCTTTGGACAAGAGTTTCAATCTCCTGCCAGAGCTGGAAACAATTCTCTGTATATTGACCTCGGTCTTGGTGGAACTCATAGTATTGGGTCATCGATCTCCCGACTGGCCTTCCCCTTAGGAGCGGCGGAGGAGGGAAAAAGTCTTGCCCTTAGTCTTCTATGAAGATGGTGCCCACTAAGGCCGTGAATGGGGTGAACTCTGGTTGGTGACGCCCTGGAGAAAGAAGTAGCCTCTTGTCTCTAGGCAAGGGTCTAAACTTCCATTTAGCTTGTAATCTTCTTGAGCCTTGGGCTTGATTCGAACCTCCATTCCCTGGTTTCCTCAACTTGTTTGCTCCTGCCTGTCCTCTCCTGGTTGCAGCACGGAGGTCAGCACCATGGAATCTAGTCCCACGGTCTAAAGCTTGATCGAGTATGAGACTAAGGTTATAGTAGAGATCGTAAGATAATCTCTGATGCCGGAGCCCATTAACAAAGGCATTTAGCACAACAGTGTTAGGAAGGTCATCGCACAAATTTGCTTCTCGGTTGAAACGCTTAACGTAATCACCCAAAGATTCAGTGGGCTCTTGCCAAAGAGTGAGGATATGAGCCACAGTCCTTGGCCTCTGTTGAGAACGAATGAAATGAGCTAGGAACAACTGCTCGAGTTCCTTGAAGGTGGAGATAGACACTGGCCCCAAACTCTAGAACCACGATCTTGCAGCACCTATAAGGGTGATAGGAAAGGCTCTGCACTGCAAAGCTACAGAGGCCACTTGCATATCCATATGAGACTTGAACATAGACATGTGGTCAATAGGATCTGAGGTCCCATCATACGGACTCATCTAGGGTTGGGTGAAGTGCCTTGATGCTACTTCTTCTAAAACCTCATCCACAAAAAGAGAATTCACATCCGGAATAATACCCGGTCCTACCCGGTCTCCTTGTACCTCCTGGAAATGGGCTTCCATATTGGCCAAGCAATGCTTCACAACCTCCCCTGCTTGAGGCTCTCTTTGGATTCGACTGTCCACAATTCGGGCCATAGGGTGATGGAAGGGAAGTAGTAGGAGTCAACCTCACACTCACGCCGACCTCTGTGATCAGACTTGGTAGGCTGAAAAAGAGCTCGACTATTAGGAGACACCGATATATCCCTTGGCATAAATTCGTGTGGTAGAAAAGGTAGAGGTCTCGGCATTACAAGGGGGGCCCTCTTCTATCCTGCAAACTTAGGGTTGCGAGGTAGATGGTGGCCCTCGGGCTCTTGCCCATTCAGAGTGTTTATGGAAACATCGCTGTCTTGAGGTGGCCCTTCGGGCGTTGTGGGCTGAATGGTTAGTCCACCCTGAGCAGGGGCAGTGGCAAGCGTGCGAGGATGAGTTGTAGATTTGACTTGAACTCTTGTATTTGGCGTTCAAGGAGATCAACCCGAGATATTAACACAGCTCCTGAGGTCTATCCTGCAGCCCCAGGTGGCAGAGTGGATGGTCTTGCCTAACCATGGGGGGGACAATTATCCTCATTGGTGGGTATACGCTTGGATGTTTCAACATGTCTTCTCATTTTTCTATTTTGTGTTTATCTAACTGGACCTTGTGATCACTCAAGCTCAGTTGAGTAGAGAGTAGTGATCAGGAAAAGGCTTTTTGCTTGGTTCCCACAGACGGTGTCAAACTATTGGTGCATAAAACTGGTACACACCTCGAGTATGGTCCAATCGGATGACAGATGGGTCCTCTTGCTGAGGTGGAGTCGTCGGTTGAAAAGTCCTTACGTGAGTTGTGTTGGGTCCTGGGAGGACTAACCTGATGTGCCTAGTGTTCTACTCCTCAGGGAGTACACCTGTAGAAGGCTCAAATCGGGGTTTGTCCTGGTGAAGCCCCTCCGGTGTGGTAATCAGTGCTCAGAGAGAAAAGGTACAGAATATAGTAAGCAAACAAATGAACTCGTGCGTAATGTAAGTGTATTCAAGTGTAACTCGGGCTTACATAACCCCCGATATATATAGGCGTTGGAGATGATTAGTCGGGTCTAAACACAATTAATTAGTTGAAACTGTGTGTTTAGCCGATAATCCGGGGCGTTTAGGAGATAATCGTTGGGCTTGAGATTTTGGGCCCATTTGGCGAAGCCCGCGGGCCGTTGCCAGGTCTGTGGCGGTGAGTTGGTGGAAGAGATCAGAGATCCGTGGAGTTTTGGAGAAGAAATAAGGTGAAAATGAGAGTCGATTGAGGTGAATGACTGAGTCCCTGAAACTGATCGCCGAGGGCACGGCGTAGAGCTCAAAACGACACGTCCCTGTGGGGCTCCTCGCTCCTCCCTGGGTGAAAATGAGATTCCAGGGAGGAGCTGTAATCGGCGTATGCTCCAGCGTGGTGTTGTGGATTTCGGAATGCGTCCCTATTATTGTGAGAGTTGACACGTGGCTGGGGCCCAAGTGTTGACTACCCAAAAATACCCTAGTCAAGTTTGATTTTGAATTATGTAGCAATTGAGCATGATGGCTTGTAACATGGTTGCGTTATTATGGTACTTTACTCGAGCTTGTGTCCGTTTTATTGTTTATGTACTGTATCCCTACTTTTATATTTTTTTATCCTTATATATATGTGGTATATTCCTATTTCTTTTATTACTTTATATTTGAGCCTTGACCAGCATCTTGATATCATAAATCATGAAATGACTGAACCATCATCTTGTTTATGAAACCATATTATTGTAGATGTCAAGATAGCATTTTAAAAAATCCAACTTTTTGAAATGATAAAGAGAGAGAAAGATATAAATTAATATTTTAAATGCATTCATCTTAAAATGGATAAAACATTGATCTTGTATTGGTCAAATTTTGCTTCTATGATCTAAGTTGTAGAAAACATTATTTTTATATTAAGAGGGAGTGTTGTTTACATAATTTATTTGAAAAAATAATAAAATTATTTATCATCATCACAGAGGGAAAATTGTTAGCCCCCAATGGTCTAAAACCCTAATGAAGTAATTTTGATGGTAACTAATCATTTACGTTTTAAAGGATCTAATGTGATAATCCAGTGTGAGAATTACATTAAGCTGAAAGAGCAAGATTCAGAATTATAGAACAACACCAAAAAGGAGATGACCAAGAATCCAAAATCCAAATGAACGTTTATGAAAAACAAGATAGAGAAGTTAAAGAATTTAATTCTATATTGAAACATAAGGTAAACAATCTTCTCTACCCCATTTCTAGATTAATTCAACTAAGAAGAACACACATTACATCCCTAATTAGCCTTTTAATTGTGCTTACATTGTGATTCAATCGTATGAAATATTATTAAAAATGTTTTGTAAAGTTAAGGGGTCAAATTATTGTAGAATTAAAACTAATAAAATAATTTTAAGAAAATAAAATTTGTAGAGTTCAGTCGATCAAAACTCTAAGTTTGGTGCCAAACTGAACATAGAGTTGAAGAATTTTCAATTCAGCTTAATTTGGTCAATTGATTAGCTAATCTAGTCAATCGATCAGACCAAGAGGTTACAAGATTATAGATTTTGTGTGTTTGGTCAACCAAACCTTGTTTTTTGGTTAATGCATTAGACAATAGACTCATGGTTTCCTTCTTTGGTCAATCGACCAGTCAACCAATTAGACCAGTGGAAAAATTACTCATAAAACATTGAATATCAGTTAACTGATCAATATGTTCGATCAACCAATTAGACCAGAGGAAAAATTACTCATAAAACCTTGAATATCAGTTAACCGATCAATATGTTCGATCAACCAACCGAGGCAAATCTGTAAAGCACATTAATTGAATGGATTTTCGTAGCTAAATTGTTCCAAATAAATTCCAATATTAAAGTAAGTTTATTTAACGTATGTTTCAAACTATTATCTATTAAATTACTAAGAAAAGGCACATGCGTTGCACGTACTCATCATAAAAAATAATTTATCAAAAAATTATACAGATATTTATGTTCTACAGAGGAAATAGTTTCTAACAATTATATCAATTGGTAATTTGAAAAAATAAATCAAAATACAAATACAAAATGACGATGTTATGCTTTATGCTTTCTTATGGTCGCTTTCACCTGCTAACGATAACGTCTACAAATAGTTTTCCTATATAGCAAAAATCTTAGTTATTGCCCAACCACGACGGCAAAATTTGCCTCTCCCCATCAATAACCAGCACTTGGCGATCATATGTCACCGCAAGTACATGTCACTATAATCGAAATGCCTCTTTCATAGCAAAAACTTTCAAACACCACAATCAACAAAAGGGTAAATCTCTAATATATCTCTACTTACCATAATCATGAATTTCAATCAATTAGTCATAAACAACTATTGGAAGATTGCTAGAAGCTCACAACCAAAAATATGTTTCATAAGCAAATTGGTGGACAACGCTATATCGTATGATTCGTGTAATCAAGTATGTAATCTAACATTGCAATTTCATGAAACAAAACATAATCTTATTTTACAAGAAAATTCGATGACTCAGTTGAATTGTTACGGAAAACGAAGAAAATGTACCTACGTAGCCTCCCCTCCAAACCTTAAATAAATGTTCAATTTATTTCTACTTTTCTCTCTCTCTCTCTCACACACACGCACACACATAGACACAGATCCCATGCCATTTGTGGGACACCTTCAAAAGATCACAAGACACAGAAAAATGTGTGGCTTTTCTTGTTTCCATGTATAATACACAGATGTTTGCATGTTTGTCACATATGAAATGGAAATACAAAGAGACCAGCAAGAACCCATAGATATATTTCATAGGGTTGGAGCAAATATGTTAACCCAAAATTCGTATCTAAAAAGTTGGCTTTATGAAATGTGTCATTTATATGGGTTATGTGGGTCTTGCATGTAGGTCTTATGTTCTATTGTATTTTCTCTCTCTAGATAGTATAGTTGGTAGTGGGTCTTGATAGTGTATGGTAACTTATGTAGTGGGTAGTAAGTCTAGGTAGTTTATAGTATTTGAAGGTTGTGTTTTATGTGGGTTTGGTTTGCATGTATATGGGTTGAGTCTCTCTCTCTTTCTGGGTAGTTGAGGTATTGTTTGTATAAAGCCTTATGGTGTTGAATGAAAAAATGGGAGATCAATTTACGAGAGTTTTTATCTTCTTATTATTCTTCTTCTCATACTTATCTCTCTCTTCCTCAACTCTAAATTTCTTCCTATCAAGTGGTACTAGAGCGCAGTTCCGATCATGGACACTCACAACAAGACAAATATAGAATTTCACAATGAAGTCAACAAGATTTTAGCTCCGCATGAATCCAACTTTGATCCGATTAATGCGGTGCGGCCTTGGAGGTGGTCTCGACAGAGTTACAAGCTCTTCATGCCCACCAAAGTGCCAACTCCGTCCAACCTGAAATCAATCCGGTTGCAAACGAATGATCCACCCGTCACCCACATGCTTCGCAATCTACTGCCGATTTTGATCCCCAGCGTAAACCACCACTTAAATTATATTTCAAAAAGTTCAATGGAGAAGACCCAACTGGATGGGTCTACAGGGAAGAACAATACTTCGAATTTCAAAATGTTGCTATGGATCAGCGAGTGCAATTAGCCTCTTTCCATTAAGAAGGGATTGCTCTACAATGAAATCGATGGCTGACTAAATTCTGTGGTCTTCTCACATGGGAGGAACTCACCAAGGCCATTTTGCTCAGGTTTGGACCCACCGAATAGGAGGATCCCTCAGAGGCTTTCTCTCGCTTGAAACAGACCTCATTGGTACAGAATACCAGGAAGCTTTCGAAAGGCTTTCTCATCGGGTTGATGGCTTACCCGAAACCTTTCTAATCGATTGTTTTATCGTCGGATTAAGTGATGACATTCGCCTAGATGTCAATATCAAACAACCTCATAGCTTAGTGGATACAATAGAAGTCGCTCGACTAATCGAATAACGAAACCAACTACAGTAGAAACCAAACGAGCAATTTCGCCCCCAAACCGCATTAGTGACACAGAGGACGTCACCGAATCTAACAGCCGGAGTGTTGGGGCCTCTAGTAATCCAGCGCATGAACCAAGGTTCCAATACTCCACCATCAACCATTCGCCGAATTACCAATCAGGAGAAGCGAGAACATTGAGAAAAGGGGTTATGTTATTATTGTGATGAGAAATTCACTCCAGGCCATCGTTGCGAACAACCGAAGTTGTTTATGATCAAGGACTCACCTCATGCAAGCATCGAGGATGTTGAGGGTGTTCAACCAAAAAAAACTAT
Organism: Eucommia ulmoides; assembly: GCA_016647705.1. Taxonomy (NCBI): domain Eukaryota; kingdom Viridiplantae; phylum Streptophyta; class Magnoliopsida; order Garryales; family Eucommiaceae; genus Eucommia; species Eucommia ulmoides. The sequence continues at coordinate 5,778,756 of CM028329.1, forward strand.
AATTGATACAGGATAGGGTTTTATGAAACCCAAAATGTCCACCAATTGGTGATGGACTTTATCGAGCGAGTGGCATTTTACCAAGTCATATCCTAATTAGATCCTTGTGGACAAGGATCTAAAAGAGGAAGGGAAATGATATGTGTCATTTACATGGTTTATGTGGGTCTTATGTTCTATTATATTTTCTCTCTAGATAGTGTAGTTGGTAGTGGGTCTTGGTAGTGTATAGCAGTTTATGTAGTGGGTAGTGGGTCTAGGTAGTTTATAGTAATTAGAGGTTTTGTTTTACGTGGGTTTGGTTTGCATGTATGTGGGTTGAGTGTCACTCTCTCTATCTAGGTAGTTGTGGTCATGTTTGTATAAAGCCTTATGGTGTTGAATGAAAAATGAAAGATCAATTTATGAGAGTTCCTATCTTCTTATTATTCTTCTTTTCATACTTCTCTCTCTCTTTCTCAACTCTAAATTTCTTCCTATCACTCTACAATCTAAAAAAACTCTTCTTAAATTGGCCAGCTCCAAAATGGATGATGAAAATAAGTAATAGAAAGAAAAGGCTTCAAATAATTACCATGCCATTACCCTTGCACTATTTCTGTCACCAATAAAAGGAAGCATATGAAATAGATGGACCATCCCTGTAAAAAGTAAATGGAAATGGAACATCCTCTTCACTCCACTCCATTCCATTATTGCCATGGCCTAATCCTCCCAGTACACGGAGAAGGTGAAAGTCGATCGAAGGTGTAAATCTTACCACATTTCTAATCTTTGGTTTGCTAAATGATAAGGCAATAAAACTATAATTGCATTGTTCACTACTTCTAATTGATCATGGGCAGTCTTTTTAAGATGACAAGTATTCTAGAAAGAGGGGAAAACAAAGGAACATGTGTAGACTCCATGAATGATGTTGGAAAGTGGCCTTCATGCTTATTATTATCTAACAGACCAAATCTAATTTTACCCATTACTTCACCAGCATCAAAAAAAGATTCAATCTTCATAAATCTAACCTCATCAATGCAAATTCAACAGCAGTGGAACACAAATTTCAGATAACAAAACATGAATTTAGGGGAAACAATTTAACAAATCAATTTCACCAACAATGGGATCGCTGGATTAATCTTGACATCAACAGCAGTGGGACCACTTAATCAAATTTCGTGAAAAAATTGTGATTGGTGGTTAGGGTTTCGAGGGGATAAGGAAATGGGGAGATAAAGGGAAGGTTGGTGAAGGGAGCTACGTGGTTGTGGTGTGGAGTGTTGGCAATGGAGTGAGAAAAAAAGAAAGAGAGGGGAAGAGCGAAAATAGTACCCGTATGCCAGGTTTGGACAGAAAAATAGATGTTGTTGGGCGATTCTTCTATTTTGTCATTCATCTTCTCCAAGAATGATGGTGGAAATAATCAATGGGCAAATTGAGGTAAAAGAAGCAGTTGGGCCAATGGCGATAGCTCTTTCTGTCCTTTTATCACTGATGAACGAGAAGTTGGAGAAGAGTAACCACCGACGGTGTCGTGGGATGAGCCTCCACAGGATCACCATCTCTCCATCGCCTCCTAGTAGCAGCTTTGAAGTTAGCGCAGACGACGACATTGTGCAGCAGTTGGAGGGGAATCATCGCCCCTGCAGCTGCCGTCATCATGTCATTCTCTCTGTCTTCCATGTCTCTCTCTATTTTCCATCGCCGATGAATAACGAGGCGGCCGAGAGTAGATAAGAGATAAGAGATCCAGAAGACATCAGTCGAGTGATGAGTCGCCTGGACCAAGCAGTTGTAACTCCCTGTATCTCTGAGTCGGCAGGCAGGTCGACCGACCAAGGAAGCTGAACTCTTTAAATCTACAAGTCGACCGATAGGTCGACCGATGAAGGAAAAACTAACTCTATGAATCTACAGGTCGACCGATGAATGACCTTGGCTACATCCTGAATCTACCAGTCGACTGGTCGGTCGACTGGACGCGCTGTTTCAAGATACTGTTTTATCTGAGATTATATCCAAAAGTAGTAATTTTTTGTTAGGATTTGAGAGAGATTTTGGGGATTTTTAAGGTATTTAAGATATGGTTCATATATTAATTAAATCCTACTGATATGGGTCATTAAATATTAATGTTTCTCAATTTGGTATTTAAAAATGATATTATTCTTGTTTATTGAGATTAAGAAATATTTGGGAGGTTTAATTGAGAGATTTGAAAGCTGTTTTTAAGTGAATTGAACCTAAATGAAGTCATTATGATATAAGGGGTCTATAAGTGCTATTAATTATCATGACATATGTAAACTAGCCGTTAGAAGGCTGATTTCATACTCCTATATATTGACCTGCGAATTTCTTATATCATTAATCATTATTGAGAGAGTAAAAAGGTTAAGATCATTCTTGAGCTATTATAAAAGTCACCATTCTGAGATATTATGAGCTTTTCTGAGAGACGATCTTGAAGATCTATTGCTATTAATCTTTGCTGCTACTGGATTTGAAGTTAAATCGTTCTAATCATTCTTTTTGTGTATTCTGGGTAAGATCTTTCCAATAATTTTCTGTCATTGCATTATTTGTTTATATTTTGGAATTTGATCTTAGAAATTGTTTGTGATTTTTTAAGAAAATATTTTTACAAATAATTTCTTAAATCTGATTACGTGCTCAAATTTGCTGCCCATATCTTATTTAAAATCAGATTTTTCTATCTCACATTTTTCTATCACTAGTTGGGATAGTAATTGAGTTATTATTTATCTGGGGTGGTAGAAGCTCTAAGTGAGATTTCCTGCTTATCATTTTGTATTCGTGAGCAGTGTTATGAGTTAAATACTATTGGGAGTATTTAATCAAGGGTAACCTGGTTTCAGTTTCTTCTTGTAAAGAGATTGAGGTAGTGATTCTTCTTGGATAGAATTGCGTTTTGAGTGATTTTTGTAACGGTTCAATCCTTATCGGGTAAAAGGACATTTGGAGTGTTGTGTGAGGTTTTGATTATTGAGCCTTAGGAATAAAAAGAAATAGGTTAATCTTTAACCTGTAAAAAGATAGGTTATTCTTAAGCCTATAAAAAGTAGAGGTTATTTCTAAGCCTTGAAAAAGGAAATTATAAAGGTTGATTCTGAGCCTGTAAAAGAATCGGTGTGTGGGTTTGGTTCCTACCTTTAAAGGAATCTTCAAAATTAGTGGGTGCGAATCTCCGTAGGGCTTGGAAGACTGGACTAACCAAGAGTAGTTGGGTGAACCAGGATATATCTTTGTGTGCTGCAATATTTACTTTGTTATTTTTGCTGTTTGGGTGTGCACCTAGTTGATTATATTATTCCACTGTTATATAAAGATAATAATTAATTTAGGATTAAAATAATTATTTGATTAATTGAATTTTATTCTGATAATTTTTAATTACCCAATTCACCCCTCCTCTTGGATATTCCACTAGGTCAACAATTTTTTATTTTTTTTTATATAACAAGAATAAAAATAAATAAAAAATAAAAAATAAAAAATAAAAAATGAAAAGATCCTTAACCTAATGCTCGGGGATTAAGTTTAAGCGTGAGAAACTCATCCCAACATTTTCATTAGATCATCGGACAACTTATTTTTTTAGTTTTATTTTTATATGAATTGCAATAAAGATAAAGAAGAATACAACATAAAAAATTAGTGTGATAAAATGTGTCCTCGTCTAACATTCGAAAGTTCAGATTGAGAACGAGAAACCTCGTCACGGCGTTTTCATCGAGTCATCAGACAATTACAAAAAAAAAATGCATAAATTTAAATTGCGAGAAAAAAACATAATGTAAAGAATTAAAAATCTGAAAACATATATGTCCTGACCAAGATTCCTGACGCTTGAATTTTTTCATTCTCGTTGACAGCTTCTCAAAACAGTGTTTACTAAGATTTACTCTCTAAAGGGGTTTTTCTCTCGATTTTTGAATGAATCAACTAAGAGGAGGGGGGTCCGATTTATAGGGAAAGATTGGACACGAAAAATATTTAGGAAACCCTAAAAATTAGGTTTGGCCGCCTAAACCCAGTCCAAGTTGGACAATGAAAAGGATAACATTAGGAAGAAAAAAAGGGGGCAAAAATGAAGGTTCTGAGGCTGCGGTTGTGTGAAATCATGCGCTCTCTGACCCTCTCTTGTTTGGCTGCCACATGGTCGCGGGGCCCAACCCGTTTCCTTTATTTATTTATATATTTATTGTGACTGACATAGCAAAGGTGGCCCCTACCATTTTCCACTCTCTCTCTCTCTCATATAGTCGAAAAAGGGGGGCCCACTGATTTCCATACTCTCTCTTTCTCTCTCTCTCTCGCTCACTCTCTCACTCTCGGCTAAGAAAAGGGGTGGGCCCATCTTTATTCTCTCTCTCGCTCCCACCGTCTTTCTTTCTCTCTGTCTCTCTCTTCTCTCTCTATCTTTTTTTATTTTTTTTATTTACTCCATTCTTTTTCTTTTTTTCTTTTTTAAATTTTACCCCTTTTATTTATTTCAATTTCCCCCTCCTATTCCTATTTCTTTTTCTATTTTTGATTTCTCTATTTTTGTATTTTCTGAAAATAAAGTAAAATAAAAATAAAGTAAATTATAAAATAAAGCATAAAATTTTTGTGAGATGGTCAAGATGTCGTGTTTACAGTGAGTATGTGCCTGAGTCAATAAGGGTATATTTCTTTATCGATCTTGATAGAAGCTCCAAGTGTGATTAGTATATTTCTTTGTAGGTTCTTAATTTGTGAGGGTGTACCTTGAGAATTTTAACCATAGTATATATTTAATCGAGTGAACAAGTGATAAAAAAAATATGATAGAATAAATTGGGACGTTAATCTAGGGTGTAAATGTTTGATCTTCACTAGGGAAGAAGATCAAGAATAGTATATTAGAAATCTCTGAAGGAGTTTGGAGGAATAGACATAGGCAAAAAGGTCCTCGTCGAACTACTGTAAATATCATGTCAAGTGTCTCTATTTATCTTTTTTGTATTTGTTTTTACTTGTTTATTCTTTGTTCTACTACATATTTTTACTCGTATTACATATATGTATAAATATTCAATAATATTCAAAATCATAAGAAACTATCCCCTCAATGCCAACAATTTAGGTATATTTAAAATTATAAATCGAAATATAGCAATTCAAGAGGTTTAGATGTAAATGTATGCATTTTCTTTTTAAACGATGAGTTAGCTTATTCACCTAGTTGATATGCATCACAAATCTTATCCTTAACAAATTTAAAATCAAGAATACCATGAACAAGATTTTTCTTAGATAAACTATAAAGTAATTCCACGCTAGTATGTCCTCGACGTCTATGTCACAACCAACTGCTTTCAAATAATGCATTTAAACCTGACAAGTTTTCAGATGCAAAATCATCAAATGAACAAATATAGACATTTTGAAACCTTGATTCAACAAGTAATATGGTATAATCATTTCCATTATTAATAATCCAGTGATTGTTATCAAAGATGACATTGTAACCTCTATCACTTAGTTGACTTATGTTAAGCGAGTTATGTTTAAGACCAAGTAATAATTCTTCAATAATAGCAGAAGAATTATTGATATTACCTATACCAACAATCGTACCCCTGACATTGTCCCCAAAATTCACATGACCTCCATCTTTAAGTGTCAAAGATGCAAATTTTATTTTATCCCCTATCACGTGTCAAGAACAGACACTATCTAGGAATCATTGGCCCTTGCTCACAGATTCTTTAAGATTAACCTGCAAGGAGCACCTCAAAAAGTTCCTAAGTGGTACCCAATTTACATGTGTCCAGTTTTGTTAATTGGAGCCTCCTTTATTTAGGAACCCATACCTACTTGTTTTAGATTTTGATCGAAAACAATTTATTATTGTACGCCCCACAATGTTATAGTTAAATAGTTCACAACTTTTTCGATTTCAGCAAAGAATTTTTGAATTGTTTTTATTTTTTATTTTTCTGAAGACCAAGTCCAACTTTGCCGAAAACACCTTTCGGACTTTCCAAAAGCATTTTTAAATTGTTCTTACCATTCATTAATTTGAGAATGATAGAATGCAAATCCACAATTTTGGATTTCAACTCTTTGTTTTCTTTTGCTCAATATGATGAGACGATTTTTGGAAACTGATTTTTAAAAGACATGTTTTCGGCTTTATATTTTTCAATTTGTTTGTCTAATAAGTAACCGTACCTTGTAAAGCATTAATTTTTTAACAGTGAGTTTTATAGTCATTTACCAATTCATGATAGACATCAAATAATTCATCAAAATTTAAAGGACAAGAGTTAGAACAACTTTGCACCTAATTACTAATAGCCATTAGGGTGAGCATTATAGATTCTTCATTATTGCTTGAAGGTTTGGAGTTTCTTGAATCTGAATCGTCCCAAGTTACTTTCATAGTTTTGTTCTTACCCTTCTTTAATTTCCTATTGTCGTTGTTTTTCTTCTCTTTTTTGGAACCGATAATCTGCTCAGAAATGCCCCATTTTACGATAATTGAAATATTCAAATGTTGTTCATATTGAAATTCCTTACTCCGCAGAAAGTACATCAAGTCATTCTCCTAAAATTCTTTGTATTGAGAGCTACTTATCGCTCTTAATCACTATTGAGGCTGATGTCATCACTATTGTTTGCTTCTTCCTTGTATCCTCAGATAGAAGACTTTGAGTCATTAAGTTGTCAATGAGCTCATTAATAGAGTATTTGGTTAAGGACCTTAGAATTTTTTGGACTCTCTCCGGCATTGAATATGGATTTCCAAGTTCGCTGAGGCTGTTACAAACACTACAACAAAAGTTACTTTTACCTATGAAATTTGGCTACGAAATATAAATTTCGTAACTAAATGTTAGTTTTTCGCAACAAACTATAAAAGCCAAATGTCTTCACGCCTAAATACTACCTTAGCGCAAATGGTATAGCTACAAAATTGATTTGTAGCCAAAAAATATTTTTTAATTATTAGCTACGACGAGCATTTTTTCATCGCCAAATGACTGTATATGCTACAAAACTAAATTTTGTAGCAAAAAAATGACTTTTTTTTTTTTAATAGATTGCCCGACAATTTTTAAATTTGTCGCAAATAACTATGGTAATGGATGAAGATACCGTAGCAATTTTTGTTTTACTTTGCGCTACCAAAAAAAAATGAGAAAAACTAAAATAAAAATAGCTAAAAAATTAAAAATTGTAGCCAAAACTTTTAAACCTTTAACAGGTAATGTTGCAACATGATTGTCGAAGAAATAAAAAAAGGAAAAATTTTCAGCAAATACCATTCACAAAAAAAAGAAAAAAAAATGTATTTAAGGCTGAACTTAACCCTCCCCCCCCAAAAAAAAAGGCGCTAGAAAATTTTGGATTGTCTCTCCTCGTCGAAATCAACTTCCGCATTTTCTTTTAGTTGTCTATAAGCTTCTTGATTTGGTTGTCCTTCCGCCTTTTCGTTGGCACTTAAATATTTATATCACAAATCAAGATCTCTTCATTCTCTACCCTAGCCATCGCTCAACCCTAGTAGTCGAAGCCACTCTTTCTCTCGATCTTGAAATCGCTGAGATTTATCAATCACCGTCACTAAGCCTTCATCCTTCATCGTCATTGTCATCGTCATCGTCATCATCGTCTTCAGCCTTCACTTAGTTCTCTCTTCTCTGGTCGTCGCCATCGTCATCTTCTCCTGTCATCGCCATCTTCGTCTTCTCAGCCTCTCTTGATCTTAAGGTCACTCTCCTCTTCTTTCTCGTAGTTTTGCATCTAAGCCGCCTACGACTTCCCCAATCGCATGATCCTGAAGCAAAAACCCCAGATCCAAGTAACCATTCGAACAATACTCACTCAATCTCTCATGTATTTGCTAGGTTTAATGTTTTTTCAATTAAGGTTGTGTAGATTTTTCGTGGATTTAGGGTTTTTCGAATTTAAAGTTCGTTTTCCAATTTGTTTCCTCTATATTTGTTATATATATTTCTGGAATTGTTCATATGTGCATACGATTGAAATGTTATGCTCCATGTTCTCTTCTACAGTAATCATCTCTCTTGATTGATTCCAGGTTTTATTAGAATTGAAGCAATCTGCTAAGTCTTTTAATTATTATTGTTTAATCACTATATATATATATATATATATATATATATATATATATATATATATATATATATATAATCTGATGGATTGAAATTTTGTTGTTTTGGCCATTTTTTTGGAAAAGCTCGAGAAATGGTTTTTTGAAAAAACAGAGTTGTTTTTTTAGGTGAAATTCTTTGAAACATAGTCTACAAAAATCTGGTAATTAATAACAAAAAACGTGAGCTATACGTTTCCTAGATTTTCATTGAAACATCTAGTCATAGTGACCTCTAAACAAATTAGCAGTTTTGGTGATCCTTGTAGCAAATTAAACAAATTGGGGCCTAATTTTACTCAAACAAATTCTCTAGTTTCTATTGTAACGTCACCAAGCACAATGACTCTACGTTATCTGGGATACATGAATAATGACTTGGTTGGCCTTCTTGCTTCTTTGATTCCTATACCAAGGTGTCATTTCATGATGACAGGACATACTGTGTACATATGTTGGTTTATTTCATTTACACCCCCTATCTAGATAGATGTCCAATATGGTGCGCGAACGTTGGATTGAACATCAACGTTTCAAATCTGATGCTTACATTTTAACATCCAACCTGATAAGTTTCTCCTGTATGTATATCTATTTTTCTGTTCACATTTCTCATGGGTCTTGATTCAATATTTTCCCAATTAATTTCTTCAATAATATGCTCATAAAAATAATATTTTTGTCTTTTTCCTCTCGTTATCTCTTTCTCTCTCTCTCCAGATACACCTTCATTTTGAAGGATTCCATGGGCTTAATTATCCAATTGATCCCAGTAGCAAATCCAGTCTAGCTCAGGTTCGACACATCTATTTCACTATTTCTCTTTTTGTAAGGCTCTCATTTCAGTTTTTGGTTGAACTCATCTCATATGTACAAGAAATTGCAAATTTGGGACTTGGGTTGAATTTGGTTTCATGATACTACTGTGATTTTTTGTTGATTGTAGCTTGTTTTTGCTTTGATTTGAATTTGTTTGAGAATTCATCTTAAGAATATACATGATTAATGGAAAATAAATAACTACTAATATCATATTTTAAATTAATGGGCATTACGCAATGTTTGTTGAGAACTTATATTGTTTGATAGTGGTGATATAATTAGATCCTTAATTATCTTCATTGATTCGGTGTTTGATAAATTTTGAAATATAATCATTTTAAAATGAGCCCAAGTTTTTTCTTCTTTTGTATATCTTGAAGTAATAAATCCTGTGAGTAAGCAGCATGTCAAAGAAACAACTTGTTCTCAATTTCACCATCATTTGGCATAACTATTGCATTCATAAATACAAAATTTGCCATTTTTTCTTTTAGGAAATGACCACCGGTGAAGATTTTTTTTTCTTCATTATTTGGTTGGAAGAATAGGAGGTTAGGTTTTATGGGACAAACATGTGGTTTGTTTCTACTCTAGTCCTATCTTGCCTACTTTTACAATTCTTCTTTTTTGCTGGAACCAGAACTGAAATGATACATTATGGGGACAAAGATCATATGGTATTGGAATTGAACCCATGTTTTTGTTAATTGTGATGTCATTAAAATCTACCTATCTTTTGGCCTTAATTTATGAGAGTTAAATGTTTATCCCCAATGAACTAACTTGCATTCTTTCATCTTACCATAAATTATTGTAGTACACAACCCTATATATATATATATATATATATATATATATATATATATATATATATATATATATATATATATATATATATATATATATATATATATATATATATATAATCATAGAATCCTCAATTGTCACGGTGTCTAACTGTAGTGTACTTAAAAATTCCTAGCTGTAGAATTCAAATACTTGGAATTTATGGTTTTTCATTGTCTTTGATCATTCTTCAAATACTTGGAATTTGTAGTTCTCCGTTGTTTTTTATCATTTGTCAAATTTCACTCTTTTTGGTTAATTATGTTTTTCTGTTAAGATTAGATATGGATGTCATCTCTCTCTCTCAATTCCTTTGGCGAAGATTCTGAAATAATGGCAGCAAAGTCAACAGCAGGCAATCTGGGTGTTGTTTCCCCATTTTTATTCTTCAACGTATACTTTAATTTCTATCCCTACCCCCAATAGGTGATAGGACAGTTCATATGAGGTTCCTATCTTATTTTATACTTTTAAATGTTTTTCAAGAGCAGTTAGCAAATGAACCCCATATTGTATATTTTGGTTTGCAACTAGACTCAAGTTGGTCCATTGTCATCGCAGTGCCGTCAACAAGAAAATATATTTTCAGTTGTTAAGGTTGTCTTGAGAATTATGAGGACACATGATGGTAGATGTCAGTCCCATGATTGATACTTCAACCGATGCAGACATTGATGAGAAGAATTTCTGGGTCATGTCTCCAACCATTTTCAACATTTATTTGCATACTATTATATGTTCTATATATTTCAATGATGATTTATATCCCGAGAGGGATGAATATCATGTCCGATGGAAAATAATCCCTTATTGGGAGTATGCAAGTTTTAACATGTTTAATACACATACTATCTACAAGGCTGGCAAACAAGCCAAGCAGTCTTTGAGATTTTATTTGTAGACCGTTTCGGAAAAATTAAAGATGACTAGCACCATCCTTATGTTGTTATACTAGCAATTTGTTTTGATGGGACATGTTTTTCATTAGTTTCGGATCCAAGTTATGTTAGTTTGGAGTTTACCGCTTTTGGTTACAATAGCAGTATATATATACGTATCATCATGTATATATACCATCTAGAATACTATCATAACTTCATGATTGAATGAATTGATTAGCTGAATCTTCTGTTACTGAAGCTCCTGGAGAAATAGTACATTGGACAGTTAGGTTGGTGCCTGATTTTCTGTTTAAGGTTTTCTTTGAGAAAAGCATTGCACTCATAATTTATATTTGGACTTTCTTCATTAAATGTGTTGCTGACATTTATTTTGTTGATGCCTTCATTTTTAAAGGTTCATTACTATGTAAGCAAAAGCCAACAGCAATGAGCCCAGATGATTCATCCTTAAGTCAAGTTGATGAGGTGCTTCAGTCTTCTATAGAGGATAAAAACAAATGGTTGGTTAAAACTGTGGAAACATACTCGGTTTGTCAAGAAAAGCTCAACAATCAAAAGATAGTCTTGATTTTTAATTTTTTGGTATACGTTATAAATTTTGAATTGTGTTTAGAAATATGTAAAATTGTTTGATGCATTATTTTTGTTGAATTGTTTTAATTGGTGAAGTTGTATTGACATTTTGATATAAAGAACATGTAATGTTTTGGCAACAAGTTTGTTATTTTGCTACAATTGATAATATGAATTTTTGTTGCTAGTAGTTTTATTCTCTACAATTTTATTTATAGTGATTGTATTTTTTCTATGATATTTTTATCGTTTCCAAAACAAATAAAATTTAGTTACGAAGCAGATATTTGTTCCACAAAATTATTATTTTTCCCTACAAAATTTTACTTTCGTTGCGGTTGATGGTTGTCCATTTTCGTAGCTAATGATGTTCCTTTAGCTACAAAATTGACATTTGTCTCAAAAACAAATGTCTCAATAATCATAGAGAAAGATTATACTTTTTGCTACAAAAATGTGCACTTCGTTGCCGAATACTTTTTGCCACGAAGCTACCGCTACAAACCTAGCTATGACAAACATTCGTCGCCAAAGCAATTTCGCTACGAAATGGTAAGTTTTAACTACGAATGATTTCGTTGTCGAAAGTCATTTTTCTTGTAGTGAAATGTTGTTGAACCGTGTGTACATATCCTGGATTTTTTTTTTTTTTTTTTTTTTTTGCCTTGCCAATTTTGAAGTGTTCAAACTTGTGCACCAGGGCACTGATTTTGGATCTTTTATCTAATTTGTCCCCTCATGTATAACAGCTAGTTTCTACCAAAATAAAAAATTTCAAACTCTCAATTTAGTCCCAATTTTTTATTATTTAAAATGGAAAAGTATAGAAGAAAATTTTCCTTGTATAAATCACAAAATCAAATATGCATGGACGAAATAATAAGATCTTCAAAATGTATATGAGATTTTGAAAAACAACTCTCAGCCAATAAAATATAATTTTTGAACCTTCGAAAGCTTAAAAAGTAATTGAAAGATATTTGAAAATCATGCATGCTACTCGAAACAAAAATAAGGAACAGTTTGGTTGACGGAATCTTAGGTCAGTCGATCGTTTAGCTCTCAATGTCTATATTTCTAGCCATTGTAACACAAGTCGATTGACCTATTAGTCGACTAATTTAGACTCTGAATCTCTGATCCAACTAATCAGTTGATCAAAATGGGTAGAAACTAATTTTCTTGTATCCTGAATCTAGCGGTTGACCATTTGAGAGGTCAGTCGACTGAAACAGCCAATTTCTCAACTTTTTATATTTTTCAAACGATTCTTGATCAATTACTCATGTAAAATCTTTTTATAACAGAAATCATCAATATTGACCACTTCGAAAAATATTTTATATTAATTTCATGTATTGTGCGAGATCTTAATCGGGTTGCATTAAGAGTGTAGAAGATTTGAGTTGTGTTTACCTAGTAATATAAGAAATTCTTTTTTATACAAAATATTCATTATTTTCATTGAAACCATCTAAAGCTTTATCGTTCCTTCTGATAAAAGTAATATCTTTCTCATTCAAGCACAAAAAATAAAATTTGTAATCATTCTCAATAAAATCATTAGTTCCTTGAAACATCCATTTTAAATATTTCGTCAAAACATCTAGGGTTAACAATTTCTTAATGATATAAGTCATCTTGTGATGCTAATTGGTATTTAATCCAAATCATCATTGTCACCCCTAAAGTGTTTAACTATGTTTTAATTGATTTTGATTAGAACAATACACTTGAAGTTCTAATGTGTTTCTATTGAGATTGTATCCAAATGAACTTTATAATGAAAATTGACAACGGCCATGAAATAAGCAATATTGTGATAAAAATGAGGAATGCATTTGGTAAAATAAAACTCAACCCAACCCAATTCAAAAAATGAGAATTGATTCTCAAAATTCTAAAGAAATGAGAAACAAAAAAAGTTATTTTTTTTTTGCCCAAAAATCTGAACCCAATTTAAGGACGCTCTCAGAATTATTTAAAATGTTAATGAGACCTACGGTTCAACTTCTGTTAAGTTCAACAATGAAATCTCTTTTCTTTTTCTTTTTTCCCTTCCCATCGTTGTCATCTCTCCAGTCTTCATAGATCTCGTCTCGCTCTTCATCTTCTTCGTCGTCACGTTGCCTGTGTGTCTTCGTCGTTGTCTCTCTATCGTCGTCATCTCTCTATCATCGTCAAGTTAGGGTTCGTCGATTTGGAATTCAGCCGAGCAGTCCTCACGCAGTAGGGTTTGGATTTCAATTTCATTGTTGACGAATTAGGGTTTGGATCTCACTCTCGCCTCTTGTTGACGAAATCGATTTCCATTTCTATTTCGTTGCTTCTATTTCTAATTTCAATTTCGATTATTGAAAAAATTGATTTCGATTTCTGCTACATTGCTTCAGTTTCTTATTTCAATTGTTGAAAAAATTGATTTCAATTTCATTCAGGTGAGTGACTGATGATTTCTTGGCAAGGTGATTTCTCCGTTCAACAATGTTTCTTGTTCAAGCGATTTCTCCGTTCAGCTGTTCTTTTTTCTTTTTTCTTTTTTTTAGGAAAAAAGTGTTGATGATTTGTGTTTTTTATTTTATTTTTTGTAATATCATGCTTTGATTTTTTGATATTGGTGTAGCAACAATTCTAGGATAATATCGTTACCAAACGCAATTTTGTTTCCGGAACAAAAAAATTGTCGTTACCAAACGCAATTCTGTTCCTGGTAAAAAACAAAAATATCAACTCAAGTCAACTCAACCCATCCCAGTTGGGTTGAGAAAAGTGGAAACACTAACCAAACGCCACCGGAGATACCAAAACGATGAGGAATTAATTCGATTGAGCTTAATGATAGACGCAAGATAAAGTATTGATTTTTTCTTTTATAGGTAAAGTAACACTTAAAATTTATAATATAAATTGACTTAATTGGATTTACACACAAAGTAATGCATACATAAATCATATTGATCTATCTAACATGTTTATGTGACATATTACAATATGTGATAATGATTAGGATGCGTAACATGAATTTTTTTTCTTAAAACAGACTTAAATGAAGACATATTTCATGTACTATCCAATCTGGTCAGCCCAAATGATCGACTGACTTGGACAGAAAACCAATCCATTGATGTCCATACATAGATGGTCAATTGGGGCTCAAAATCAGTCAAATATCTTAGACTGGAGACCATTTTATTGAAAAGTGTACAAATTAGATTGACCGATATATCCAATTCAGTTGGCTGACTCAGGTCAAAACTCAATAATTTTAAGAAACCCATCAAACAATTGACCGAATGTAAAAAAATTTCAATCATTTTGTCCAAAGTTTTTACTTTTTTCTTATAGTTTTGTCCAAATCTTATAACTATGATAGAAGTTTTCCAAGCATGGAGGTCAACGAGATCCCAACTATAACTTTTAGCTAGGGCATAAACTTTTTTTTTTTGCTTATGTTAAAGAGTGTTGTTACTGGGCTCCTTATATATTGAGGCTTGTGTATATTAAGTATAGCAAATAATAAATGAAAATCATGAATATATGAAAGAGGTTATGTTACCATGTTAAAATGACAAGGATTTTCTTAGACAAACTCAGTTGGTACAACTTTTGATGTCATTGGGGCAGGCTCAAAAGAGTTGTGCTTAGGATCCATAAATGGAGTAGGAACATCAATGGGGTCAGTGGGGGTAGTAAAAGATCTACTAGTGGTAAAATATTAGAAGAAAATATAAGACAATGCCTAGGATTTGAGCTAATGAATCTAGGACTTAACCTAGTGGACTAAACCCTACATAAATTCATACTCATAAACTATTTTCATTTTATTATACATTTATGTGTCATCATAAATATTCTTTAACCCAGGTTAATTTCGTTAGCCCAACTCAGCATTATATATACATATATTCTTTAACTCAGGTTAATTTCGTTAGCCCAACTTAGCATTATATATGCATTCACATGATATTGTACATATTGGGATCCTATTATGTTTCATATTTGTGTTTGTAACTCATATCCACATGGTCTATCCTAACATCTCGCTTGGTTGGATGGAATGGAATGCATTAAGAGGTAGAATGGAATGGAAGAAAGAAAAGAATAGATTTACCAATGGAATCATCATTCAATTCCCTTATTTGATTAATATTATATGTTTGAAGTAATTGAATGATTAAATATAACAAAAATTTCACAATGCCCTCATACATATCGATTATGAGGTCAAATAGGTTCTTAGTAGTGTAATTTTCAGTAAAGACTATTTCAAACAATTATATAAAATTATTTATATATTGATGAGGATAAAAATTTGCATATCAATATCTAGTATTTCCCTTTTCTATTTTCATTTCTCACTTTCCTTCCTTCCAAGAATTATGAACTAAAATATATATTTTCTCTCTCTAACTACCCTTTTTTTTTTAAAAAAAAAATGTAATCTCAATTTTCAATATAGTGCATTTCTAATCTCTATTTTCTCTCTCTAGTGCATTTCTATCTCTAAATTAATTATTTAACAACGTTCTCTCTGTGGAATTTACTATCTCAGTAATTTATCAATAATATATAACTTGTTTGCATAGTTTATATTTACTTTTTTTTTCTTTTGAAACTTTATATCTAAACATGTTTTTTCTCTACATTTTTTTTACAATCAATTTTTAACACTCTCTAAAAAAAAAAAAAAAAATTCTAAATGTTTATCTCTCGATAATTTTTTGTTTTTGAATTTTTTTTTAATTTATTTTGAGTGTGACAAAAAATTATTTCGATGGAATGTGTGTTATTCCACTCCTTGAAGTAAGGAATATCATTCCAATATTTTTATTTTTGTAGAATCGAAGTTTTTCATTCCATTGTCAACCAAACAAGAGAATAAAATTACTGGTGGAATTTTGATTCTATTCCATCTTGATTCCATCCAACGAAACATGACCTAAGTACACGTTCCTTGATCATACTAGATCAGAATACATGTTGGTTACTCTATGTTTGGATTACTTTCGTACTTATATGATTTTAGTCTAGTTTAATATCATTTTCATATTTCTATGTACTTATATGATTTTAGTCCAGTTTAATATCATTTTCATATTTCTATGTATATATCAAGATAAAGCCTGTTTGATAACATATAAACTTCAAGTATTGAATTTTAAGTGCTGAAATTATAAGTATTTAGTATTCAATTTTTTAATAATTTTAACTTAAAAAAAAAATATCTTTTTACAATGTTTTTCTAAAAATAATTGTTACAACTTTATTTTCTAAAATATTTTATCTCTACAACTTTATCTTTTTTTCTTTTCCCAATTTAGTATTTTTGCTATCTATAATTTTTTGTATATAACTCTTTTTTGTGAGATTTTACATTATTGATGTAAAACAATGTTTGTGATAATTAGATATTTTATTGTATTAAGTGATAAGTGTTAAAAATTAATTGAATCACACATCACTAATTTTTTAAATTATTTTCAAGTGATATTTATATTTTAAATGATTGTTTAATTTTGTTATGAAACACACTTATTTCGATAAATAGTTAATGAATTCAATTGCAAGTGATTAATTGTTTTATCTGATGGTTTACCTTAGCTCATTAAATTGTATTTTCGTATCACAGTACATGTGTCAATTAGGTATAAATGCTTCTCAATAGAAAATATCATTGGTATATTTAGGACCTTTAGGCCGTACTTGGTTAACTAAAGTAAAATTGTAAATGTAATTTAAAAAAATTCAAATTCTTACATCACAACACACTCTTACCCTCCCCCTAGATCTTTCTTATTGTTGGACCAGTGAGCTACACAAGAGGAAGGGTGAATTGGGTGGTATTAAAAAATTATCTGATAATAACATTTCAAAATTCAAACAATTAATTTTATCCTAAATTAGTTATTATCTTTATAACATCGGATATATGTTATCAATTGGGTGCACAACCAAGCACAGAATGTAAATAATGTAAAGAAAATAGCACACAAAAATTTATACTGGTTCATTAAGTTACTCTTGGCTAATCTAGTCCCCCGAGCTCCGCGAAAAGTCGTACCCCCTAATCTCAAGATTCCTTTACAAGTAGGAGCCAAACCCTCACAATGATTCTTTTTGCAGGCTCGTAATTAATCTTTAGAATTCTCTTTTCACAAGCTAAGGAATAACCTCTATCTTTTTACTAGGCTCAAGAATAACCTAATTATATTACAGGAAGAATCACAACGTAATTCCTTTTATACCTTAGGCTTAAGAATTAAACCTCACAAAAATACTATAAGTATCCTTTTATCCGGTAAGGATTGAACCGTTACAAATTCATTAAAAAATTAATTCTATTCAAGAAGAATTAAAACTTATTTCTTTTCATGGGAAAAGAGTAACCTAATCTTTTTATAATTTAGGCAAAGATTAAAATCTCAATCTCTTTACCGAAAGAGATTGAAACCAGCTACCTCTGATTAGACACTCCCAACAGTATCTAATATGCACACAACTTACCAATTATAAAATTGATAAACTTTTTTCCACTCAGAGCTTCTACCAGCTCAGATTAATTAGAACTCAATTAAAGTCATGATACTAGTGATAGAAATATAATGTGAGAATTTCAAAATTTGATTTTAATAAAAACGGGTAGCACACAATTTAGCACATAATCAGATTCACACAAGAAATCATTTCAAAATACTTTCAATCAATTTAAAGTGCAGGAAAATAATTTCAAAGATCAATATTCCACGTAGTAAACAATAATATCTAATAACAGTTAATAGCAAAGTCTTGGAATGATCTCACCAGGAATCCACCGAATGAATATAAAATGAATAGCAATGAAACTCTAAATCGGTGTCAGCAATAATTCACAACAAATTTTCTCAAGAACAAATCTCAAGAATAATATTACAATACACTCAGTATGAAATTAGAATGATGACTCTCAAAAAGCTCAGGAACTTAATAGCTCTTGAAATTTGATTAAGTAAGATTATTTAAAATCTTAAAAACGTAGGTCTATATATATGGAATTAAAACAAGTCTTCCAAAGGCAAGTTCCCACATATCATGACAACTAATTGCACCTATAGATCCATTATATCATTATGACTTAATCCTGGTTTAATTCACTCAATTATATCTTTTAAAATATTCTCCCTCAAATATTTTCTCAAACTCAATTAAATAAGATAGAAAGATTTATATGAACCAATTTGACAAATACTTAAATAATATGAACCATATCTATAGAGATATTAAAATATCAGTTGCACATCTCAAATAACATCAAACCCTTAAGATATCTCTCAGATCCTAACCATCAAATGGCTAATAACGGTTACTTTTTGATCAAATTCACAAAATCCTCTAAACCTGAAAAAGTCCATCAGTTGACCAACCAAACACCATAGGTCGACCGCTCGATTCAAGTTATAGCCCAAGCCAAAACTTCTCACCCGTCGATCAACCACTACTTCATGGTCTGTCGACCGAACGATTTAGGATATTTCCTAAGCCAAAATCCAGCTATGGTAGGACGACCGGTACACCTTGGTCTGTCGACCTAACGATTGAGAGAGTTCACTCTTTGGCCATATGTCAATTGATCTGTCAACCAATCGATTCAAAGACTACATCAATTCCCAGCTACATCTCATCACTTGACCGAACCATATTGGTCGGTTGACCAATCCTGCTAGAATTCCTCTTTTTCCTTAATTCATTTTAATTCCATTATTCGGTGTTTTTGCCCCTTTAACTGATTTGTTTTCTTGGTTAACTTAATTAACTCCTTAAATCAATTTTAATATCTAATTATTTATTCTTCAATTTCATATAGAAGCAATTATGTTTGACTAATTAGTATCTTATAAAAAATACACTTAATCATTAAAATCAATTTTGTGTCGTGTGTGATCCTAATCGGGATACATTAAGAGTAAAAATTAACTTGAGTTAGGTTCTTGAAAATCCTCGATCTCTTAATGCTCTTCTCTTTGTCAGTCTCTTACATTCATAATCATCTTCAACAATTTCTTCATGATTAAATCGTCAATAGAACTTTATCACTGAAACACTTAATAAACTCATTAGTTCCACAAAAAATATCAACATTTAATTGACCATTAAAATCTTAGAATCAACAATCTCCATTGTTTTTATGTTGACAATTAACTTTGATATTTTCGTCAAAATAAAATATAACCATACTCCCCCTAAATTCGAGAACGGATTTTATTTTATTTTTTAACTCGTTAAGCACAATCATAAAGAATAATTTAAAAGATAGTTATGATATTCAACAAATCATAGAATAATTCATAAAACTCCCCCTACAATAGTGCAATGTTTAGGCGAACAAACCTAAACATTGACTAAACTCATTGAAAGCACATGGTCTTCCTTATAAATATTCAACAAAATGTCAACAAATTCTCTCTCTTTGTCATATCAAAAAGTGGGGAAGGAAAACCACAAATCACAACTACTTTAGGCAAATAATGTAATATATACTTAAAAAAATAAACCGAAATAGTTAAATCATGATATTAGTATTTAGCACATTATTTCAAAATAATATATCAACACATAAAACTCAATTTAAAAAAAAAAAATCAACTTTAAGAATCAAAACCCATTTTTAATAAATCAACTTTTAAGCCCAAAAACTATTTTCAACAAACACTAGGTGGATCATCATAGAGAATAAATATTAAGCTAAAATAAAATCAAGTCTAGATAACCCATCAAAATCTATACATACTACCAAGGTAGACTTTACCACAACCTAAATTAACTATTATAGACCAAATGTTTTAATTTGGGACTTGTTCAAATAACACAACCATAATAAGACTAGTAGAAAATAGGACTAATGTAGACCTTGTCTAGGAAATTGATAGTAAGGTCCTAATGGACTGGTGGCTAGCTATTGAGGATACTGAACCATCGGCTGAACATTCGAGCTTGAAGGCATCTGTTGATAATATGGCATTGACGGTCCGACTCCCGATGATCCTGCTCCAGATAGCCCTATCGTAGATGGTCCCCCAAAGGACTGAGTGCTCCAAACATGGTCTAACCTATGAAATGTTGCTGACCACTATATTATTGCTGTTATGCATGCTGTGATGACTGCATAAACTGGAACATTTATTCCAGATTTTTCGTGATTCTCCCAAATCCTGCTTTTATATGCATATTCATTTGAGTCATACTACTTTCCAGCCCAGCCATCTGATGATCCATTATATCTGCATGTACTCGAAGATTATCTACATGTTCACAAAGTATATCGATCTTCTAATCAGAGATTAATTCATCCCCATCATCTTCTTCTTCTTCTTCAACCTCTACTCTCTGTCTTCTCTCATTTCTCTTTTTCACCCACTTATTCTTTTTAAACTCATATCCCATTAGCACAACGTTACCTACATTAATGATCCTCGTGTGATTATCATGAATTTTTCTTCATCAGGATCAGTTTCCACTTCAAAATGGTCAAATAGCCTTTGAAACGCAATAGCATAGGGTAACACACCAGAGGTTTCTGAAGATGATATTTCATATGATCCATCATAATATGTGCTAAATCCAAGTTCCTTCCTTTAACAATCTAATTCATCAAGTAAAGATCAAAGTCATTTGGTAGCCGCAATTATGCGTCGCCACTTTCACCGCAAGTGTACGGGTCAAGTTTTAGTACAGATCAGGAGATTTAGGGTTATCGTGTCCATAGGGATTGGTTGTGATTATTATCGATTACCGCGATTATCATAACCTAATTTTATCTAGGCGAAAATAAATTGAATAAAATTAAATACTAATACTAATTTAATTAATCTAATTTAATTAACTATACTAATATTATGTTGAGATAGTTTTGAGGGAATAGATTGTCTAGGGATTAACTTCGTTTACGAATACGTGCTTGGTTTCGTTTTAGTTTACATTAACGGCGTTCGCGTGTATCCGACAATCTCAGTTTGTAAACTCCCCCCACAGCCTCTCCCGAGAGTGAGACAGGGGAATACACGACTTCGTGTCAACAAAGAAGTCCCCCTCAACGTATTAACAACCCTAGGTTAAGTGAGTCTCGCCCCAACGTCATCGATTGCACACTCACCAACTCCTTCCCGCGTTATTGGATTGTCGTGTTGTGTTTAACCTAGTCCGAATTCGGGGTTACCTCTCCCGAGTGTCAAACCCCGTATTCTCAATATATCTAAACAAGCATACATGCATAACAAACTGATAAACACAATCGAAATTATTATAAAACAACTATAAACGAAACACAAACTCAACAAAACAACGTATTCGTAAATATAGCGTTAATCCATAAACAACCTATATTTAGCCAATGGCCATAACCATATATACAATGTGAAATGGACTAAACATGCCCAACAACTACCGAAATAAAGAAAAAAATAAAATCACTTAGCCGATATCCAAAAATTTGGCGCTAAAACCATTGAACGGTCATTTCTTCCTTCTTCTTCCACCTCGGGTTGAGACCTCTCCCTCAAACATCTCTCAAACTCACCCTAAATATATTCTAAGAGGATTAGGGGGTGATAAAAATTGGAAGAGAGGAGGAGATGAGGGGTTTTATAGGGCTTAAAATATAAAAAAATATCTTAAGTCTGTGCAGAGGTGACCGCTGTGGCGGTGGGTAGGTCGGTTCAGTGATCGCCGCAGCGGTGAAGAAGGCGGTGGATTTAGTGACCATCATGCATTTTCACCTCCGTCGCGGTGGATTATCAACAAAAATTGGCCTTCTTTGTATTTTTACCACCATGGCGGAGGTCTAGACGCCGCGACAGTGGGCTTCTTTTCAGAATTTTGCCGCCGTGCTTGTTTTTCCACCGTTCTTCGACTGTTCTTGGTCCTATCTGATTGTTTATGCTCCGTTTGCCTACCTTTATACACACCTGTTTTAATACAAAAAGAATAAAAACATATTAAAACGTACTAAACATACTTGAAAACTAACAATGTTCGATTTGGAAATAGATAGGTAATTTACACCTATCATCATTCACGTTTGCATGACTTCTACCTCTAGGCACAATTGTATAAGTTATTACTAAATGAAGGAATCAATCCTCAAGGGATAACGATCTTGCTCTGTCACCATCCAAGTCAAATTTTTGTGTGCTTTCTCTTCGATTAAAGTTTAATGAAAGCCAAATGGAGAGTATTAAATGGAAATACATTTCCTCTTTCCAATCCCAAAATAATACTCAATAAGTCACTATCAAATCGAATTTCTTTTCCTTTAACAAAGGATGTCATATAAACATTATTATATGTGAGATTACTATAAAACATCCTTACTCATACCGTCATCCATTCATTTCTTTGGGTAACAAACTCGGTCCATTCCTAATCTCTAAAAAACTTTTCACTATCAAGATTTTTCTCTTTTAAACCGATAAAATCTATAGGCTTGCAACCTGTAACCTTTCGATTGACAAATTCCTCATTATATCTAATTTCTTATTACTCTTTTTGAAAATAGGTATTGTAATATTTAGATTTTTGAGAGCACTTCTTGATTCTAGGTATTTTTCTCACAAATACAAAACAAATCAATCAAGATAACCCAATAGATCTAGCCTAGACAGAAAAACAACCGAAACCCTAGAGGATAGAGAGAATACCAATTTTATCGTGAAGCAAAGGGTCTCCAACCCTTAGATCCAAGCCTTAGATCTTCAAATTCAACCCAACGATCTTCAAATTCAACCCAAATTGACCTGATCTCGTGAGGTTTAGGAGTGAGCAAACTTTGGAGATAAACGATTTTAGAGAAAAAGTGTTTTGAAAACAAAATGGGGAGAAATAAATGAGTTAGGGATTTTAAATCCCATAATGACAGGTCGACTGCCCACTCAAGGTCGGTTGACTAATGGCTGCAGTGCCTTTCTCTCTTCGAAGCTTGCTATTGTCTGTTGATCAACAATCCTTCTGTCGATTGACCGATGATACTGACCTTTTCATCTTTTACTTGAAACAGATGCATCTAGTGCCTACTGAGGTGCTATTTTAAAAACTGCTACTGGAAAAATTTGTAGATATACAAGTAGAACATTTACTGAAACACAACAACGCTACCACAGCAATCTAAAAGAATTACTTGCAATAAAAAAGGGAATAGAAAAATTTAGATATTTTCTCATTCCAAAAAAGTTTACAGTCATTACGGATAATACCCAAGTCAAAGGATTTATATTTAATAAATTACCAACTAGTCCTGAATATAATAAAATGAATGGGTGGCAAACTTTTTTCCAGCACTATAATTTTGATGTTATTTATCGTAGTGGTAAACAAAATGTTCTTGCTGAGGAGTCTATCCCGGGAAGGTCATGAAAACTGAAGAGATTCCAGAAATCTCAATCGAGATCCCCTTAAGTATTGCTGAATTAATAGAGAAATATTGTTCACAAGGACACTATTTTCTCAGTGCTGTTGAGGAATTGATCCATCTGCATAAAAACAAAAGTGTTAAAAGAATAAAAGAAATGGAAGGCCAAGCCTCCAGTGTTAAAAATGATGAGTGTTCATCCAGTGCTACAAAAGATGATGTTAAAAAGAATGATTGTTCTTCCAGTGCTCCAAAAACTGATGACTCTAAAACCCCAATAAGCCAAGTTATTGATGACCTGCAGAAAGCTACTCTTATCCGTTCTCCCAATCAATACGTTGATCAAATGAAAAAAGCAAAGGAAACCCTTACGATTCCTAGCTCTCCTATACAAAAATTTGTCCTTTTCATAAGGCTCCCACAAAATCCTATAGACTTGAACACTATAAAGATCTTTCTAACATTGCCAATAAAGAACTAGAAATAATAAGTTTAGTCAATAAAAATAAATACTTTAACCTAGAAGATATGGCAGAAGTATTTGAAGAAATTATAAATGATGAAAAATTGGATAAAAAACCAAATAGTATTAGACTACCAAAATATCGCGATGTATACTTGCCAGAATCATCTCTGTTTGGATATCATGCTATAAATTGGCTACAAGTCTATAAACATGAAGCTTGTGAAAAACTTTCTTTAGTAAACTATGCTTTGAGCCAAACTGATCTTTTTAAAGAAGTTAAGGATTTTATAAAATGGAAAGTACTCAAAAATTTGCATGATCACTACAGAGATACTGCAAAAAATGATTCAGACAATGAAGCTGAACCATCAGGAACTTATGATAAACAAGATTCTGTTTTTGATTACTATGATTCTACCCAAAATGATACTGATTAAAAATGTTTATTGAAAAAATAGATGAAAACACTGAATTACCTAAAGGTCTTGCTATTATCACAAATAATCAAGAAAAAATAATGAATTCTGTAAATAATAATAAAATATTGATTGAAAATTTAAAAATAGAAAGAATAGGAATAAGAGAATATCCTATGCCATCCTATCGAAGAGCTTATGTCTTTAATACTAAAGATAATGAAACTTCGTCTCTAGATAGTAATGATGATATAGAAATATTAGAAGAATTAAATATCTTAATGAACACTGAAGCAAATACTAGTGGTGTTAGACAACCTGTCAACCCAACTACTACTGGTCAAAGTACACAAACAACTCAGCCTGTCCAACCAGAAATTACCAGTGCTACAACACCACGTTCTCAAAAAAGAACAACTGATTTTCTAAATGATCCTTCGCTCTTTACTCCTCCATCGGTAAACGAAACATTTCCTGAAAATATAAGCACGAATCCTGCCTTTAGAGACTCTAGAAGAGGAATAGCAAATGCCCAAAAAGAATTGCTTAGACAAAAATTTGAAGTACCTAAAACAGAAAATATTTTAGAAAATGGAATTTATTTGAATCTAGATAGTTATATGGGAAACTTCCCCTTAACGGAAGAAATAATTACTAAATAGGTAAAATCTCTTTATACCATAGCTATATTCAGAAATGCACTTGGCCACGAAGAAATTACTGAAGATCCTTTTTCAAAATGGATACCAATGACCTTTTTAGGAAATGTCGGTAATTGGTGGACAAATCTAGAAATTCATGCTAAAAATAAGATAAGAACAGGAGTAGTTACCGCAGATCTTGAAGCTGCTAGTCAGGATGGTGATGTCACAAAACTTATTGGAAGATTTGAAAATGCTATTAGAAAAGAATTTTTAGGACAATTCTAGGATAAAAATGCTGAAGAAACCCAAAGAAAAAATAGAATAAATGCTATAAACCATTTGATAAATATAAGAATCTGTAATATGTGCTACTTTGAAGTGTACACTAATGAATTTACAAAACATTATTACAAAGCTGATTTCAACTCCTATAAACAACAAGTCTATCTAGACATGTATTATTCCAAATTACCTGCTCAGTATGCTAGAGAATTAATAACAGGTTATAAATCCATACCAAACTGGCAAATAGAAGATTATTTAGGAACAAGAATGGAATATGCCCAAAGACAAATAGGTATGTAGTGTGCTGCTGCTAAAAATGCTGAATTATATAGAAAAGACCATCAATTAGGACTCTGCTGTGATAACCAATCTGAAGCCCCTAAACAATTTGGATGTGCTGATATATTTTCTAAACAAAATAGAAAGCTATTTAAAAGAATTAAATATAGACTAAAAAGACATTTAAAAGAAATTTTAAGCCAAAGGCTTCTTTTAAATCAAAAAGATTCTTTAAGAAAAAATTTAACAAAAACCCTAAATCTCGATTAGGGATAAAAACTGCTCAAGAAAAAATAACCAAAAACTGCAGATACTGGGCTTGTAAACAAATAGGTCATTATGCGAACGACTGCCCTAACATTAAAAATAAGCAAAATGCTAAGATAAAAGTATTCTTAGAACAAGATGAGTTAGATATCAGTGAAACAAATAATATTTCTGAAATAGACACTGAGGAAGAGTTTTTCTATCTCGAAGAAATTAGTGATGAATCAGATGAATCAGGAAGTAAGTACGAGTGTTGATTAAGAAATATCAATTGATACTGCTGAAAATGAAGGTGATTATAGAGCTGAAGCAATTATTAATCGAAAACTACTTAAAAACGTTGGAACATTTGGAAACAATGAGCTATTTCGAAAAAGTTTTTTAGAGAAATTTAATAGAAAAATATTTACTACTATGGAGAATGTCAATTCGAAACTGCTCTTAATACAGAAGAATCAAAAGGAAAAATTAATATCCCACTCATTAGTAGAAACATGATTAATAGACAATTAGAAAAATTAGGAAAAGATAAAGATAAAATCGGCTATATACACGTTGGTGGAATACAAATTGTTTTTAAATCTTACTTTAGAGAAGGAATTAACTTCCCAATAAAAGTAGCTGTTCTAGATAATAGAATAATTGATCGAACTGATGCCCTACTAGGCCTTGTTCATGGAAACCTTAGTCAAGGAATATTAGGAATAAAAATATATCCAAAATATGCTGTTAGCTTACATGAACCAAGAATAAATGAAATATTTAGTCTTGCCCATGAATGTGCTAGAAAAGACTTTATGGAAGAAAGAAGATTTCCTTATTCCATAACATACCATGTTGGTTATTTTCTAAGTAATAGTCATCATAGCGATAAATTTATAAAACATGAGTTCATCGAAATTGATAAAGTATTCGAACCATTTGCTAATATTTATAAACCCGACTTAGTACAAGAAATTGATTTGCCTGCTGATTGGAAACTAAATATTAATAAAAAACCTGATCTAAATATTGCTAGATTGTCATACTTTAGCAACTCTGGAAAAACTAGAAGAATATTACCTAACTTCGACGACACTAATAACTTTGGAAAAATTAAAAGGATTTCTTCTTTAAAAATAATTGGTGGAGAGATAGGAGAATGTTCTATAGATAGGCGAATGATAGAAAAGAAAGTTGATGTTCCAATCTATAAGATCAAAGTAAAATAT
Organism: Eucommia ulmoides; assembly: GCA_016647705.1. NCBI lineage: Eukaryota > Viridiplantae > Streptophyta > Magnoliopsida > Garryales > Eucommiaceae > Eucommia > Eucommia ulmoides. Next base: position 5,806,004 of record CM028329.1, read on the forward strand.
TTCAATGGAAATGATTTAAAAGAAGTAGAAGCTCTAATTGATACTGGTACATCTGTCAGTCATATATCTCCCTATAAGATATCTGATGAAATACCTAAAAAGATGCTAAAGGAAGTTTATGTCTAAAAAGATCTTAATGGATTCAAGCATATGATAACACATACTGCTGAAATACCTTTAATCATTGGAAACAAATAATTGTTATTTTCAATACATTTAGATAAAGATGAAAAAATGGAATTGTTACTAGGAAATAACTTTCTTGACCATTACTACCCTTATAAAATTACCTATAATACAATAATGCTTATCATAAGAAATGAAGAAGTACATGCTGCAAGAATTATATGAGAAATCTTATATTTTTCAAAATTGGAACTATTATTAACAATAATATCGTTTACATACCTTGTCTCTTAAACACTGGTGCAGATATTTGCTTAATGAATAAAAATGTGTTACCTCATAAGATGTGGAAACAAACTAAAAAATTAACCATAAAAGCAAAAGGGTTTGAAGGAAAACCTTTAGATTTAAATATCATTGCTACTAACATACTAATACTATTTGGAGATCGATATATTAGAATCCCACTAATATATCAACAAAATACAATGGGAGTATTGATGCTACTAGGAAATAATTTCTTAAACTTTTTCAAGAAAACCTGCTTTACTCAAAAACTAGTTGAATTTTTAACTCCCTACTCACACTGGATAAAATTACAGCGACTTAATAACATAAATATCGTTTATACGCAAAAACATGGTGGTATTTATCTCTGCGCAAAAGATATTTTTGAAAAACTTACGAAGAATTTTGGTGAAAATCCAACCGCTTTATGGGAAATAGATAAAACATATGCTATCATAGAATTAATCAATCCTGCTGATATAATCCGAGTAAGACCTGTGAGATATTCTGAAAATGATATCAAAGAATTTGATGAACAAATCCAGGAACTGCTAAATCTAAAACTAATACGAGAAAGCAAAAGTCCCCACTCGAGTCCTGCCTTTATGGTTAGGAATCATTCTGAAATTCAACGAGGAAAAGCCAGAATGGTGTTTAACTATAAAAAACTTAATAAAAAATCAAGATTTGATGGATATTTTCTACCCCATAAAGAAAGCCTAATCAATAGAACCAAGGGTAAAAAGGTTTTCTCAAAATTTGACTGCAAGAGTGGATTTTGGCAAATAAAATTAATACCTGGATCATCCTTGAGAGCAATTAGTGTATGTACCTTTGGTCGATTACTGGTTTTCAGCTTGATATCCTTTGATTTCACCAATTTTTCTTTTTCTTGATTTGTCACTTTGATTTATTTCTTCTTAGCAGTAGTAATTTTCTGGATTGGTTCGGTAATAATTTCTTTGCCTTTGTTTAGTGCTTTGGGTTGTTTTTCCTCACTTTGCTTTGGTACGATTTGTAAATAGTCTTTTTTTTTATACTGGTATCTTGTCGTTTGATGTGGATAAGCTTTGTTAGCTCTCACGTTACAAATTTGCTATTGCTTGACCCTTCCATTTTGTACGTCCTGATTCTTCATCTTAAGTACATTGAACCTTGATTCCCTTGTCGGCATAGAGTATTCACTGTATCTTCGTGTCTATTCAAATCCCCTTGTTGACATGTAATATTCATTGAACCCTTGGAATTATTTGAATCTCCTATTGGTACCTGCATTAAAATTTTCTCTTTTTGGTATCCAGTTGTTTCTAGATCCGACAGGGTAACCAAGTAATAAATAACAAGATTTCTCATGATAACCAAACTTGCCGCAATAAAAACATTTAATATTCTTAGTACTTCTCTTTGGATAGTCATTGTTTCGTATGGAAGAACGATATTGTTGGTGATCTTGAGAACCAGCTTTAGTGACTATTAATTTTTCAACGGGTTTAGGACTCTCAATATCCTTGAATTTATTTATTGCTTCTTTAAGCTCATTTTGTGTCTTCTCAAGTAACCGCTCATTGGTGCTAACGTTTACCTGTAGACCAAAATTCTTTTTAGGCATAAATTCAATATCATTCTTAAGAATTTGTCACTCATTATCAACAGAATGGATTTTCACACGAGCTCTATCAAGCTCACACCTTGCATTATCCAACTCAATGCTCAAGGTCTCATTCATATTTTCAAGATTTTTTCTTTTAAAATCATTATGTTGAAGATCGTCGAAAGCATTTTTCAAAACCTCATTTTCATCTTCGAGAGGCTCAATTTTCTCATACAAATTACAAATTTCAGATAAAACATTTCTAAATTCAACAGTTTCAAAATATTTGTCTAAATTTTTTTTCTTAAAGATTTGACAGTGCTAAACTTCTTATTTTCAAGAGTTGTGATTTGTTGCTTAAGTTTAAAATTTGTTTTTCCTAAAATATACATAAGAGCAATAAGCATCTCAATAGCCTTATCTATATTCTCATCATTATGAATTCTATCAGTCTTGGGAGCAAAACAATGACTATCGAAAAAAGTAGAATCAACAGTAGTATACATAATTTCAGAATCAAGGCACTTCACGTGATCGTGTTTAGCTATATTGTGAAACATATCGAGCTAAAACCAACTCTAATGCCAATTGTTGGCCCAGTAAGCTACCCAAGAGGAGGTGAATTGGATAGTATAAAAAAATTATCAGATAATAACACTTCAAAATTCAAACAATTAATTTTATCCTAAATTAATTATTATCTTTATAACAGTAGATATATGTTATCAACTAGATACACACCTAAACAATAGAATGTAAATAATGTAAAGAAAGCAACACATAAAGATTTATACTGGTTTACTAAGCTACTCTTGACTAATCTAGTCTTCCGAGCTCCACGAAGAGTCACACCCACTAATCTTAAGATTCCTTTACAGGTTTAGAATCAATCTTTACAATTTCTTTTTCACTGGCTAAGAAATAATCTCTATCTTTTTACCAGGCTCAAAGCTAACTTAATTCTATTACAAGAAGAATCACAACATAATTCTTTTTATACCTTAGGCTTAAGAATTAAACCTTACAAAATACTCCAAGTATCCTTTTACCCGGTAAGGATTGAACCGTTACAAATTCACTTAAAACTTAATTATATTCAGGAAGAATTAAAACTTATCTCTTTTCACAGGAAAATAGTAACTTAATCTTTCTATACTATAGGCAAAGATTAAAACCTCAATCTCTTTACCGGAAGAGATTGAAACCAACTATCACTGATGAGACACTCCCAATAGTATCTAATCCGCACACAACTCATCAATTGCAAAATTGATAAGCTTTTTCCTACTCAAAGCTTCTACCACCCCAAATTAATTAGAACTCAATTAACGTCTCGATAATAATGATAGAAATATAAAGTGAGAATTTTAAAATCTGATTTTAATAAAAATGGGTAGCACACAATTTATCACATAATCAGATTTACACAAGAAATCGTTTCAAAATACTTTCAATCAATTTAAAGTGCAGGAAAACGATTTTGAAGATCAATATTCCAAGTAGTAAACAATAATATCTAACAACAGTTAATAACAAAAACTTGGAACAATCTCTCTAGGAATCCACCAAATGAATATAAAATGAATAGCAATAAAACTCCAAATCGGTGTCAGCAATAATCCACAACAAATTTTTTCAAGAACAAATCTCAAAAATAATCTTACAATACACTCAGTATGAAATCAGAATGATGACTCTCAGAAAACTCAGGAACAGAATAACTCTTGAAATTTGATTGTTTGGGATTATTTAAAATCTTAAAAACGTAGGTCTATATATATATAATTAAAATAAGTTTTCCAACGGCTAGTTCCCACATATCATGACAACTAATTGCACCTATATACCTATTATATTATTATGACTTAATCCTGGTTTAATTCACTCAATTATATCTTTTAAAATATTCAATTTTGTCCCTAAAATATTTTCTCAAACTCAATTAGATAAGATAAAAAGATTTATATGAACCAATTTGAGAAATACTTAAATAATATGAACCATATCTATAGGGATATTAAAATATTAGTTGCACATCTCAAATAACATCAAACTTCTAAGATATCTCTCAGATCCTAACCATAAAACAGCTAATAACGGTTATTTTTTTATTTTTTTTTTATCAAATCTACGAAATCCTCTTAACTTGAAACAGTCCATTGGTTGACCGACCAAACTTCTCGCCTGTCGGTCGACCGCTACTCCATGGTCTGTTGACTGTACGATTTAGGATGTTTCTTAAGCCAAATTCCAACTATGGTAGGTCAACCGGTACACTTTGGTCTGTCGACCTAACACTTCAGAGAGTTCACCATTTTGCCATAGATCTACCGATCAATTCAGAGATTCCATCAATTCCCAACTACATCTCATCAATTGACCAAGCCATGTTGGTCGGTTGATCGATCTTGTTGGAATTTCTCTTCTTTCTTAATTCATTTCAATTCCATTATTTGATGTTTTTGCCCTTTTAAACGATTTCTTTTCTCGGTTAACTTAATTAACTCCTTAAATCAATTTTAATATCTAATTATTTCTTCTTCAATTTCACATAGAAACAATTATGTTTGACTAATTAGGATCTTATAAAAAACACACATAATCATTAAAATCATTTTTGTGTCATGTGTGATTTTAATCGGGATACATTAAGAGTATAAATTAACCTGAGTTATTTTTCCCTAGATTCTTTAAAATCTTCGATCTCTTAATGCTCTTCTCTTTGTCAGTCTTTTGCATCCATAATCATCTTCAACAATTTCTTCATGATTAAATCGTCAATGGACCTTTATCACTTAAACACTTAATAAACTCATTAGTTTTGCTAAAAACATTAATATTTAATTGACCATCAAAATCTTAGGATGAAGACTTGTTAATTTTATTAATATTTGATAAGAAATTATATCAAGAGAATATTTCAAAAGGCTGCAAAAAAAATTCCATTTCTATTAAAAATTCCAAAAATAATTTCATTTAAATTAAAAAAAAAAAAAAAAAAAACTGATAAGGTACTTAGATTTAAATCTTTTGGACATAGTTTGACATACGTACTTTCTTTTAACCTTCTTTTAACGGGCATCTTGGGGGCTGAAAATCTTCCTAGAGTAGCCTGTACTTGAACTTTAATTGTATCATTTTTGTAAACCTCAACTCGAGGAGCCAAATTTTACTTTATCCATTTCAAAATGTTTTTCAAAAATTGGTGACTTGGCACACCTATTTGAATGGTAGGTGGTGGCTTTCATAAAGTATGGATCAATTTTTTTTTTGTCAGATAAAAAAAAAAAAAGAAAAAAAAAAAAAAAAAAGCCATTTAAAACCATAATATGAAAATAAGTGGTCATTTAGCCTGCACATAAATATTGAGAACTTCAAATTAATTCAAAAAGCCCAAATCAGTTCCATTAAATAGATATGCAAAAGGATGATTAATTATGAAGTGTTTTACACTAGGAGTTGATATCAAAACAACTAAAAAAGAGACACACACACAAACACAAAAAAAAAAAGAATTTACTTTTAGGGTATTATAATAAAATTACAACATGAACAACAATGTAGCAAAGAAACATGTTCTCATATCTATGTATGTCCAAACACCAAAATAGTAGCCACACTTTATTTTTTTTGGTCTCCCTCGCAAGAGAGAGAGAGTTGTATCCCTAATCATCCGTGTTAGATGATTTATTAAAAATTCCGCGTCCATAAGTTGAAATTAGAACCTCAACGAGCAGTGGAAATTGTAAGAGAGCAAAAAGCGTTACCGGAACACTGGAGAGTAACATGATCGGAATGGGAATCCATTCCCATCTTCGATTAAGCATTATTACAAGAGTCGAACCGAAGTTAACCATCATCGCCGCAATTGAGAAGAACAATGTGGCGAGTCCAATAATCAACTTTGTGGGTACAGATTTGAGGAAATCTTCTTCCTCATACCGTGACGTGAGAATTCCTAGGAACACAAAAATCGAAGAGGAGGACAAGAATAGGGACAATGCATCAGATATTACAAAAATGGAGAAGGATTTACGATGTAGATAAGTGGGTATTCCGTTGTCGTTGTAACCGCCGGGGACAGTAAAAGCGGCAGCGAACATTATGGTTGCGATTAAAGCGGCAACCACTGTGGACGATGTTGCAATGTTCTTTACCCATGCTTCTCCTTGTTCAACTAAATTTCGGTGTTCTTCGGTAAATAAAACCTCAGGAGTTTTTCCATCGTTATTTGGTATCCTTATTAGATTTGGTTGTATAGTGTTCTTCACCACCTACCAAAAAAGAAAAAATTGTCAATAGAAAGAAATAATAAAAATGATCAATTGAACTGGATATAACCTTTATAAACGATCCAAATTATTATATTTTGCCCATATTTTTGCTAGACTAATCCCAAATAAAAAATATCTAAAAGATTAAATTTGGTATTTTACGTACACCATTGATTATTATATTGCTATACTAAGATACCATTGGTATCGAGATGAGATATTTTAGATTTTATGGTATTAAAGGGATTAAAAAAAAGAAAAGAAAGATCTTGTAACTAATATCATCAATATTTCTAATCAGAAATTATTAATTGGTACTCAATAAATCGACTACATTAACTTGTGGAGTGTTTTCTTTTATTGAGATTGGTAAATCTTAAAATCACTAGTGTGAGACATGAACAAAAATGTGAGGAATTATTATTGTAACAAGGAAATGAATGTGTCTATACTTGATATTCTACCATGGAAATTTTTCTTCATATTATGTTGCATGCGATAATTTGACTTGAGATATTGTTTGTTACTATACTTTAATAGTATCAAATCATGGGGTCTAACCATGCATGTATCTTGAAAGGTTCTCAATGGGTATAAGAAATAATATGTGTAGGCATTGAAGGAGTATCATCAAGGTCGATAAGATTTGTCTGTAGATATTGTTAAAGACAAGTCACTTGTACTGTCGTCGGTGATTTAAAGTTGTGTAGAGATTGGTGATTCAGACAAACGTAAATGCATACACCAAACACCTTAATAATGCATTAAAAAATTAGTTGGTTACCTCAAACCACTGTAACTCTCTTTGCATTTGAAGAGCAGCACCAGAGACTTGTTCAAGCCTGCGGATTGGTGGTAGTTTTGCAGCCACATGCAACATGTTGTTATTCTCCTTGTCTACATTCAGTGCCAATACATGTTTCCTCGGCCCCAAATTATTCAAGTTGTTGAATATGCCTTCTTCTCTTTTTGCCACCGAATATGAAAAGACGTTTCTTCCCTGGTCATCCTGGTTCCACAAAACGTAGGGATGGCAATGTAGAATCTCCTTAACCACTTCTTCTAACCCATTCTTTGTGGCTCTAAAAAGGGCTTTATGAACACCAAGGTCTTTGTATTTTGAGTGACTCAAATTTGATATTTCATCACATATGATCAAAAGTAGCTCTTCCGCTTTCTTATGGATTGACTTCTCCTTGTGTAAATGCTTGACAGAAGGAACTGCCCATGAAAAAACAATTAGTTTTTTAAAAATATTTTTGGGTTGTCAATCTTCATTCTAATGCTTAAAATTTAATCCCCTTCGAGATAATTTAAAAAATTTGTGGGCCGAAGTGTTAAAATAAAAGTTTCGGGTATCGAAATACTAAATAGAGTTAATACTACGATTATAAAATAGATGACAACTTACCAACATGTTTTAAGACACTCCATATATGTGCTTCAAGTTGACGGAGGGCTGCAATCACAAAATCTCATTAAACTCATATAGAGTAATTTTCGAATTAGGAAATTACATGGGGAAAATTATGAAGACTTAAATGTAAATTTCCAAGTTGAGTGTAGAAAAAAATCAGATCTTCTTACTTTGCCAACTATGATCTTTAAGCGGAGGAGTAGATATGTCATTTAGGTATCACTAATACGATATTAAAATTACTTTTTGTGAATTTTTAACTTTTTATTTCAGTTAGTTATCAATATTAATATGCAAGACTAAGGCATTGTTTGATAACAAAATTCTAGAATTGAAACTTAATGCATTAATCAATTATTCGATTAAGTGTTTTTGATATATAAAAAAAAATATTAACTGTCACCTAAAAATGAATCTAAATTTAAGTAATGTGCTCATCTTTTGTTAATTATCACGTAAAACAAAAATAAATAAATAATAATAAATAAACTTTATTAATACATTTATCATTAAACTACAGCCATTAAAAATAGAGATAAAAAATATAAAATAAATTATTGAGAGAGAAGGTGTTATTATATACAGAGAGAGAAAAAGTTTTTTTTTTTTTTTTTTTTTTTTTTTTTTTTTTGAGATACCATGTTATAGGGAAACTTTTAAACATAAAAGTTTATAAAGATGCATTATTGATACAAAACAATATTCTTTTAAAAACCACTCAATCAATTCATTCGGTACTTAATAATCCAACATTTAGTTTTTAGAACTAAAATTCATCATTTATCGTTTTCAACACTTAATTTTAATTTTATCAAATAGATGATAATTCAACGAGGACACCCTCTTTTGCTAAATGTACAAACTTTTTAATTGCACAACCCTTTAAAACGCAAACCATGATATTCCTATAATTGCCCCAAGTGTTTTTTTTTTTTTTTTCTTATTTCTCAACACACGGATGGTGATTGGTGACATATATGTAGATATAATGGGTTTGACCACACTTGATCCAAACTCAAAGTTATAAATAACTACTTACTAAGGGGAGTGATAACGTGTGAGAGAGTGTATGATAGAAGATAAGACACACTCATTAGAATATATATATATCTATTCAAATAGATATAATTGGTAATTATCATAAAGATGTGTCTATATGACTAGTGGGTGTTCACATACACCCCTCTATACTCTATAAATACCAAGGGGCGAAACTCATTTCAATCCATTCCACACATTGGTAGTCTCTCTCTCTCTCTCATTTCAATCCATTCCACACATTGGTAGTCTCTCTCTCTCTCTCTCTCTCTCGCGCGCGCGCGATATCTTGTCTAAAGACAACAAACATTACTTGGATACTATAATTGGTATCAGAGTGAGGTCATTTTGAAAACAAAATTGGGAATGTAAGAGAATACAATTTTTTTGGGGAAGGATCAATTTCAAAAAGCAAATGTCGATTCTATCCAAAAAAAATTGGAAGTGGACGCAGAACAGGTAAATTCTTTAGTCTTATTGTACAATCATCACATTTGAATCAAAATCCCTATGCCATTTTATTTTTTTTAAATTTATGTCATTAGAAGAAGAAAACGACAAGAGTGAGAATATTTCTTCAAATCAAACAAAAAAAAGTGATAATATTTCTCACTTCATTCAATCTTCCTCGTCTTCAAGCCACTAGTGTTTTTTAAAGAGAACGAACAAAGACATTTTCCATGAAGTTGAAAATTATTTTTTGTAACTGTTTGAATTTTATTTTTTGACGTTCAAAACAGTAAAATTCATGAGAAAACGATATAAAAAATTGGTCTTAAGGAGTGGCTACAATGTACTGCCTACAGTGGTGCGTGTGGTATATGCACTGGATCCCCCCAACTACAATGTGGGGTTATAGACTCCACACACGGGTCACATGCCAATCTGACTAGATCCGTGCTTTTTAAGTCCTACACAAGTTCTTTTATCAATTGATCCTTCCTAAGTGATCCCTCACACCTCTTCAATGACTCGTCACGCCATTCACTTCTTTGCAAGCCATGTCGCATCAATTCTCGCCTTCGCGAGCCATTTAGTTGGACAAAATATCATTAAAACTAAATGCACAATACTACAGTAAGGATTGAATAAAATATCTCTTTGTCTTGCAGCGAAAGCTCCATCTCATCCCAAACAACACATTGTTAGTCATAATATTGTGCATTATAAATTGATATCCATATATCTCGATACGATAAATATATCTATAATAAAATTGGATAGGTTATATGTTTCCTAAGATATTTTGCCTGCATATTAAGGCACAGATTGAGAACGGATTTAGACACAAATGAGTGATTTCCGTTTATAAAACTATTAATAAATTATAACTTAAAATAGATACCTATTAATTACAATAAATTAGTAACTTTATTATAATAATTTATTATATTAATGAATTTAATGGGAGAGAAAACAATAGATTTTACTGAAATTATCGAAATTATTAACTCTGAAATATCACTTATTTATTGAAATTAATTGGATGGACGGAAAATCCGCTAGTGTATAACAATAGATTTTGTCACCTTTAGATTTATTATATTGTAACCAAGGATGACTAATCACCTATCACTTTTCTGGAAAACAAGGAAAAGTAAAAATCAAAGATTAACTTACATTAAAAATCAAAATCTCACATTTATGGAAGCAAAGTTTAAAAAGTGCTCTCACATTTTCCTTAATTCTCTCACTCTCCCTATTTATCACCATAATTCTCTCCCTGAGGAACATAACGGGCTATTTCCCTCTCCATCTGAACTTCCCATTCCTACTTCTCCCGAAAATGAAAACCTTCTGCTCACTCTGTCCGCTCTCTCCCGAATCTCTTCATATGTAAACCTCCTCTCAACCTAGCATCCCCCCCTCCTCTCATATTCTCCGCAACTATCTTCGTCATGGGAATCCAGAGGAAACAAACCAAGATCAAGTGCAATAGTTGTGGTTATTACTAGGCTACGTCTACGACGATGGTTTGTCTCTCACAGACACTCATATATAGTTCAATTTGGACACAGTCTGGTCATGCCTAGGGCTCCGAGATACAGGTTCAAGACCAATACCCCTTCGAATTACTTCTGAAACTTCAAGAATTTGTCGATTTTGTTTGATGGGTTTGGCATAATTCGTGAATTTTGAATTTTGATGTTTGCACATTGATTTGGATTATATACTTTGTTTAGGAAATTCCATGTACTTTTGATTTTTGTTCCTTCTTGTTGTAAATCAATATATACTTTTCTTGAATAAAATTATATCTTACAATTGGGTTTGCTATATGAAATGGCGATGTTAATCATTTTAGGAGAATAAGGAAAGTCAAATGCCTATATTTGGTTATTATTCCCAATATTATGCAGCATTTATTTTTTACTTCTAGTTTCCTATCTTGACATTGTGTATATATTCAAACTCACTCAATGAGAAAGGTATGCCATTGTTCCTCTCCTTCTACAATTCTTTCTATATGGTATCAGAGTCAAGATCCAATTCTTTTTTTCGAAACCCTAGCCGTCGGCATTTCCTTCCCTCTCTCCACGCAAGCCGCAACCCTTCTCAGTGCACAAGATCGACTTATTTTCAGTGCGCTTATGGGCTCCCTTACACCTGGTCTCACCTCTCAAATTACTGCCTCTCCGACGTCTCGTGAAGCTTGGGTCACTCTTGCCAACATCTATGCTCGCCCGACACGTGGGCATATCAAACAAATCAAAGAACACATCGAAAGCATCACCAAGGAGTCTCTCTCTATCTTGGAGTATATGCAATGCATCAAGGCCCGGCTCGCACTGATGAACTTGCCTCCTTTAGCAAACCCATGGATCCGGAGGATATTACTGACAAGATCCTTGATGGCTTTAGTGACAAATATCAGCCTGTCCATGATGCAGTCAATACTCGTGACACCCCTATCCAGCTGGACGAACTTCACGAGAAACTCATCAATTGGGAATTCTCCTTCGGTGTCTCACCCACCATGGTACCTCCTTCCCTTTCGGTGACCGCCAACCCGACTACTAAACGCTCAACCTCCATACAACCCAACCCCGCCACAATCGTCCCATATGGGGCCCATATCTCGGTCAGCCTTCCTGTGTCACCTTATCGTCTCCTCGAGGAAATTGTCCCTTGCCATGACCCTACCTGGGACGGTGTCAATGGTGCCGTCAATCAGGACACTCCATTCATCATTGTCCTCTCTTTCGTCAAGCACACCCGACATCCCAACCACCACAACTCTCATCCCATTTTTGCAGCATCATGGCAACCTCAGGCTCATGTCGCAACCGCACACAACCCTGCCACTCCGGGGTGGCTCCTTGACAGTGGTGTCTCTCATCATGTCACCGCCGATCTCAATAATCTATTCCTTCATACTCCGTATGAAGGATCTGACGATATTGTAATTAGTGACGGTATAGGTTTGCCTACCACACATATCGGTTCTCGTTCTCTCTGTGCCACTTCACATTCCTTTCGGCTTAATAATGTTCTGTGTATACCATCCATGAAAAAGGATCTCATTTCAATTTCACAATTTTGTCGGACTAATAATGCTTCTAGTGAATTCTTACCCCTTGGTTTTCTTGTGAAGTATATCGGCACAGGGGTAATCTTTTTGAAAGGTTAGAGTAAAGATGGTGTCTGCGAGTGGCCTGCATCTCTAGCATCTTCCCCACCCCTAGTCGCCTTCTCCACTATTAGGACCGATTCTAATACTTGGCATCATAGACTCAGTTACCCTTAGACCTCTATTATTAGTCATATTATTTCCAGTTTTTCTCTAAATATGTCAAACTCTTCAAAATTGTCTTCTCATAGTAATTCTTATTTAAGCAAAAAAAAAAAAGTCACAAACTTCCATTCTCAATTTCGTCTATTACTACCTCGTTCCCCCTTGAAATAATATTTTTCTGATGTGTGGACATCCCCTTTACTCTCTATTGACACATACAAATACTATGTCATCTTTGTTGATCATTACACAAAATATACCTGGTTATAACCACTAAAACACAAATTCGATGTCCTACCAGTGTTTGTCAGGTTTTATTCCCTAGTCGAATGACATTTTAATAATAAAATCATTAGTCTCTACACTGATAATGGAGGAGAGTACTTAACACTCTCCTCTCACCATGCACGTCACTGTATATCTTATCTCACCACACCACCTCACACCCTAGAATATTCCGAGAGATGCCATTGTCACATTGTGGAGACAGACATGTCTCTACTTTCCTATGCCTCGATGTCGCTCTTCTATTGGTCCCATGCTTTCCTTGTTGCAGTCTACCTCATCAACCGCCTCCCCACAAAAACCCTAAATCTACAATCTCCCTTTTTGAAGGTCTTTGGTCATTCCCCTAATTACTCCAAGCTCCACAGCTTAGGTTGCCTCTACTACTTATGGCTTCGACCGTACTCTCTTCACAAATTTTCTCCTCGCTCCAGCCCCTATGTATTCCTCGGTTACTCCCAAATTCAAAGTGCATATATTTGTCTTGATCCCTCCACCTCTGGTGTCTACACTACACGTCATGTCCATTTTGTCGAATCAGTCTTCCTATTCTCCACCCTCCAATCACAGCTCACCTGAACTTCTAGTGATACCATGGACTCATGGTGCCCTTTAGTCACTCTCCTACCCCTCACTCATGCACCATCACCACTCCCGACTCTCCTGCGCCCCGTGCAGGTGTCTAATTCACTCGATGCACTTTTTGGCACTACAGCACGCCTCCCAGACCAAGGGACTGCCTAAATCACTCCCCAGTACACCCAGGCGAGCTATAGTGCTCCCCAACGGATCAAACACTGTTTGTTTCGCACTGCAACGCCCCCCCAATCTTCCCTATATCGCGATATAGCGCAGCCCATCGCACCTTAGCGCACCTCCAAATCTTAGCCATTGCTTGATTTGCGAAACATTTAGTCTAGTAATCAAACCCACCACTATCCAACTTGTTCTCAGCATTTCCATTCAGCATGGTTGGTCCCCACGATAACTGGATGAAAACAATGCCTTTCTCCAAGGCACTCTCACTGCGGACGTCTATATGCACCAACCCCCAAGATTTATTGATCGTGATCGTCCGGATCACATGTGTAAACTCCGCAAGGCCATCTACGGCCTGAAACAAGCCACACATACCTGGTATCGTGAACTACACCAATTTCTCATTGGCATAGGCTTCCGTAACTCTCATATAGACAGATCCCTATTTGTCTGGGGCTCAAATGATTCTACTTTGTTTCTCCTTGTAAATGTGGATGATATAATTCTAGCCGGGTCTCGCGATGATCTGATTACCAACTTCGTCCAGCAACTATCTGCCAGATTCTCTCTCAAAGATTTGGGTCCGCTCACCTACTTCCTTGGTGTCGAAGTTATTCCTCACCCGAACGAAAGTACATCTCTAACTTATTTTCTCGGACACACATGATAGGGGCAAAACCCGTAGCTACACCTCTTGCTACCTCGCCGACCCTAACCGTCAACTCTGGGTCGCCACTATATGATCCTACAGACTATCGAACTGTGATTGGAAGTCTATAATATTTATCTCTCACGTGACTGGATGTCGCCTATGGGGTAAACAAACTTTCACAATTCATGCATCGGCCCACTAATGATCACTGGATGTCGCCTATGGGGTCAACAAACTTTCACAATCCGTGCATCGGCCCACTAATGATCACTGGCAGTCCGCCAAACGCATGCTTCGATACCTTGTCGGTACACTTGATCATGGTATAATTATCCGTTGTGACACATCACTCTCCCTCCATGCCTTTTCTGATGCGGATTGGGCAGGAGACAAATACTACTTCACCTCCACTGGTGTCTTCATTGTCTACCTTGGTAGTAACCCGATCTTGTGGAACTTGAAGAAGCAAATAACAGTGGCCAGATCATCTACTGAAGCCAAGTACCGCTTAGTTGCTTCAATTGCAGCTGAGATTCATTAGACTTGCTCTCTATTTGTGGAACTTGGTCTATCATTGCCGTGCCAACTGGTTATCTACTACGATAACGTGGGAGCGACCAACTTATGCTCTAACCCCGTCTTTTACTCCCGGATGAAGCATGTTTCCCTTGACTATCACTTCATTCGGAAACAAGTTCAAAGTGATACTCTTTGCGTCTCACACGTCTCCTTTGAAGACCAACTGGCAGACGCACTCACCAAACTTCTACCGTGCCCACGCTTTCACATGCTCACGTCCAAGATTAGCCTCTCCTCAGGGAACTTTATCTTAGCCTCTCCTCAGGGAACTTCATCTTGCACGAGCATATAGTAGAATAAGGAAAGACAAATGTTTATATTTAGTTATTATTGTGAATATTATGTGGCATTTATTTTTGACTTGTAGTTTCCTATCTTGACATTGTCTATATATTCAAACTTGCTCAATGAGAAAGGTATGGCATTGTTCCTCTCCTTCTACAATTCTCTCTATAATCATGAATGGTGGATATCTGTGATTACTTCCTTAAAAATGATTTATGGGATTAACATGAAACATATATACTCAACATGATTTTAGAACAAATGCTTATGATGTTTTGATTACACCAATATATATGAAATAATCCTATTTATTTTTTTAATCGTGACTTCAGGCACAGGTCATATGCCAGTGTATATGTGTCTGTATATAACCGGTGGGATGCACTTCTCATGTTGCGTTGGGTGCAAGAAGTTCTATGAAGTCAACTGCCTTGTCCTGAGATATTGGATTGGAGCTGGAAGGAAAACTGAAGAGGCGCTAAAAGATATCGGGATAATTAACAATTGTTGCAGAGAGCATTTTATCAAACAATTTGCTGTGGAGGAAGGAAGAGATGGATTATCATCCCTGGGTGGCAAATTGGATGATACTACTATCCTCTTCGTTGACAATTTGCCACCTCAAATTTATAATCAATGGTTGAGGAGAGAGTTCCTCAAATGGGGAATTGTCATTGATTGTTTTGTCCCGAGGAAAGTGCAAAAAGGGAAGGCTGCAGCTTATGATTCTGTCAGATTCGCTACAAAGGAAGAAGCCTTGAGAGTATTAAGAAGTGCAAGTGGGATGAGGATAAATGGCAGATTATTATCGATTAAAATAGCCAACCATCGGAGAAGAGACCCGACCAGACCAGAATATTAAGTTCAGGAGGCAAAATGAAGATGATTTGGGTGGCAGTGAAGAAAAAGAGGTAAGTGAAAAGGTTAAAGATCAGGTTGGCCAATAATTTAAATCAGTAGAGAACCTACCCAATTTAAGTGAGAAAAAGTTTGACAGAACAAATGCCAATCTCGAACGCAAGGCAGTCTCTTTAAATTTAGATAATGAGGGGAAAGAGTGGTTATCAAGAGCAGCAGTGGGAAAACTACATGTGAGCATGACAATGAGAGAGCTTAACGCAACCTTCATTCAAGAGAGAGTATTCTCTACAGTTGCCAAAGCCATGGGAGGAAATTTGGTGCTGCTTATATTTGACTCGGAAGCTGTTAGACTGGGGAAGTTGTAAACGGCTTGAAAACTGGTTTGAGTCAGTAGTGTGTTGGGATGAGCCCTTCGTAACCAAAGAAAAGTCGTCTTGGATGACCATCACAGGGATACCGATTCATGCGTGGAAATTGAAGACCTTTAAGAGCATTGGAGAACTATGGGGGAGCTAGTTTCTGTGGAAGAAGCCACCATGGAAGAAATCTCCTATGATATGGCAAGGATATTGATATCTATGGGAGTTAATTTTAACATCAATTGCCTGGTAGATCTCGAGATTAATGGGATTAACTTCTCTATATCTGTGATCGAGGAGCCATCGTTCAGTGTGTGGGGGAGAAGTCCGGTTGATGGTTTTGTGCCGAACAAGGGAGGAGCACATGGAGGAGGCGACAACCAGCTGGCTTGCATTGGTGAAGATAAGGTGGCGAGCTTCTTAGGAAAGAAAGGGGTAGTCCCTTCAAATACCTTGAGTGGGGAGGAGAATGTAATTATGGACAAACCCAAATTGAACCTCAAAATCGGATTTGATGGGTCTGATTTAGGTGGGCGTAAAGAAAGAATCGGAGTTGTTGGGTCCAAGAATTCTGAGGAAGTAGGCTGTTTTTCAGCTTTTGTTCCAGCACATATTAACCCTCTTTTTGCTGTTTTTTTAGCTTTTGTTCCAGCACATATTAACCCTCTTTTGGTTGTGGGGAAAGTAATAACAGGGGGGTTTCATGCGGGTCTACCGTCTCTTCCATCAAATCTAGAATCCCAAAAGGTTCTAAGGACCTCCAAGATTGGTTAGGGCTCAGCCATGGGAATGAAGCTTGCAACCAGATCAACAGGGTTGCCGAGGAGGAAATAAGCAGTGTTGGTCGCCAGAGCCAGTCAGAGGATTTCGGAATTCGGCAACATTCTTCGGCTATAAACTTCTCCCCTGTCAGTGAAGGTACGCTAATTGTTTTGCAATCGGTCGAAGACGACCTGCTTGGAGATGTCCATGTCTCTGACTCATCTCTTATTGCTGATAGTTTCATTATCAAATCTGTGGGTAAGGGCGGAGGTATCAGAAATAAGAGACTGATCAAACGTAACCTGAAAGCCCCCTTAATTGAACCCCCAAAAAAGGGAAGAGGCACAGGGAAAAGAAAATGAAGATGATTGCGAGTGATGCGAAAGTTGTCTTTGTTGAACCCCTAGATAATTCAATTTCCGACAGCCGCATTATAAATTGCAATACGCTGTTCGCGAAACTAGACAAAGTTCTAGAAGTTGGGAAACTAATGGGATGGACTCTTCAAAATAACGAGACTGAAATTAAGGAGAGAGTCCTAGATATGATCAATAGAGACTGGGATATTTTCGAAAAAGTATCCCAAAGCGTTGGTGCCTAGATTGGGGTTTTATGGGTGGTTCTTCATGCGTGAGTTGGAGAAATTTCATTGGGGGCAAGGCCAGGGTGAGTCTTCGTGACAACTTTGGGATGTTCAGTGTATATCGAGTACTCAGAAGTGGCATATTATTAGTCCCTAACAAGGCTGGAGGACCAGTTGACATGGACATAGTGCATTTTGCTACCGGACGTTATGCGGGTGGCACAAACAAAGGTGTTGGCAACAAAGACACGAACCTGGTGCAACTCTGCAGACAGTGTTGCGGTACAATACCAGCGGGCGTTGGGCAATCCTAGGTGCAATACTAGGATGAGTGCTATGTGGGTGCATGGCAATGAGCAAGACCTTGGCACCCGACCAAGGCAACGAGGGCCAAGACGTGGCAGCATGCGTTTGGAGGAACAGGGAGACGTTGAACCATGCTGTTGGGCACGCGGTGGCAAAATGATGCGCTGTTGGGTAACATGGACGCACGTTGGTGGCGCTGAAAGAGGATACCAGAATTGGATTTTCGTGGGGAGTCACAGGACCAACGAAAGACCTAGGTGCGGTACCAAGGCAAAACGGCTCAATGTAGGCGCAACGCTACGTTGTGGGCAGAGTCATGTGCGGGCCATGACAGATTGTTGGTAACGGTGGTACATTTTGGTGCGGAAAATGCATACGGCGTTGGAAAGTCGTTTGGCGTAGAACGTGGGCGCAACAACACAACGAGACAGAACGTGGGCGCAACGACGTGTTCTGGCCATGCAAGCGCATGGCAAGACATTGGCGAAATTTGGCATGACTATGGGACGAGATGGCAACGATGCAAAAACGCTGGAATGAAGCTGAGCTCGTGGTGAGCTGATGGACTGGTGGTTACCAGACAGTTCTGGTCAGTTTTCTAGGCGGTTTTGGTTAGTTTTCAGACAGGAAAACTAACTCCTGTGGGCTGGACACATGTCGGATAGGTGTCGGTTGTTTGCCTAGGCAGTTAGGGTTATTAACTGCTGTTTTCGCTTATAAATAGTCATGTTTTGGGTCTGTTTTTGGTAAGTGAATGTATAGCTGCGGATTTCAAACCGATACGTTGTAATTTGGTTTCTTGTTCTTGATTTATAATATAAGGTTGGGTTTTCCTGTAAACGTTGCCGTGCCATTGCGTTGGTGCATTTCTGGTACTGTGTTTCGGTATATACTTGTTGTATAATGTTGCAGGAACGTGTATGTTTTACATATGGTTGGTGTATTTCCGTTGTGTGGGAGGATATTTATGGGGCTGCTAGTTGTCGGTGCAACAAGGCCATCACTCGGTTACAATTTTTGCCTTGAAATTTAACCCTATGACACCTATGTAGTGTACTCATGCTTCCAGGTGGCCTGTCCAATGTACTCGTGCTTTTAGGTTGTATACAGACGATGTTTTTGTGGCTGAGTTCCACTTGTGTTGTCTGTTGATTCTTCTTCGATCCAGTGGCTTCGACAGGGAGAATAAATCTTTGAAGTGCGTAGCTGGAAAATAGCGGGCGGGCCTGTTGCAATCTCGGCGGTGGATGGAAAATAGAATTTCAGTCACTGCTACCTTCTGATCGAAGCAGTGGGCCTGTTGCAATCTCGGTCTGTTGAGGGATGGCAGTGGCTGATTTTTTTTTTGAGCCACTGCTACCTTCCGACGCAGTGGACTGTATGTTTTCGGTGTAGTCTAAATGGTTGTGCTTTGTGTTATCTTGTAACAGACGTAGTTTGAACAAGTTGGGTATATTTCCGAGAGAGAGATGCAGCTTGAATGTTGGAGAGGCGCTGGCATTGGCTCTTGCAAGAAAGTTGCGGCTTCTAGTGTTGATTGTTTGGTTAGTCGGTTGTATTTTGACTTGATTTAGATGGGTATATAGTGGGTGTCTTGTTTCTCGTAGTTAGGCCAACACAGTGTGTCCCTATTGTATTTTTGGGTATGGTCTTGCGGGCTACACGACAATTTCTTATCATGTAGTAAGGGAGACTTAAAAAAAAAAAAAAAAAAAAGTAAGAATTTGATTTTTTTTTTTTTTTATCTCTTTCTTAGCCTTCAAAATTCTCTTTTTCTCACTCTCACTCTCACTCTTACTCTACATGCGTATTGAGATAGAGATCACACAGAAATGAGAGAAGGAATAACAAGGAAAATAAAATAAAATAATTCATTAAGATTGGATGATTTCATAACCCATCATATAGGTGTGCAATGACATCTTTTCAATATAAACTATTTTGAGTAGAGATTTTGGGGGCAGGTTGTTAGATAAAAAAAATATTTGTCTCCTTTTGTTCAAATACTTATGCTACGGAAATTTGCGTTAATTACGTTTGAATTATTAAAATGAAAAACTTCATTTTACCTTCATATTACTTTTTTCTTTGAAAACAACTTTTTTATTGGTATATAATATCAACGTGTAGGTTTAATTATTTAACTTCTTTTTCTTCTCAAGTTGTGATAATTATTGAAATTACTGTTTCTTTCGAGAATTATGTTTTTAATTAATGTTTTGCTTATTTCTATTTTATTTTAAATTGTATCATATTGGTCAAAAGTTTATTTTAAAATTAGGATTTAATGATAATCAGGAAACATAGAGCCTTTGGCAGTATCAATAGATAAATTTTTGTTCTAGAATTATTAAAAATAGTACAAGATATAATCAGGTATTATCGTTTTTGAGTAAGGTGGAATTGTAATATTATGTTAGTTTGGGTCAATCATATTGCAAATACCTCTAGATATAGCTTTCTCAACTAGTTATTAATATTTATTTTTGAACAATGATTGACTTTTGGATTGTGAAATTACAAAAAGGAACAATGGGTTGTTGGATTGTAAAATCATAAAAATAAATTTAATTTATAAAATATATATATATATATATATATATATATTTTTTAAAAAAATTGCATATATTTTTTTTTAGTAATGATTGATTTAGTTTATTTGTTTAATTCAATTTTATCATAGAATTTATAGTATTGACTGAAATTTTTATAACCTTTAATTAAGTGTGAATTACTAATAAATTAATAATGAAAAAAATAATAAATGGACTTTTAACGAGTACTTGATTATGAAGTGATTGATTGATTTTATCTATTTATTGATATGTATGATAGTGTTGATAGTATTGATATTGGTGTAGGGAGATTGTTTTAAATATTAGAAGTCGAATAATAAGTAATAAGTTATGTGTACTCACGGTATTTTGACCGCTTCGTAAAAAAATTATACTTTATTTTATTTTTTTATTTATTTTGTTTTGATTGTACCGTATTTGTGCGGTTTAATACTGCTAAATTAAGTTTTATTAATCTCTTAAGTAAATTAAAATTAGTAATTGATTTTTTTTTTTTTTGGTTTTGTAGATTTTTCGAAGTGGAATAAAAACGCGTTAATTCGGAACAAAATGGACCAGAAACAGACGAAACCGAGAGACGCCTGGACCGAACGGGAGTGGGGGGTTGCATTAAGGTCGCACGTGCGACCAAGGGCTGGTCGCTGTAGCAACTAGTGCTGCTTGCCGCATATGCGGCCAGCATGGGCTTTACCCATGTTTTTGGGTGCACCGAATTCGGTGCACCCAAAAGCTGGTGGGTGCACCGAATTTCGGTGCACCCACCCCCTTTTTTTTAATATTTTTCCTACTTCTTTCGTGCGTTTTCTCGACGAGTTTCAGGGCCTTCATTCCTATAAATAGAATGAAGACTCACAACACAAGATGAGGAATTTTTGGGGAAGAATTTTTTTGGAGAAGAATTTTTGTAAGGGAGAGGTGAAATCTGGAGAGAAATTTTGAAGAAAATAATATTATTTTCATTTTACTGTAATTTTGAAGAAGAAAAATCTCCAAGAAGGTGGTAAATTTTCATCTGTTGTAAATCTTACTCTTATTTTTAAATAAGTTGTTATTATACTAATTTTTGTTTTTGTAAATTAGATTTTTTTTCCCTTCCTTTATTAGTTATTTATTTATTACTTTTTATTTTCTTTTTATTTTATTTTTTTTTTATTTTTTTTTTTTGAGTAAGTAAAACGAGGCGGAAAATTCCCAACCTTCAATTTGAACGGTTTAAATTTATAAGGGAATTACTCCCCTCAATGCGTGTGTGCGGGTGTTTTATTTAATTTGTATTAAATATAATGTGCTAACAATACGAGGTGGAAAATTCCCAACCTTCAATTTGAACGGTCTAAATTTAGAAGGGAATTACTCCCCTCGATGCGTGTGTGCGGGTGTTTTATTTAATTTGTATTAATTATAATGTGCAAACAATACGAGGTGGAAAATTCCCAACCTTCAATTTGAACGGTCTAAATTTAGAAGGGAATTACTCCCCTCGATGCGTGTGTGCGGGTGTTTTATTTAATTTGTATTAAATATAATGTGCTAACAATACGAGGTGGAAAATTCCCATCCTTCAATTTGAACGGTCTAAATTTAGAAGGGAATTACTCCCATCGATGCGTGTGTGCGGGTGTTTTATTTAATTTGTATTAAATATAATGTGCTAACAATACGAGGTGGAAAATTCCCAACCTTCAATTTGAACGGTCTAAATTTAGAAGGGAATTACTCCCCTCGATGCGTGTGTGCGGGTGTTTTATTTAATTTGTATTAAATATAATGTACTAACAATACGAGGTGGAAAATTCCCAACCTTCAATTTGAACGGTCTAAAGTTAGAAGGGAATTACTCCCCTCGATGCGTGTGTGCGGATGTTTTATTTAATTTGTATTAAATATAATGTGCTAACAATACGAGGTGAAAAATTCCCAACCTTCAATTTGAACGGTCTAAATTTAGAAGGGAATTACTCCCCTCGATGCGTGTATGCGGGTGTTTTATTTAATTTATATTAAATATAATGTGGTAACAATATGAGGTGAAAAATTCCCAACTTTCCATTTGAACGGTTTAAATTTAGAAGGGAATTATTCCCCTCAATGTATGAGTGTGTGCGTGCGTGTGTTTCTTTAACTTGTGTTAAATATAATGTGTTAACAAGATGAGGTGGAAAATTCCCAGCCTTCCATCAGAACGGTCTAGGTTTAGAAGGGAGATCACTTCCCTCAATGTGTGTGTATGTGTATATGTGTATATAAGGAGGATTTAAAAATAAAATAAAAACATTCGGATTTAAATTCTAATTGGACTTAATCGGATAAGGTACCGTCTTTGGACGGGCGTCTTGGGGTGCTTGACACCTTCCCCGAACGTAACTGACCCCCGAACTCTTTAAACGAATCTCTGGTCAGACCATGTTATTTTTGGAGTCAAATTTTACTTAAGTCATTTTTTTAAAATTATTTTCAAAAAAGAAAAATATGGTGACCTAGCACATCATTTAAACCCAATGCTAGGTGGCGACTCCTTTTTCTAAAACAGGCTTAAGTATATTTTAATGAGAAAATCGACGTTTTTAAAAACCCTTCTCGTTTTACCAGCGCCAAGCATATATGAAGATATATCTATATTTTTTTGATTTTCTCTGGAAAATCGGGGCGCGTTCAGCTGGCAACTCCGCTGGGGACCGGCTGAGGGTCGAGCCCCATATGTCTGAATAAGTCCAACTAATCTAAAGTCCGAATGTTAAATTTTATTTTATTTTTTCCCTCAATTCAGTAAATAAGTTGTGATTTTTTTTTTTTTTATATATCATTTATTTTTTATTTTTTATATATTTTTTTCCTTATTTCCTCTCAGGCCTTTATATCGTTGTAAATCCTCTGATAAAAGTAAAACTGTCTTGTATCCATATTATCCCCTCAGGATTCTATGATACAAGACGAGAAATGGGTTTTTTTGTACTTGATGGATTTATGACGTCTTGGGAAGTCCTAAAAAAAAAAAAAAAAAAAAAAAAACACACCAAACAAGTTCAAAGTTTTCAATATCGGTAGGGAACGACAAAAAAAAAAAAAAAAAAAAAAAAAAAAAAAAAAAAAAAGGAGAGAAAGGAAAAAAAAAAAAAGATTTTTTATGTACCATCATTTGTTTTAATTAGTCGTTATCGAAATTGAAATCTTCGAACTAGAATAGGCTTTAAGGCCACCTAAGACCCACGTGAACTAAAAAAATAATTTTTTTGTAGGTGAAAAAGAAAAAGACAAGACAAAGAAAATTGGTTCCAGAAAAGCAAATCCAGTTCCCCCTTTTCGAAGTTCGATCTTTACACGCAGTCGAGCACAGACTCATTCCAGGATGACATCAGAAAGCAATCCCGAATCTCCCCGAACGACCCAGATAGCTCAGATGCAGGAAACTATTGACAGGTTGATGGAAAGGATCAACGAACTTAGCCGACCTCAGGAGGTGCCTATTCCTCCGTCCAACGGGATTCCTGTGACTGAATCCCCAAATGGAAACCCTGCAAGTATTGGGATGGAGAACTCAGGGCCGAATCCGAACCACGTCGGCCCAAACTTTGTAGTACCGGTCTACTATGGACCTCAGATGGGCCCTCATCCTTTCGCCTATGGAGCTCCGACATATCCCATCCAGGGGCATGTCTATCAGGCCTCGCCAGAGGGCTCGACCCCCGCCGCCCCGCAGATCCTCATTTACCCGGAGAGGGTCGTTGCTCCACCAAACAATTCAAATGATAGCCAACCGGCCCCGGCTATTGAAACTGAAAACAAAGAAGAGAATGGCCCTCCACCGGCTTGGCTTCTGAAAATGGAGAAATTGGAAAAAACTATGGAAGAATGGCAAAAGGAAAAGCCGTCCAGGAAAGCGACGTACAAGGAGTTGTCAGCACCACCCGGGATTGTGTACCCGGAAAATTTCGTGGTTCCAGAGTTCACAAAATATGATGGCACTGGCCCTCCAGAATGGCATGTCAGTATTTACAAAGAGGAGTTAGGAATTCATGCTCGAAACGAAGACCTTTGCCTAAAGATGTTTCGGAGATCGTTGAAAGGATCGGCTCTCAACTGGTACATGACCCTGGAGCTATCACAGATTAAAACATTTGAAGATCTGGTAGAGGCCTTCTGTGAGCAATATGTGTACAATAGGGATGCCGCGCCAGACCGCAATACCCTCTACCAGATACTGAAAAATAAAGACGAAAGTTTCCGGAGGTATACTGCTCGTTGGAGGGAAGAGGCTGCCAAAGTTGTCCCTAAGCTGAGCGAGGGGGCTCAGTTAGAGATATTCAAGTCAATTCAGTCACCGCCGTTCTATCGAGATCTCTCAAGCATAGCAGTGGTTTCTTTTGGCGATGTGATCAAACAGGCCGAGGTGACGGAAGAAGGAATAAGGAGCGGAAAAATTGAAGGGACCCAATCCAATCTGACGAAAAGGTCAGCCCCGCCAAAGATGAAAGAAAATGAAGTAGCTGTTGTCGTTTCCCCTCGGCAAACCCATTACCAGAACTACCCCCAAACTTCTTGTCCCCAGAACTACCCGAACCAGAACAACCAATATGACAACTACCCTCCTCAAAATCGCCAAAACCAAAATTATCCTAAAAACCAACCCTATTCCCAAAGCCGCCCCCGCTATTACCAAAATGTACCTCCCCCTTATCAAAACCACATTCCCCAATATTACCCTCAAGCCTACCCAACACCCTCTTACCATACCTATCAACCACGCCCGAACACCCCACCTCAAATTCCTAACCGCACTCCAAGGTCAGGAACCCAATACCACCAAGACCTTCTACCTCATGCTACTGGGGGAAATTTCCAGAACGATAACAGAGAACTACAAGACCTTGCAGTTTCGATCACCGAGTTGTACCGGAATTGTTTGAAGCAGGGGATGCTGACGCCCCTTCCATTCTACGAAGTTAAACCTGGGAGTAAAGCAGCTTCTTCAAATGCTTTCTGTGAATACCACTCGGGAACCAGAGGACATGCGACTGAGCAATGCTTTCAGCTAAAAGACAAAATCTGGGAGTTTATACGAACCGGAGCCATCACATTTCCTAAAAAACCTGAGGCCGGTACGCCAAATTGTCAGCAAAATCCGTTGCCTGAACACGCCTCCTCAGGAAGTGGCGTCAATCTAATTTTCACAGAGGAGGTCGAAGAAGAAGTTGATGTGATCGATATCGGTGGTGTTTATTTACATCCGGAGGTTCTCTACAGAGGGTTCAAATTACATCTAGAAAGGGTAGCCCAAAAACTGGAGAAATCTCTAGTTTTGTCTTTCCCAATCCAAAAGATGATGGAAAATCTCAATAAGGTTCCATGGAATTATGAGATCGTCGCTAAAACAAGAGAAGGAGAAGAATTGCCAATCTCAATAAGAGAAACCGGTGGAATCACTCGGTCTAGAAGGGTGTATACGCCACAGGATTTGATCAGGATTCCTGTGAGGGAACCAAGAGGGGCCCTGAAAAAGCCAGTGTCAGAACCGGAGGCTCACAACTTCCTAAAGGCAATGAAGAATTCAGAATACAAGATAGTGGAGCAACTCAGCAAAGTACCGGCGCAAATCTCGATGCTCTCACTACTTCTATCCTCAGAAGTACATAGACAGGCACTGCTGAAGGTCCTAAATGAAGCCCACTTGCCTAGCACGATCTCTCCGGAGAAATTTGTCACTCTGGTCGAGCAGGTCCTAGGATCTAACACCATCACCTTCACAGATGACGAGATGGACGATGATGGAACAGGTCACAACAAACCTTTGAATATCACGGTCGAAAGCCATGGAATGTTCATAGCTCGGGTGCTGATTGACAATGGATTGGCACTAAATATCTGTCCTTTGTCGACCCTGGAAGAAATAGGGATAGATTTATCACAAGTTCGATCGTCTAAGACGGTTATCCGAGCATTCGATGGGGCTAAGAGAGATAGCGTTGGAGAGATTGACCTGCCAATTGAAATTGGTCCAATACAGTTCAATGCGAAGTTCCAAGTGCTCGACATACCTGCTTCGTACAACCTGTTGTTGGGGAGGCCATGGATCCATAACGCTGGGGCAGTGCTTTCATCTCTACATCAGAAGATCAAGTTTATCATTAATGATACATTGTACGTGATCAGGGCTGATTCAGATATCATACCTTGCCATCAAGCGATAAGTCGGCAGGTCCCGTTAACAGATGACGGAAAGGAGAAGGAGAAGATTGGAGCCTCCTATCACGTGTTCGACGTCGCGAATGCTACCTTTGTGAAGGAAGGAGGACACGAGATGACACCATCACTGTCTAATACTGTGGCCTTCGTTGCTAAAGAAATGACGTCTCGGGGTTGCATTCCCGGGAAAGGTTTGGGCAAGAATCTAGACGGAATTACAGAACCGATAAAAGTCAAGGAGAAGAGGGGGAGATTCGGATTGGGATACGAGCTGACAAAAGCAGACAGAGCGAAATTCTTCCGAAAGAAGAGGGATGGATCCCTAGACAACCAGCCAATGAAAATTCCGCATATCCGAGTCACTTTCCCCTATCCAGCAGAAACCATCAACAAAGGGAAGGAGATCGCAGGATTCAAGTTGCACCCTGAGAGAGTAATGATCAAGGAATCTGTGAATGTAATCATGAGAGACAAGGCAGGGCCAAGTCATGGGTCTGGTATTCGAACCAAGGGGAAAGAAAAGCTGCAGAATTGGGATTCTTGTTCTCTCCCAATTTGCCAGGCGTTTCGGTAAACTTAGGGAGATTTTCTGTTGGTCATCCCTCCATCCACCTTGCCTTCTAGATGGAAAGGGATTTTGCTTTGTAATGGTTTTTTATATTTAATGAATGCAATTCTGTTTTATCCGACATATGGTTTAAATGTTTAAATTTTATGCTTTCAGGATATCTAAAACACCAGTGTATGATGCATGCGATATAACTGAGCTAGAGTGCGATAAGTATGATTTCAATGCAGAACCAGACCATAACCCGATGGGAGTAGAAACAAAAGATGACTTTTGCTAGCCAGACGATGGTGAGATCCGAAAAGCTTTCACGGAGTTCGAGAACAAGCCGATTCCCAGTAACGATGAGACCGAGTTGATAAACTTGGGGACCTCGGAAGAGTTGAAGGAAGTAAAGATTGGATCAGCCCTCATGACTCTGGAAAAGAAAGAGTTGACAACGCTCTTAATTTCCTACCAAGATATCTTTGCCTGGTCCTACGATGACATGGTAGGACTGGACAAGAGTATCGTGGCCCATAAGCTGCCGCTAAAGCCGGGGAGTCTACCAGTCAAACAAAAGTTGAGGAAACTGAGGCCCGCTGTCGGCCTCGAGGTCAAGGAGGAGATCGTGAAGCAATTCAATGCCCGAATTATTGAAGTCTGTAACTACAGTGAATGGCTCTCAAATATCGTTCCCGCGCCAAAGTCCTCGGGAAAAATCAGAGTCTGCGTGGACTATCGTGATCTCAACCGGGCGAGTCCAAAAGATGATTTTCCACTGCCAAACATTCACATCATCATCGACAATACTGCGGGGCGAAAGCTCTATTCTTTTGCCGATGGGTTCTCTGGCTATAATCAGATTCTGATGGATGAGAAAAATCGAGAAAAGACAGCCTATACTACCCCATGGGGAGTCTTTTGCTATAGGGCGATGCCTTTCAGTCTCAAAAACGCCGGGGCAACATACCAAAGAGCAATGACGACCCTCTTTCATGATATGATGCACAAGGAGATGGAGGTATATGTAGATGACATGATCGTTAAATCACAGGAGAACGAGGATCATCTCTGCCATTTGAAAAAGGTGTTCGACAAACTTCGAAAGTACCAGCTCAAGCTCAATCCAGCAAAATGCGCGTTTGGGGTGGCTTCCGGAAAACTTCTTGGTTTCATGGTAAATCGCCATGGAATCGAGATTGATCCTGCAAAGACGAAGGCCATTCGTGAGATGCCGCCACCGAGAAATGAGAAAGAAATCCGAGGTTTTCTGGGGCGATTAAATTTCATAGCCCGATTCATCTTCCAACTCACTGCCACTTGTGAGCCAATCTTCAAGCTACTTCGAAAAGAAAGTGACGGGCGATGGAATGCAGATTGCCAGAATGCCTTGGAGAAAATTAAAGTCTATCTAACGAACCCTCTCGTTCTAGTGCCGCCTCGGGAGAAGGTTCCGTTATTACTATATTTGTCGGTTCTCGACTCCTCCATGGGAGCTATTCTTGGGCAACTCGATAAATCTGGAAAGAAGGAGCAAGCTATCTACTACCTCAGCAAGCGCTTCACGAAGTATGAGGAAAATTATACCTTGCTGGAGAGGACCTGTTGTGCATTAGCTTGGTCTGCTCAAAGACTGCGCCATTATATGCTCCCACTGACTACCTATTTGATAGCCAGGATAGATCCCTTAAAATACATCTTCGAGAAGCCGATTCTGTTAGGAAAAGTTGCAAAATGGCAGATGCTGTTGACGGAGTTCGATATCATCTACAAGACCCAAAAGTTAGTAAAGGGTCAGGCGATAGCGGATCAGTTGGCTAGTTGTCCAGCTCAAACGGATAACCAGCCTCTTGAGACGAAATTCCCTGACGAGTCGATTCATGCGGTGGATGAAGAAAATGAGGAAACAGTTTGGAAAATGTATTTTGATGGAGCAGTGAACTCTCGAGGGGCTGGAATCGGAGCTGTTCTGGTTTCTCCGGGCAAACAGCATTATCCAGTGGCTTCCAAGTTGAAGTTCCAGAGCACAAATAATCGAGCTGAGTACGAAGCCTGTATTCTGGGACTCCAGCTGGCTGTCGATATAAAAATCAAAGAATTGCTAGTGTTCGGAGATTCTGAGCTGATAATCAATCAGGTGACGGATAAATATGCCACGAGAGATCCGACCTTGATAGCCTATAACAATCACCTCCTGGAGTTGTGCGAGCAATTTACAATGATAGAATTTGAGAGCATACCGAGGCTAAAAAATGACTTCGCCGATGCCTTAGCTACCTTGGCATCTATGATATCTATCACTCGAGAGGATGCTGATATCATTCCGGTGGTAATCCGAGTTCAACGCCGACCGACCCACTGCTGCCAACTTGAATCTGAGCCAGCCAAAGACCTGTGGTACCATGACATAAAGAACTTTCTGAAAAATCAGGAGTATCCGGAAAGGGCATCAAGTGTTGATTGGAAAACTCTCCGGAGGTTAGCAGGCCAATTCTTCCTAAGTGGGGAGACACTGTACAAACGCTCCCCTGACATGGGCCTGTTGAGATGTGTTAGAGTCGAAGAGGCCATCCAGTTGATGAAAGAGGTCCATGGTGGCATATGTGGACCTCACATGAGCGGCTTCATGCTTGCCAAGAAGATCCGGAGGACCGGTCATTTTTGGTTAACGATGGAAAGCGACTGCGTGCAGTTTGTTCGAAGATGCCATAAGTGTCAGATTCATGGTGATCAAATCCATGTCCCACCTTCGCACCTTCATTGCTTGGCGGCCCCATGGCCCTTCTCAATGTGGGGTATGGACGTTATTGGGGAAGTTACCCCTAAGGCGCCGAGTGGTCATCGCTTTATCCTAGTGGCAATTGATTATTTTTCCAAGTGGGTAGAAGCTGTTTCCTTAACCCGAGTGACTCAAAAAATAGTAGCTCGATTCATCAAAGAAAATATTGTGTCAAGATACGGTTTGCCGCAAACATTGATAACCGACAATGCTAAAAACCTGAAGGGTTCAGAAATACAGAAAATATGTCAGCAGTTTAAGATCGAGCACAAAAACTCAGCGCCTTACCGTCCAAAAATGAATGGAGCAGTGGAAGCCGCCAACAAAAATATAAAGAAAATTCTCCGGAAGATGATTGACAATTATAAAGAGTGGGATGATATGCTGCCATATGCTTTGATGGCTTACCGAACCTCGGTTCGGACCTCGATAGGGGCAACCCCCTATTCTCTGGTTTATGGCACAGAAGCGGTGATACCAGCCGAGGTGGAAATTCCATCTCTACGAGTGCTCATAGAGGCCGAGCTTGATGAAATTGAATGGGTACAACAACGGTTGGACCAACTTTGTTTAATCGATGAAAAGCGGCTGACAGCGATATGCCACGGACAGTGTTACAGACAGAGGATTACTAGAGCTCATGATAAACGGGTATACCCTAGAGTCTTCAAGGTCGGTGAGTTAGTATTGAAGAAAATCTTTCCTTTCCAAGATGAAGCTAAGGGTAAGTTCGCGCCAAATTGGGAAGGTCCTTTTGTTGTTTATAAAGCTTTGAGCGGTAGAGCGTTGATTCTCCAGGAAATGGATGATGATGTATTTCCCGAGCCCCTAAACTCAGATTCTGTAAAGAAATACTTTGCCTAATAAATGTCCTTATTTTCTAAGTAAGGTTATTTCAATTTGTGATTATCTGTTGCTTCCAAAAAAAAAAAAAAAAGAAGAAAAAATATGGCTCGAACATGGTGAAAACTCGAAAGGGCGCTATGAGAAAAATGTAGAGACCGTGTTGTAAAAAAAAAAAAAAAAAAAAAAAAAAAAAGAGGAAGAAGAACAGTTAGATCACTCCTAGGGGCATTTTTGGAATTCCCACTACGATTGACTTCCATTGACCGTAAGACTTTTCTGTGTTCAAAACTTGATGGATTTGAGTAAGAGTTGGAATCTGTGAAAAGAAACATCGAATATGGCTCAAATTTGCATTGAAATCATACTTGTCAGACAATCCGGCTTGAAATCTCGTAGTCAACATATCTGGTGATAAAGATACCTGTTTGGGGTAAGGTTTTACACGTTTTTCCCATATTTGGTTAAATCAGTTTTGCAGGATTTAAAAAATACAAAGCAAGCAGGAGTATGTGATTCTCCTAAGCACTGAGGATGCCTAGTAAAAAAGAGAAAGTGAGAATCGGCGGGTGCAGAGAAATAAAGGCTGATAGGAATGTTGTCCAAAAAATCAGACCCTGCCAACAACCCGGAGAAAACCTCCAGAAAGTACATCTCTAAGATTGACGGAATGACGAGACGGAAAAATCTCCCGATACTGTCCCGTGACCCGAGAAAGTCAAGCGCCATCAAATGAGGGATTGCGACGGAAAAGGGGGGACGGAATTGCGAGTCGTAAAGAGTGACAAGTTTTTCAAACTAAATTTTCGTGTTACATGTGTTTTTTGTTCAATTACAGGGTTTTCAAAGGACATGGAAACATGGATTTCTCTCTCATAAAGACTTCTTACCTTCCGGTTGGACGGAATTGCGAGTCGTAAAGAGTGACAAGTTTTTCAAACTAAATTTTCGTGTTACATGTGTTTTTGTTCAATTACAGGCTTTTCAAATGACATGGAAGCATGGATTTCTCTCTCACAAAGACTTCTTACCTTCCGATTCAAATTAGAAACTTTTATTGCTGAAAGTTCCAAAGCTCTAAATGAGCGTCCAGGTATGCGTTTTGCCCTGAAAAAGGCAAAAAGTGAACTACGCTAAACTTGATCCTCGGCATAATACTAAGGTACGCAGGCAATCAATAAATGTTCGGTCATTTGAGAGTTCGGCTAGGGCACATTTATATCTTTGCTCTCTCATTCTGGCTCAATCACAAGTTAGGGCATATTTTATACTCTTAAACTTTCTTTAGGCCCCTGGTCAAGAGGGCTGGGGCACGAATAATTTTTATTACTCTAAACAATCCTCTAAACAGACACGTGTTCGTCATGAGTATTGTTAGGAGTCATTTTTTATTACTCTAAACAATCCTCTAAACAGACACGTGGTCGTCATGAGTATCGTCAGAAGTCATTTTTTATTACTCTAAACAATCCTCTAAACAGACACTTGTCCGTCATGAGTATTATCATGAGTCATTTTTTTATTACTCTAAACAATCCTCTAAACAGACACTTGTTCGTCATGAGTATCGTCATGAGTCATTTTTTTATTACTCTAAACAATCCTCTAAACGGACACATGTTCGTCATGAGTACCGTCATGAATCATTTTATTACTCTAAACAATCATCTTAACAGATGCTTGTTCGTCATGAGTATCGTCAGGAATAATTTTTATTACTCTAAACAATCCTCTAAACAGACACGTGTTCGTCATGAGTATTGTCAGGAGTCATTTTTTTATTACTCTAAACGATCCTCTAAATGGACACGTGTTCGTCATGAGTATCGTCAAGAGTCATTTTTGTTTTACTCTAAATAATCCTCTAAACAGACACGTATTCGTCATGAGTATTGTTAGGAGTAATTTTTTTATTACTCTAAACGATCCTCTAAATGGACACGTGTTCGTCATGAGTATCGTCAGGAGTCATTTCTTTTTTACTCTAAACAATCCTCTAAACAGACACGTGTTCGTCATGAGTATTGTCAGGAGTCATTTTTTTATTACTCTAAACGATCCTCTAAACGGACATTTGTTTATCATGAACATCGTCATGAGTCATTCTTTTATTTTTCTAAATGGACACTTGTTCGTCATAAGTCTTCTTTTATTACTCTAAACGTACGCTTGTTCGTCATGAGTCATTTTATTTTATTTTATTTGTTCTATTATTAGAAAATAAACTAAAAAATAAATAAAATAAAAAATGGGACGATCAAAATGACGCGGTCTTTTATCTTTGTCAAGCAAGTGGGACTTGCGTGACAAAGAGGGGCAGCTGTAGACATGGCATTTTGACCGCTTCGCAAAAAAATTATACTTTATTTTATAGTTATCTTTATTTTATTTTTCTATTTATTTTGTTTTGATTGTACCGTATTTTTGCGGTTTAATACTGCTAAATTAAGTTTTATTAATCTCTTAAGTAAATTAAAAATTAGTAATTGATTTTTTTTTTTTTGGTTTTGTAGATTTTTCGAAGTGGAATAAAAACGCGTTAATTCGGAACAAAATGGACCAGAAACAGACGAAAACGAGAGAGGCCTGGACCGAACGGGGGTGAGGGGGTTGCATTAAGGTCGCACGTGCGACCAAGGGCTGGTCGCACAGCGACCAGTGCTGCTGGCCGCACAGCGACCAGTGCTGCTGGCCGCATATGCGGCCAGCATGGGCTTTGCCAATGTTTTTGGGTGCACCGAATTCGGTGCACCCAAAAGCTGGTGGGTGCACCGAATTTCGGTGCACCCACCCTTTTTTTTTTTTTAATATTTTTCCTACTTCTTTCGTGCGTTTTCTCGACGAGTTTCAGGGCCTTCATTCCTCTAAATAGAATGAAGGCTCACAACACAAGAGGAGGAATTTTTGGGGAAGAATTTTTTTGGAGAGGAATTTTTGTAAGGGAGAGATGAAATCTGGAGAGAAATTTTGAAGAAAATAATATTATTTTCATTTTATTGTAATTTTGAAGAAGAAAAATCTCCAAGAAGGTGGTAAATTTTCATCTGTTGTAAATCTTACTCTTATTTTTAAATAAGTTGTTATTATACTAATTTTTGTTTTTGTAAATTAGATTTTTTTTTCCCTTCCTTTATTAGTTATTTATTTATTTATTACTTTTTATTTTCTTTTTCTTTTTATTTTTTTTTATTTTTTTTTTGAGTAAGTAAAACGAGGTGGAAAATTCCCAACTTTCAATTTGAACGGTTTAAAT
Organism: Eucommia ulmoides; assembly: GCA_016647705.1. Lineage (NCBI taxonomy): Eukaryota > Viridiplantae > Streptophyta > Magnoliopsida > Garryales > Eucommiaceae > Eucommia > Eucommia ulmoides. The sequence continues at coordinate 5,840,086 of CM028329.1, forward strand.
TTAGAAGGGAATTACTCCCCTCAATGCGTGTGTGCGGGTGTTTTATTTAATTTGTATTAAATATAATGTGCTAACAATACGAGGTGGAAAATTCCCAACCTTCAATTTGAACGGTCTAAATTTAGAAGGGAATTACTCCCCTCGATGCGTGTGTGCGGGTGTTTTATTTAATTTGTATTAAATATAATGTGCTAACAATACGAGGTGGAAAATTCCCAACCTTCAATTTGAACGGTCTAAATTTAGAAGGGAATTACTCCCCTCGATGCGTGTGTGCGGGTGTTTTATTTAATTTGTATTAAATATAATGTGCTAACAATACGAGGTGGAAAATTCCCAACCTTCAATTTGAACGGTCTAAATTTAGAAGGGAATTACTCCCCTCGATGCGTGTGTGCGGGTGTTTTATTTAATTTGTATTAAATATAATGTGCTAACAATACGAGGTGGAAAATTCCCAACCTTCAATTTGAACGGTCTAAATTTAGAAGGGAATTACTCCCCTCGATGCGTTTGTGCGAGTGTTTTATTTAATTTATATTAAATATAATGTGCTAACAATACGAGGTGGAAAATTCCCAACCTTCCATTTGAACGGTTTAAATTTAGAAGGGAATTACTCCCCTCGATGTGTGCGTGCGTGTGTGAGCGTGTGTTTCTTTAACCCGTATTAAATATAATGTGCTAACAATATGAGGTGGAAAATTCCCAACCTTCCATTTGAACAGTTTAAATTTAGAAGGGAATTATTCCCCTCAATGTGTGAGTGTGTGCGTGCGTGTGTTTCTTTAACTTGTGTTAAATATAATGTGTTAACAAGATGAGGTGGAAAATTCCCAGCCTTCCATCAGAATGGTCTAGGTTTAGAAGGGAGATCACTTCCCTCAATGTGTGTGTATGTGTATATGTGTATATAAGGAGGATTTAAAAATAAAATAAAAACATTCGGATTTAAATTCTAATTGGACTTAATCGGATAAGGTACTGTCTTTGGACGGGCGTCTTGGGGTGCTTGACACCTTCCCCGAGCGTAACTGACCCCCGAACTCTTTAAACGAATCTCTGGTCAGACCATGTTATTTTTGGAGTCAAATTTTACTTAAATCATTTTTTTAAAATTATTTTCAAAAAAGAAAAATATGGTGACCTAGCACATCATTTAAACCCAATGCTAGGTGGCGACTCCTTTTTTAAAAACAGGCTTAAGTATATTTTAATGAGAAAATCGACGTTTTTAAAAACCCTTCTCGTTTTACCAGCGCCAAGCATATATGAAGATATATCTATATTTTTTTGGTTTTCTCTGGAAAATCGGGGCGCGTTCATTATGTATTGGTATGTTTGATATTGTTGATAGTATTGATATTGGTGTTAGGAGATTGTTTTATCCAATAATTGAGTTATTGGTATAGAATTATTATTTAAATTTATCTATTCATTAATTTTTATTATATCTTCAATTGTATTGGTAGTAAGTTATGCATCCGTCATTAAGATATAAAACTTGTTTTGTGATTGATTCAACATCGGATTTGTTATTTTGGCTACGATATATATATATATATATATATATATATATAGTGTTTTCCATGGGGTTTGTGAATCTTGATCATTATTAGGGATAGAGGTCTTGATTTGAGGTGATAGAATGTTATATGGTGGCATTAGAATTGTGTCTCAAATTATTGTGGCAGTATCAGACTCCAACAATTAGTTTAATTATATGTTAGCAAGGTTGTCATGTCATAGGCAGGATATGGCCATAGTTGAATCATGACCCTTTTTATGAATTATTTTACTTATCGTTTTAAGTATTTTTCTTGATAAATATAAAATTTATTCTCTCTAATTTAGAAATACTTAAATAACGTAATTAATCATTTGTTATGGAGAAATTGAATACAAAACTAGGGGAAGCAAGAATGAGGCTCGAATATCGGTATTATTATTGGGAAAACTCTATGAACATGCCACTTAAGTTAAGTGTTAGACTCAATCAAGTAATTAACTCTTACAATTTAAATCTAAATATTATCTTTATGTAATTAGAAAAAGATATGGTAGTAAAATTAAATTCAACAAAATAATTGTATTTTTTGCATCCAAAAACATATGAAAAATAAAAATATATACATCTTATTTAAAAAAACAACTAGAATTAAATTTGCAATGCGTACCATTTAATAATTTACCATTTCTGGGTTCGCTACCATTTCCGAAGCTTTCAATGTCCCCTGTACTATGGTCGTGAACTGGGATACCTTTTCGAAAGAAAGATAAAAAAAAAAAAGAATTTTTATCTAAATAAAAACACGGTAGAGTTTTTAATTTTTTTTGACACTCAAAACAATGCTTGATATGATAAAGACAAGTTACAGTTATGTCAGATAACCCTAATTTAAAAACAAAGAAAAATAAAATAAAAATAATAATTTAAAATTACTTTAATTTAAAATATCTAGGCATAATTAACCTCCAATTTATCGTTAGAAGTTGGTAAACGAAAACAAATTTATATTTTTTTTGGTACATGAAAACAAATTTATATGATACTAAATTTGATAAGAAAAAAAAAAGTTAATTAATAAACTCATTTAATACTCGTATCTTATTGTACTAGGATCGATTTTAATAATTAGTTTAGATATTATCGTAAAGTCTATTAATTAAGCATAAATTGGTAAAGGAAGAGTAGTTACGTGAATAGATGAATTGTTTCCAAAATACAAGTTGCTTTGAACTTGGGAATGCAGAAGGTGTTCCTGCCATTACCAACAACCCCGAGAACCCATTCTCAGCTAATGTTATTGCGAGATCGCGTCGGCGATTGAGAAGGTCTATTGCGATATCTGTTCCATATCACCATTTATTAGTTGACATTAATTAAAAACTTTTTATTGGAATAATAAACTTTATATTTATCAATGAGTTAAGCGTTAATAAGTTATATGTGTTATTGATAATAATGATTAGTAAATATAATAATAAAATGAATGGTGTCGTTAGGTCTTATAGGAGTTAAATATGTCGTGTGGCTCTATATACATCATGCAATATAAATTGGGAAGATAATATGAATTGAGAAGTGGATGAGAGTGGAGAGTTTGTAAGTTGAAATTATAACTTATATGAGTTGTCTCCTATATTGCCATATATGTTTTTTTTAAAAAAAATGATATTTTATAGTGTCTGCTCCTCCCTTCTCATATGTGCTTGCAAAAAGATACGGTATTAAAGTTTGTGAATATTGCCGTATAGAGATTTAAAATTTATATTATTTTTAGTTATATATGATATATACAATCTAACGGTGGTATCAGAACCATCGATATCCTAGGAGCAGCATTGGTCTTGGAAGAGTTCATCATGATGTTCATCTTGAATGAGAAGTTAATGTTCTCTAATTATAAGAAAATCCAAATTATTCTAACATCCTATTCGAAAGCACCAAATATTATGTTGAGAAAGAAAATTCCAAGAAAATAAAGAAGAAAAGGAACTTGGAATGTTGAGAAATGCTATCCATTAAGAGATTCGGATGAATTTTGGAGAATTGAAATATCCATAATGAGATTTAAAATAGGCAAGATAATTTTACTTCTAATCATACAACTGGACATTTAACCTTGGAGTATTGGTTACAATGTTATGAAGATGACAAACTCGCGATTGAAGATTTGGAATATTTTGAAGAGTCTCCAATTGAAAATGGAGAAATATGTTGTGCCAAAAAAGTTAGATAAGTTAAAGATGTAAAAACAGATAGGATAGGTAGAAGATCTTATTTTCATTCATAGTCTTTGATAATATTTACATCAATATATATAGATACAAATCTATATTTAAGAGGATAGTTGGGAAATCATATTAAATATGGAATTGGGGAAGGTGAGCATTGAATATGGTGGTTTGGAGAAGATGAATATGAACTCATTAATTGGACTCACGCCAACAAAAGAGACTCAACTTCAAGAAGAAAATGATGGATCATCAAGTGAAAACCATTGCATTCATTGTTGAAGAAGAAATAGCTTCAAACATTTGGGAAAGAAAATGAAAAATCTCACTCCAAAGAGGAAGAGATCAGCGACAAGGAGACGAAAAGTGATGAATCTTAAGAGGTTCAAACTGTAGGTATGAATTTGTTTTCTAAATAACATTTGGTTACATTGTTATCTTTTCATGAAAACGAAATTTTATTTCAGCCAAAATAATTGGAGAAAGAAAATAGAATTCGCCAAGTTGGAATGGAGAATGGTTTTTTTTTCAAATGAAGAATCCAATAGAGTTTGTTGGTGTGAATTTCTATGATGATGGATTTACACTGCCAAGGGAGAAAATTTTATTGACTTACACTGCTAAAGAAATGGGGAAAAAATAGGGTTGCTTTCAAAAGTGGTAGAGACTGAGATTATGAAAATTGTCTAAACCCCTCAATCATGGAGATTTGCAAGCAAAAGGACAAGGAGATGCAAAATCTAGTTTCTTGATTTATTAATTTGATATTTATTGGTGAGTTAAGTGGGTAAAAGATGAATCAATAGTTACCAATACAAGTTATATGAGTTAGTGGTAATAATGTTTAGTAAATATAATAAAGAATCAAAATGGTTGTTGCCTTTAGGTTTTACAGGAGTTACATATGTTGCAAGACTATCTATCCATCATATATTATAAATTCAAAAACTAGATAAAAAAAATTGTATAAATGTATCCCCAAATTGTAATGTTGAAATTAACATACATGTAAATTTCTAGTCTGCACATAAAAATATAAAAATTGGATATATTTTTGATCGATTTTTAATAAAGAACAAGAATTTGCAATCAAAATATAAAAATCATACCTAAAATGTTCCTAAATTGGGGCTTTTGATAATTTTTTATTGTATTAAACAATTTCCTTAAATATAGGAGGTCAAACAAAATTTATTAGTATATAGCTTATTAATAGCTCCCCTTTTTTAGGGGAAAAATGGGTATTTATCCTATGATACGCACTGTACCCCTACACCACTCTGTTGAAATTAACATGCTTGCAACTTCATAATATGAACATAAAAATATACAAATTAGATATGTTTTGGATTGGTTTTTAATAAGGAATTTTGTAGTTCAAATTATAAAAGTCATAGCTAAAATATTGCTAAATTGGATTGTATGATTATATTTAATGTATTATTCTATTTTCTTAAATATAGTAAGTCAAATAAAAAATATTAATAGTTCCTATTTTTGAGGAATTTAAAATTGGAGAAAAAAAGATATTTACGTTCGAAAGGAGAAAAATTGCAGATAAACATAATTTTAAAAATGGGAGAATTTTAGAAAATATTTTGTTAGATGGGTGCACCAAATGTCCCTTAAAATATTTGGGCACTCAACCAATGCTTTTAATTTATTTCTATTTTATAGATTGTGAAAATAAAAGAAAATAGAAATAAAAAGAAGGGAAAAGATCTCACCAAACCATCGACTGGTGATGCAACAATTGAGGAGCCTGACATCATACACAGCATTCTCATCCGCACCCCCAAACGGCGTGAACTTGTAGAGGTAACGCGTCATCTTCTCATGCCCATTCGTCGCCGAAACTACCACCGGTAACAGGTTCATCTTGTTCCTTATGCTAATCAGGTTTGGATTCTTCTCGAGCATCAACTTCGCTAGTTTCACTATCCCGACCTGAGCTGCTGCCGACAAACCCGTGTACCCGTCTTTGTCTTTTACTTCCATGTCTTTCACCGACATCATGGTCACCAACTCCCTCACCATTTCCACGTTACCTTCTGTGGCAGCGTCGATGAGGATTGTGTTGCCGTCGTTTGATATATGGGCCGACAAGGCTTCGCGGTGGGACACGAGGAACTGCTTTACAGCATTTTTGTCATCCTTGACTACGGCCTTGAAGAGGGGCTGATACTGATCGTAATCGTCTGGTCATCGTTAACAACTATATTATTTATCTTTACCTATCGAAATATTGTTGAAACTCGATGTGGTGTTTTGGTCAGTGTTTTTGTTTTCCAAATATTCGAAGTGTTTTTGTTTTCCAAATATTCGAACAAAATAAAAAAATATATAGATTGAAAAATATGTTTTTGCTTTATTTTTAGATTTTTAGAATTTTTTCCCCTTCTCTAAAACCAAAACAAATCAACTACCAAATAAAAATCTGGATAAATTTTAGTATTACCTTTGTCATTCAAAAAACCCCACAAGAACATCTGTACGCATTTTGAAAGCATCATAGACAACACTCTAGATAATTTCGAAAAGAAGATTATTATTTTGACATAGCCAATATATCATTACAGTACAACTTGTCAACTTCATATATATATATATATATTAAAATTTTAATTATATGAAAAAAAAAAATATCGAAGAATTGTTTTCTCCAAAAATGGGTATAGTTTCTCATTTATGCATGAATTTGATATTCTAATTTTGAAAAGGGTAAATTGATCAAATTAAGTCTGAAATTATTAGTTCACCTGATTTTTTACATAATTTTGAGTATCATAGAATATTGGTGATATTTTTAAAATGAAAGAGGATGTGCATATGGTTGTTCCAAATGATAACATGCGCCATTGAATTGTTACTGAAATTAGTTTACCAATTTGTGAAAAGAACTTCGGTTTTTCCAAATCATACTTTTTGTCACTGATTTAATTAAAAATTTTGAAAAGGAGGAAAGTGAAGTGCCATTATTTTTAGAATTGCATCGGTTGGATAATTTATTTGGTCTACCTATTTAACAAATTCCCGAAACCAAGACGTATATATATATTTTATTGTAATATACTATTTTATAAAAACACAAACTAATGGAACCTTAAGAACTACGTACCTGTTTGTGGTGCTTGCCGCTCTTTGGCCAACTTGTCCCATGCTTCTTTAGCCGACTTCATGCCTTTAATGGGTGAAAGCTTGTCCGGTCGGCATGAAATTTGGATAGCATGCAAAGCCTTTGCATTTTTTCGGTTCCAACCCTCGATTTCATCTTTGTCAGCACTTCCAACGATCACATCCCATAGATCTTCACCAACCAAGTAGCTTTTCATACAAGCACTCCAATTTTTGTAGTTTTTGTCTGTAAGCAACTCTGCCACAGGTGCAATCGGACTTCTTGCCATTGTAGCTTATGGTAGATGAGCATATTATCAATATAAGCAGAAGGTTAGAATAAATTGCACATTATTTTATTTTATTATATATATATATATATATATATATATATATATTTGGTTTTATGGTAAAATGTTGTCCAGGTCAACTTATTCGAATTTCGACTAATCATCTTCCCGAACGATCTTAAAAATGCAATCCCTCACATCCGCTTAGTACATTCAGAATTAAATTCAAAATTTAATTCTCAGTGTACTTCTCTGGAGAGTCGAACCTTTGTTAACAAGGAAATAGAGTACTATTTATTCATATATTGTAATATACTATTTTATATTTTAAAGAAAAATGAATATAAAAACACAAACTAATGGCATCTTAAGAACTACCTGAATCGGGTCCTTCATTAGCCAACTAACACATGTAGGGTATCTATCCATATATTGTAATATACTATTTTATATTTTAAAGAAAAATGAATATAAAAACACAAACTAATGGCACCTTAAGAACTACCTGGTTCTGGTGCTGGCAGCTCATTGGCTTTCTCAGCCAACTTGTCCCATGCTTCTTTGGCAGACTCCATGCATGTAATGATCGAAAGTTTGTCCTCTTTGCATGAAATTTGGATAGCATGCAAAGCCTTTGCATTTCTTCTGTTCCAACCATCGATTTCATCTTTGTCAGCACTTCCAACAATCACATCCCATAGATCTTCACCGACCAAGTAGTTTTTCATACAAGCACTCCAATTTTTGTAGTTTTTGTCTGTAAGCAATTCTCCCACAGGTGCAATTGGACTCCTTGCCATTGTAGCTTATGGTAGATGAGCATATTATCAATGTAAGCAAAAGAGTTTTTCTCATGTTTAACATAGGAATAAATTGCAAGTTACAATTGAAGCATTCACATAATGTTTGAAGTGGCTTCATTTATTTATTTAATCTTTTTTTTTTTTTGGGTCAAAAGCCAGTCATTTGTGCTTTGTACTTTAAAATTCAACTGCAGCACATTGTCCTTCAAGTTTGTAAATCGTCTCTAATCAAATGGGGCCAATATTTGCAAAATATATATGATTGAAAATATTATTTTCCCCCATTATATGGGTGAGATTTGCACATGGTTTTCACAATTTCCGTCATTGTATAGGCTTCTCATAAAGTGATTTGAAAAAGGGGAGTTCCCATTAAAAAAAAATGGAAACTACCAATTATCCTACTATTTTTTGAATTTACATGACACACCATTTAAAATATCGAGACAGATTTGTCCTCATTTAATGTTGTTGTGTAATCTAAATACCAGCTAAATATGTAGCAAAATTACATCTTCTGTAAAAAAAGAAATTGTAATTCCATTGATCATCTACTAATACAATCATAAGTAACTTCATTTGATTACTTGTTTGTTTGATTTAATTACACAAACACATTTGCCTAAATAATAGTTTCAAATAACATTTCCATCAACCATTTTAGCAAATAAAAATAACATGTGTCGAATTCAACATGCTCATGTAAAAAGTCTGATTACTGGGATTCAAAATTTATGTTGAATTCAACATACAAATTATTATTGTATCATTTTATGAGGAAAATTTGCCATCATTTAATGATGATATACTCTAAATACCGATTAAGAACAAAAAATATATCTTTTGCAAAGAAGGGAAGGGACTGTTACCAATTATAATTTCATTAATTATCTCTTAATATAATCATAAATAACTACAATTAGATTACTTGTTTGATTGATTTTATACAATTGCATTTCTCTAAATAATAGGTTCAAAATGACATCTCCATCAATTATTTTAGCAAACAAAAATATCCCGTGTGAAATTCAACATGATCACTTAATTAGGAAAGTTTGATTACTGGAATTTTTAACTTATGTCAAATTCAATATACAAATTATTACTATTTTTAATTAGGAAAGGTTGCGCTGAATTCAATTTGGTCAGTTAACTAGAAAAATTCATCATCATTTAGTGATGCTACTACTCTGAATACCTGTTAAATGTGTACCAAAACTATATATTCCGCAAAGAAGTGCGGTAATCAATTAAAATTTTATTAATTATCTCTTAACATAAACATAGATAACAACATTTTGATGACTTATTTCATTGGTTTAATTAAAGACATTCATCTACATAGTATATTGAAAATGAAATTTCGATCAGAATTCAACATGATGATTTAATTAAAAAATTGATTACTAGGATTAAAATATTGTGGTGAACTCAACATTGTCTCTGAATGTTTTTCAAGAAAAAATATTTTGATATAAAATGCAACAGTGATAATATAGCAGCGTGTAAATGTAAATTTTGAATTAACGCCAAATCAAGAGTGTATTCAATGACATGGTTTTATATGTTTAAAAATGAATTATTCTATATTGTTGTGAATTCAACTCAATATGGAAAGATAATTTTTGAAAGATATTATTCTAAATTTTTAAGGGAAATTATTGTCACTAAATTTTGACTAATTTTAAAACTCGGACTAAACAGTACTAAACGAGTCTTCAAAGTTTAATTGTGTCAATTAAAAATGTGTGAGATAAACGAGTAGACTGAACCTTCTAATTCTAATAGGTTTATTCAATCAGTTTTTATATCACATAGTTAAATGCGATCATTTTATGACTCATCATCTAATATTTATATCATGATGTAATAAATGCGTGTAGGATGTTTGGAGACATGCTACAACAAATAACTATCGCATTGAAAAAGTGAAATCTCAACCATGCGTCCGTTTAAAAAATTAAAAATTAAAGAAAAATTAGTCATTAGTTTCAAATAACAGATATAATTTTAAATAAATTTTGCTTAAGATATAAATTTTAATTTAGTTTCTTAAGTTGAATTTTACTTGAATTTTAGTCTCGCACGTGTATGCATTGTATAGATTATAGAGAACTTTGCTGAGTAAATTCGTATTACAGTATTAGTTACAATTTAATAATGAACATATATTATATTTATCTGTATAATTTTAGTTACATGTACTTGTGTAATATTAATTACACGTTACAAAGTACATGTATTTGTGTAATATTTGTGACATTTAACAAATATTACATACATAAATTAGTTTAATATTAGTTAAATGTATTGGTATAAATTTAGTTACATGTAACAAATTACAAATATTTTATATAATATTTGTTACATTTAACAAATTTTTATACACAAATTAATTACATGTTACAAAATACAGTAATATTTATTATATTTAACAAAAAATTATATGCAAATTAGTTGCATATAACTGCACGAGTACAAGTGTGTGTATTGGACTTCCGTATTTTTTAAATAGGCGGAACTAAAACACAAGTTGCTTCTGTCTCTGAGACTTTATTAAAATTAAGGGCAAACTAAGAGGTTTGCCACTGAATGCTCCCAAAATTAATTCTTTTAAAATTGTAAAGATTTATTCAATAATACCAATATTAAATATGGAAAGATAACTAAATTCTACAAATCTTAAATAGCCATTTTTACATATCTTCATTAATTATTTAATTTTATTTAACATTTCTTCAATTGAATTATAACTTTGTTTCTAAAGATTATAAATTAGGTCGCAAAAAATTATAATTCTCTTTGGAAATAGTTGTACTTCAAATTTTCCAAAAAAATAAAAATAAAATAAAATTGTATAGGATCCCAACAAACTTACTGTAAACTGTAATAAATATAAACTCTAGACCCGAATTTGCAATTATTTAACTAAAAGTCTTTTAACTAGAATTTAGAATAATCAATAAATATGCAATAAGAATTTTCAATATTAGAACTGTAATACCTGGATTTTTTCTTTAGTAATAACAATTCAATATGACTATTTTATAATTTATTTTTATTTTATTATTATTTTGTTTAATCATATTTCATGGTATTTTATGTAATTTATAAGATATTCATCGGTTCAAAATATCAAATTAGTATTTTATAATTTTATATTGATTTATCGGTTAGCTGTGTAATTTTAGGATTATTTTATAATTTTATAATAGCATTTAGGTAAAGTGTGGGTTAATTATTGTGCTTTCGCCGAATTGCACTTTACATTCATGTAGTATTTTTTTGTTGACATACTCCTATGTTTTAGACTTAAGTGCAACAGTTACAGTTTTTGTTAACTTTAACGTTCAAATGTCAAAAGTCTATGGTAATAACTTTTTTAATATTAATTGACATTTATACCCTTCAACTAATTTAATATGGATAATTTTAACTCTATTCTAAAAATTAATAGTCAAAAGTATATTTTGAGCCTTTCTTCCCAATCTTCTTTTTTCATGCCGGACAAACATGAACCAACCACCACCACCAAGCCGAACCAACCGACCGCCTTTTTCTTTCTTCTTATAACTTGTTCCTTTAACCCTTTCTTCAACATCTTCTCTTTCTGTTCTCGCATCTTCTACATATCTGTCTATATAATATATTTGTGTTTGTGTATATACACACATAAATTAGATCCGGCTTCGAATCTTGAATCTATAGATTCGAAACTTGGTTCTACAAATCCGAGCATAGATCTAACTGATCCAAAGCTTGGATCTATATATATATGTGTATATATGTGTGTGTGTGTGTGTGTGTGTCTGTATCTATTCCTATATATTATATTTACAGAGAGTGTTAAGATAATTGAGAAGTGAGGAACATGAACAATATACTGATTTTATGAAAACGATACACAAAATACAATGATATACACAATTATTTATATGAGAAGTGGGAGACCCTAGGGTTAAGGGTTTGCCCTAATGGGCCAAGTGGGCCAAACCCATATATTATATTAACATCCCCCTCAAACTCAAGGCGTTAAGTGGAAGGTGAACATGAGTTTGGAAACCAGAGAGTGAAAACATCTAGGTGGATGAGCCTTAGTGAAAATGTCTGCTGTCTGATCTGCAAAACTGACGGACTGTAGACAAAACAATGTTCTGGAGAATGTGATGACGAATGAAGTGACAATCAGTATCGATGTGTTTTGTACGCTCGTGGAAGACATTATTGTGGGCAATCTAAATAGCACTCCTATTGTCACATTGTAGGGTAATGGCAATAGGAAAAGAGATGTTCATGTCAATGAGTAGCTATCGAAGCCAGAGAAGTTCTTGTGTTGTATCAGCCATGACACGATATTCATCTTCAATGTTGGAACGAGCAACCACAATTTGTTTCTTACTACGCTAGGAAATGAGAGAGTTACCTAAGAAAATACAGTAATCAGTGGTTGAATGTCTATCGGCGGGGTCTCTGGCCCAATCGGCATCAGAATGAGCTTGTAAGATGAGAGTAGATTGAGTTGAGAAATTAAGTCCATAAATAATGTACCATTGACATACCGAATGATGCGAAGAATAGCAGAGTAATGAGTGGTCTGAGAAGCAGACAAGAACTGATTGACATGATGAACGACATAGGTAATGTCAGGGCGAGTAACAGTGAGGTATACCAGACTTCCAACCAGTTGGCGATATAGAGTGGCATCTGAAAGAAGTAAACCATCGAGTGGAGTAAGTCTGATGTTTGGCTTGAGAGAAGTAGTGGCAGTGGTTGAGTAAGTGATCACAGCCGTGGAAATGAGATCTGAGGTATATTTTGCCTAAGAGAAAAAATATCCTTTTGAATTAGATGAGACTTCGAGGCCAAGAAAATAACTGACCAATCCAAAATCTTTCATCTCAAATTGTCTACTGAGAAACTTTTTGAGTTTAGAAATATTGCATAAATCATCTCCAATAATAACCATATCATCCACGTACAATAAAAGAAAGATAATACCATTGGTAGTGTGGCGAATAAATAGAGTTGAATCATGAGCACTAGGTGTAAACCCAAGCTGATGAATGATAGTGCTGAATTTGGCAAACCACGCTCGTAGAGCTTGTTTCAAACCATATAGGGTACGACGAAGGTGACAAACTTTATTTCGAGGGGTAGCTAGGCCGGGAGAGGTATGCATATAGACTTATTCAAGAAAATCCCCTTTGAGAAATGTATTTTTGGCATCCACTTGAAAAAAGTCAATTTTTGAATGGCGACCACAGTAAAAAGTGAATGGACAGATGTGAGCCTCACCATTAGAGCAAATGTCTCTTTATAGTTAATGTTGTACTCTTGAGTAAATCTCTTGGCAATAAGTCGGGCTTTATATCGTTCAACAGAGCCATCAGAAAGCGTCTCAATCTTAAATATCCATTCTTCATCCATTGCTTTCTACCAAATATGATTAGTACTAGCCTCTTTATAGGATTAAGAATCATGGAAATGAATTATAGTGGAAAAATAATGATAATCAGTGAGATAAGAGGGGTGATAAGTTACCTTGGTAGATTTGCAGGATTGATTTAGAGGATGGTTCTTAAAGGGAGTCAGTGCAGACTCATCAGACATAAGAATATCCTAGGGCACGACCGATTGAGTCGGAGGGGTGAGGTCAGCTAGTTGTTCTAGAGCTGGAGTTGGGTCTGGAGTAGTGAGGTTAGTTGGCGATTCTGGAACTGAAGAGATAGGATCAGCTGGTGATTCTGTAGTGGACTCAACAGTACTTGAAACTGGATCCTTAGAAAATAACTCAATAGATGAATCAGTAAAGAATCTGGATCTAGTGATGGATGACATGTTAAATGACCGTAAGGAAGCGAATATTTTATGTTCCCAAAAAAACATATGACGAGAGATATGAAGAGTTTTAGAAATGGGATCCCCTCACCTATACTCCTTATGTTCAATACCATATCCAATGAAGCAATACAGGTGAGCCCTTGGTTCTAGTTTGTTGTGTTCATGTGGTTTGAGAAGAAACAAACAAGCTCAACCAAAGATTTTAAGCTTAGAGTAATTAGGAGGTTTACCGAAAAAATGCTTGAATAGGGACTTATTCTGGATTGTGGTGGAAAGGACACGGTTGATTGTGTACACTACGGTTAAGGCAACATCACCCCCAGAAATGCTCAAGACATGATAAAGAAATGAGTAGAGCATGAACGGTGTCAAGAATGTGTCTATATTTGCATTCCGCTTGTCCATTTTGTTGGGAGGTTCCAGGACACGAGCGGTGGGGGAGCGTGCCATTTTTGTGAAGTAGGTTTATAAAAACACGATCTTTGTATTCTATTGCATTATCTGAGTAAAAAACTTTGATATTTCCAGAGAATTGAGTTTGAACCATATAAGAGAAATTAGAATATATTTGAAAGAGTTCATATATGTTTTTCATAAGAAACAACCATATATATCGAGAATAGTCATCCACAAATATAATAAAATATTGAGCACCGCCCATTCTTTTATGAGGAAAATGCCCCCAAACATTAGAATGTACTAAATCAAAAGGTGCAAGGGAAACAGATTGGTATAGCATCAGTGGCTGATATGATTAATTGCACCAAGCAGAATCAAAACACCATCGAGATGTACCTGGTGTAACTGATATGGTTATATTGTTACCAGTTTTAGTTACAGTCTTGGTAAGCGCGGTGCAGAAACCACTCCAATCAGGTGAAAAACTTGATGAAGTTGGTGTAGCATTAGTGGCTACAACAAAAGTATTATTTGGCTTGGAATAAGACTGATTACGAGAGCCTCGAGAGTGATATTGGTTTCTATTTGACTGATTTCCAAATGGAAGTTTAGGGTAATCTACAAGATAGTGACCCGATTCTCTCCAAACCTGACACAGGCGAGAAGGACATTTGAGCAATTCTTGCCCTTGTGAATGATAATACCTGCAGTATAAAGGCTTTTGGAATGTGTTGGCCTTGGCAGCTTGTGTGGCAAGAGTAACTGCTGCTGCAGGAGCAACTAGTGTCGCAAGGGCAATATCTGTATGTGATCTTTGTAATGTCGCAAGACGTGTTTTCTTACTGAGTAGATAGAAAGGACGTCGTTTAGGGAATGTATCGCACCCCGGTGTAGGATTGAAGCTAGTACATGCTCAAATTCTTCCCTCAAGCCTATGAGGATTTGCATAATGCGTGTCTCAGTTCAGTACTTTCCACGAACAGTGACATCTTTTATACATTCTCGGGTTGGTTCAATGACAACCAACTGATTCCACACAGTAGTCATCTGAGATAGGAAATTATTGACGGTTTTCCCCAATTCTTAGTGCATGCTATGAAGGGTGGAAAGAAGGCAATGCCGATTTGATATGTCTACTTTGGTGTAGCCGTGCTGAAGAAGATCTCAAGTTTCTTTAGTTGTCTGGAGTATACTGAAATAAAATTTTATTTCTGAGATGATAGTGGCATGGAACCATGTGAGAATCTGATACTTTTTTTTTTTTTTTTATCCCAGTCCTCTAGCCGGTTAATGTATTTTACAACATTTTCATCGTTTTTCTTCTTGGGTTCAGTAATATCCCTAGTCGCAAAACCTTACAATTTCTATCCATGGAGGACACTCGATATTTCTTGAGCCCACATAACATAATTAGATTCATCCAGAATTGTAGTTATAACCTAGGGTGAGTCTGAGTCAGCCATAGGCGCAAAGAAGGAGGTGAACTGGTGTAGAAACCACACAAATATAAAAAGAAGTATATTCGGTGAGCCTCAAATCATAAAACGAAAGCCAAAAACAAAATTTGAACATCGAAAAATCCCAGGAACCGATCTAATATTGCAGAAAAACAGTCTAAAAAGGCCCGAATAGGTCAAAAAAAGTTACGTTAGAAAAAATCAGTGATGTGGTAAAGGCCTGGTTGACTGGCGCTGACGTGGTAGTCAACAAGCTGACATGGCACGGGTGTGGCAACCTAGGTGGCAATTGACTGGGTACTGACTGGACTATTAGGGTTGACGTGATAGGCAAGTTGGTTGAAAAAGGCGACGGTGCGTAGATTAGATGCGACAAACTGTTTGTCGCGCATGGGGCCGCGTGGGTAATTAGACGGTGATGAGCTTTATGTCGTTGGAAGCATTTCCTCGAGACGGTTCCAATGGTATATTGTGTGATGGATTTGGAGCCCTAATTGAGGTGGTAGAGCCCAAAATCCGAGATGGCGAGGCTTGGTAGTACTTCTGGCTTTGGGAGGCGCATGAGAGTGCGTGAGTGCTTTGCTGGCGGTGATTTTGGTGGTTTTGTGTTCGTCTCTGTAAGACAAAAACAATGGTGTGGTGGTTGTTGATACCGGAGCGGTGATGACGAAAATCTTGGGATAATAGAGAAAGCAGCGAAGGAAGTTTTAGGGTTACGAAAATTTTAGGGAGAGTATGTCCAAGAAATACTTGCTCGTAATACTATATTAAGATAATTGAGATGTAGGGAACATGAACAATATATTGATTTTGTGAAAATGATATATAAATAATAATGATATACACTACTATTTAAAGAAAAAGTGGGAGACCCTACGGTTAGGGTTTTGTCCTAATATATTTATATATATTTCAAAAAAATTAGAATATGAAAACAAATATCGAAGAATTGTTTTCTCAAAAAATGGGTAGAGTTTCTCATTTATTCATGAATTATTTATATTCTAAATTTAAAAAGGGTAAATTGATCAAATAAAGTTTGAAATTATTAATTCACTGGATTTTTGTGGTACTTATGAGGTATTATAAAATATTGGTGATATTTTTAAAATGAAAGAGGATGTGCATACGGTTTTTCCAAATGATAGCGTGCGCTATTGAAACTTGTGTACCAATTTGTGACCCATACGTTTTATTACTGGTTTAATTAGAGTTGTTGAAAGAACTTTCGCTTCAAAAAAAAAAAAAAAAAATGGAGGAAAGTGCCATTATTTTCAGAATTGCATCGGTTAGAGAGTTTATTTGGTCTACCTATTTAACAAATTCCCCAAACCAACACATATACATATATTGTAATATACTATTTTATATTTTAAAAAAAAAATGAATATAAAAACACAAACACAAGAACTACCTGAATCGGGTGCTTCATTAGCCAACTTGTCCCATGCTTCTTTAGCTGACTTCAACTTTATAATGAGTGAAAGTTTGTCCTTATTGCATGAAATTTGGATAGCATGCAAAGCCTTTGCATTTTTTCTGTTCCAATCCGCTATTTCATCTTTGTCAGCACTTCCAATAATCACATCCCATAGATCTTCACCAACCAAGTAGTTTTCCATACAAGCACTCCAATATTCGTAGTTTTTGTCTGTAAGCAATTCTCCCACAGGTGCAGTTGCACTCCTTGCCATTGTAGCTTATGGTAGATGAGCATATTATCAATACAAGCACAAGGTTAGAACAAATTTCACATTATTTAATTACACATACACATTCGCGTAAACAATACCTTCAAATAACATCTCAATCAATGATTTTAGCCAAAAAAATAAAAAAATAAAAATTAAATTCAACATGTTCAATCAATATAAGCAGAAGAGTTTTTGTCATGTCTAGCGTATGAATAAATTGAACATTACAATTTAAGTATTCATATAATGTTTGAAGTCGCTCTTGCTCTTTCTTCTCTTTTTTTTTATTTTTTTGTGGTTAAAAGCAAGAGTTATTTTGTGATTGAAAATACCATTTTCCCTAATTGTATGGGTGAGACTTGCACATGATTTTGACAATTTCTGGCATTGTATGGGCTCTCATAAACTCATTTGAAAAAGGAAACTACCAATTATCCAACTATTTTTTCGATTTACATGACACGCCTTTTAAAATATCAAGACAAATTTGTCCTCATTTAATGTTGTTGCATACTCTAAAAATACCAGTTAAATATGTAGCAAAAATAAATCTTCTGCAAAAAAGAGACAATTACCAATTGTAATTCCATTGATCATCTACTAATACAATCATAAGTAACTAAATTTTGATTACTTGTTTGTTTGATTTAATTACACAAACACATTTGCCTAAATAATAGTTTCAAATAACATCTCAATCAACCATTTTAGCAAATAAAAATAACATGTGTTGAATTCAACATGCTCACTTAATCAAGAAAGTTTGATTATTAGGATTCAAAATTTGTGTTGAATTCAACATACAAATTATTATTGTCATTTTATGAGGAAAGTTTATGTTAAATTTAACACGGTCACTTAATTAGGAAAATTTACTATCACGTAATAGCAATATACCTTAAATACCGATTAAATAAGTATAAAAAATATATCTTCCACAAAAAAAGAGATGGTTACCAATTATAATTTTAATAGAGTTGAAGTGTATAAATTTGTGCGTGTGTGTGTTGGGGGTGGGTGTGTTGGGGGTGGACGCAATAAAATACGTTATAAATAATTAATCGATTATTTGGATATTCGCCAAACCGAAGATTGTTGAGCATTATCGTTTCTTATCTTGTATGTTTTTATTATTATTTTGTTTTATTTAGATGTGTAATTTCAGTATTCAATATATATTCCTGAATCATTTTTATTTCTTGTTGAATTATTAGATTCTAAATTTTAACTCTTTTAAACAACTTACTTTTAGTGCCATAATTAATTAAAAAAATAAAAAATAAAAATTGAACTGAAGGCTAGCTACACTGTGCCAAATATTTTGAACATTTTGTTTCCATGAGTGTATAATTCACAGATTCTGATACAATTCAATAAACTTTGGTGATGAGTCACAACCAACTCGATTTCACATTTGGCAGTCCCTTTCCATCATTAAAATGTTTGTCGTTCTTTTCATTAATGATTATGTTAGAACTCGGCGTGAGGCGGATTTATTTAATATGGGTAGTGGATATGTGAGACTTGTCGGGCATGTAATATTGGTGGTGACTTGGTTTAAAGGGGCATAATAGTTTTAATGTAATAGTAGCACCTAACTTTGTTCTGGATTCTACTATTATCCAGGCACACCAATTTTAAGTTGTAGCAATCTCATCTCATGTTTAGCAAATAAGTTGATTTGTGTTTTTTGCTCATAAAAAAATAAAATAAAATAAAATTATCATTGGGCTCTTACCAAGTAATCGAGCCTCTTGTCTCAGCAAGTAGTGAGCGTTCATGTCAAAAGAGGAGAGTCAGGTCTTAGGAATTAATAGGAATTAATTGGATGGATTATGTTAAATGATAATTCGCCTTAGATTATTTAAAGTATCAATTGACACGTGAAAATAATCGATGCCAATGGAATTATCTATTGATCTTCCATAGTAAATTTAACATGTAGCTAGAATTACTTAACTGCATACAGAATTGATGTGGGAAAAAATTTCGCCTAGTGCGGGAGAAAATTAAGGTGTAATTCCCCACCATTCCCGCCTAGTAGGGGAGTCGATTAAGGTGTAACTCCCCCACTAAATAGCCATATTAATGGGGGTGTTGTTGGTTGTTGGCTTGATTGTCAACAAAATTAGGCTAACATTTTTCATGGTGTGAATAGATTTTTCACACATTTGTTTAGTATAAAAGGGAAGAAGAAAAATGGGTCAAAAATGGTAGATGGAGTTATTCAAAATTGGTTCCAACAATTGATTCCAACATTGCGGCTGCCTCAATTGTTGAAGGATCTTATTCACACTAAGAATCTTATTCACACTAGATTATGAGCCTCAAGCATTCCCTATAAATTGAGACCATGAGCTTTGAAGAAAAAAACATCTCACAATTGAAGAAAACAATATCTCTCAATTGAAGAAGTACAAGTTGAGAGAGAGTTCGATTCCTCAATAGTCACAATTGAGTGATTTCTTGCACAAGTGTCTTAAGTTGTTTTAAGACCTTGTTTTGTATTCTTTATTTGTATTTTATTGTCAAATAAAGAAGTTCCATAGTTGCTCCCGAGGAGTAGGCGAAATTGCCGAACCTCGTTAAAACTTGTGTTCTTGTTTGTGAGTGTGTGTGTTTTCATTTCATCTCTCATAATATTTGTTCTGTGTTGGGTCCACCCGACACGCTTCCGCACAACAAGTGGTATCGGAGCTCCGGTTGAGAGCTTGGGATTATGGCGGAGATCGAATAAAAAACGGAGGAGATTGAATCGCCATCAACCTCTTCCAGTTCACAAACAAAACTGTCAATATCAAATGGCAAATTTGATATTGAAAAATTTGATGGAACAAACAGTTTTGTCATGTGGCAATGTGAGATGATGGATATGCTGGTTCAACAGGGTTTGGAAATAACCCTAGAGGAAAAACCAGATTTTATGGAGAAAGCAGAGTGGTTGAAGATCAACAAAATGGCGTGCGGTTCTATTCGTCTCTGTCTTGCAAAGAACGTCAAATACTTTGTAATGAGAGAAACGATGGCGAAGAACTTATGGAGAGTACTTGAAGAAAAGTACATGACAAAGAGTATTGAGAATCGGTTGTATCTGAAGCGAAAGCTTTTTCGATTTCAATACCAAGAAGGTACATCTATGATGGATCATTTGAATGACTTCAACAAGTTGATTGCCGATCTATTGAACCTGGATGAAGAGATCAAGGATGAGGACAAAGCCCTTGTGTTGTTGAATTCCTTACCGGATTCATACGAACACTTGGCAACCACTTTGATCTACGGAAAAGACTCGGTGAAATTCAAGGATGTATCAGACGCGTTGATGAATAACGAAGTTCGTAGACGTGACAAGGTGTCTCAAACTGATACATCTACTGCTTTGATGATGAGGGGCAGATCGGAGACCAAAAAGCACAACAAAGGTAGAAACAACTCTCGTTCCAAGTCGAGAGGAGTTTCATCAAATGGCAGGAAGATTCC
Organism: Eucommia ulmoides; assembly: GCA_016647705.1. Lineage (NCBI taxonomy): Eukaryota > Viridiplantae > Streptophyta > Magnoliopsida > Garryales > Eucommiaceae > Eucommia > Eucommia ulmoides. The sequence goes on from CM028329.1 coordinate 5,860,902, forward strand.
GGCAAAGGATGAATGTGCTTTTTGCCGTGAAAAGGGTCATTGGAAGAAGGATTGCCCCAAGCTGAAAAACAGGGGTAATACAAATGCAAACGTGGCCTAAATTGAAGATGATGATTCAAATTTTGCTCTGGCTACTACAGCTGGAGTTGGCTCAGACGAGTGGATTCTTGACTCCGCGTGCTCGTATCATATGTGTCCTGATACGGATTGTTTCACCAGTTTAGATCTCGGTAGTGGTGGATCAGTTCTTATGGGAAATGATCATACGTGTGAAAGGAAATGGGTTGGCGTGATCCGATTGAAGCTGCACGACGGAACCACGAGGGATCTGACCAATGTCTGGTATGTACCAGATTTGAAGAGGAATCTAATTTCTTTGGGTGCTTTAGAATCAAATGGTTTCAAAGTCATCATGGAAGCTGGATCATTGAAAGTCACACGAGGTGCTATGGTTGTCTTGAAAGGCCTAAGGAGAAATAATTTGTATTTCTTACAAGGAAAGACTGTTATCGGTGGAGCTGCCACTGTAGAAACTGCTATTGATACAACCAAGCTTTGGCACATGAGGCTTGGGCATACTGGAGAGAAGGCCATGCAAGACCTAGTAAAGTAGGGTCTTTTGAAGGGTGCCAAGACTTGTAAGATGGACTTCTGTAAGCACTGTGTGCTGGGCAAGCAAACCAGAGTTAAATTTGGCACGGCCATCCACAAAACAAAAGGGATCCTAGACTATGTGCATACTGATGTTTGGGGTCCAACGAAGACTGCATCTTTGAGTGGAAGGCACTGGTTTGTTACATTTATAGATGACTTCTCAAGAAAACTCTGGGTGTATACTATGAAACATAAGTATCAAGTCCTAGAGATCTTCTTGGCTTGGAAGAAGAGGGTGGAGAATCAAACCGGAAGGAAGATTAAGGTGTTGAGATCGGACAACGGCGGTGAATACACGTCCGATCCATTTTATTCCTTGTGCAAACAAGAAGGAATAGTGAGGCATTTTTCTGTGAAAAAGACTCCACAACAGAATGGTGTAGCGGAACGTATGAATCGGACTTTACTTGAAAAAGTAAGGTGCATGCTATCCAATTCCGGTTTGACGAAGAGTTTTTGGGCAGAAGCGGTTACTTATGCATGTCATCTAATTAACCGTCTGCCTTCTACTGCAATTGATGGAAAAACTCCTATTGAAGTGTGGTTAGGATCACCTGCATCAGATTATGATTCTTTGCGTATCTTCGGTTGCTCGGCGTTCTTTCACGTGACCGAAGATAGCAAACTTGATCCAAGGGCAAAAGAGGCCATATTTCTGGGCTTCAGCAGTGGAGTGAAAGGGTTCAGATTATGGTGCCCTGCATTGAAGAAAATGATCTTGAGCAGGGATGTTACTTTCGATGAAAGTAAATTTATGAAGAAGAAAGTGTCGAATAAAGAGAATAAAAAAGGCAGTCTAGTGCAGCAAGTGGAGATTCAAAGTCCAGTAGATTCTCCTTCAGAAGACACTTCTTCAGATGATGAAAATGACGGGGATACGGAAGATAGAATTGAGGTGGAGCCCTCTCCTCAAAGGCCTCCACAAATTGAAGAATCGATAGCAACTAGCAAACCAAAAAGAACAATTCAAAAACCAGCAAAGTTTGCGGATATGGTTGCTTATGCCCTACCAATTGTCAGTGAAGATATTCCAACCACATATAAAGAAGCTGTGCAAAGTTCTGAAATTGTGGAATGGAATAAGGCCATGAATGAAGAATTGGATTCTCTCCATAAGAATATGAATTGGGAACTCGTAGAGTTACCAAAAAGAAAAAAAGCAATTGGGTGTAAATTGGTATATGCAAAGAAGGAGGACTCTCATGGGAAAAACAGTGTGAGATTCAAGGCAAGACTGGTTGCAAAGGGGTATGCTCAAAAGGAAGGGATTGACTACAATGAAGTCTTTTCACCAGTAGTAAAGCATTCCTCCATTCGAATTTTACTTGCCATAGTCGCACAATTTGGCTTGGAGTTGGCGCAGCTTGATGTGAAAACTGCTTTTCTACATGGAGATTTGGATGAGGAAATTTATATGTCGCAACCTGATGGTTTCAAAGCTGCTGGCAAAGAACAAATGGTGTGCAAGTTGCAGAGGTCCCTGTATGGTTTGAAGCAGTCTCCACGACAGTGGTATTTGAGATTTGACAAATTTATGAAGGTACATAACTTTACGCGAAGTCAATATGATCATTGTGTGTACTTCCGTAAATTGAAAAATGGTACCTTCATTTATTTGCTCTTATATGTTGATGATATGTTAATCGCATCTAAGAGTTTGGTGGAGATTGAGAAGTTGAAAGCCCAACTTTGGAAGGAATTCGAAATGAAGGATCTTGGCGAAGCCAAGAAAATTTTGGGCATGGAAATTACTCGTGACAGAACGGCTGGGACTGTGTAGCTGACACACAAACAGTATTTGAAAAATGTACTAAATCGCTTTGGTATAGATGAAAATACCAAACCGGTTAATACACCTTTGGCTCCTCACTTTAAATTAAGTGCGGAACTGTCACCGAGTACAAATGAAGAAAGAATGTATATGGCTCAAGTACCGTATGCAAGTTTGATTGGAAGCCTTATGTACGCAATAGTATGCACAAGACCTGATATTTCTCAAGCTGTTGTATGGTTAGCAGATACATGCATGATCCAGGAAAGAAGCATTGGGAAGCTGCAAAATGGATTTTGAAGTATATCAAAGGTACTGAGGATGTGGGTTTGAAATTTGCGAGAAATCAAATGGAAGTCGAAAGATTTCTCATTGGATATGTGGATTCAGACTACGCTGGTGATTTGGATAAGCGACGGTCTACTACCGGGTATTTATTTACCATGGCTAATGGTCCAGTCAGTTGGAGGTCTACTTTGCAGTCCACTGTAGCATTGTCTACCACGGAGGCTGAATACATGGCTGTTGGAGAAGCCATGAAGGAAGCCATTTGGTTACATGGACTGATTTCAGGCTTGGGTCTTCATCAGAAACAGGTGGAAATATATTGCGACAGTCAAAGCGCAATACATCTAGCGAAGAACCAAGTTCATCATGCTCGGACCAAACATATTGATGTTCGATTCCACTTTGTTCGAGAAATTGTTGATGCAGGTGTTATTCTTCTTACGAAGATTGGGACAGTCGATAACCCTGCAGATATGTTGACGAAAGTCGTTGGAAGCACCAAGTTTCTTCACTGCCTAAACTTGGCCAATATTGTTCATACATAAGTATGATTTTTGGAGGAGCAACTATTGGTTCTATTGGAGGTGTAGTATGAGAATTCATATTAACGTTGTGGTGATGGTGGCATTTGAAAATCTCGCCAAGGTGGAGATTGTTGGTTGTTGGCTTGATTGTCAACAAAATTGGGCTAACATTTTTCATGGTGTGAATAGATTTTTCACACATTTGTTTAGTATAAAAGGGAAGAAGAAAAATGGGTCAAAAATGGTAGATGGAGTTATTCAAAATTGGTTTCAACAATTGATTCCAACATTGCGGCTGCCTCAATTGTTGAAGGATCTTATTCACACTAAGGATCTTATTCACACTAGATTATGAGCCTCAAGCATTCCCTATAAATTGAGACCATGAGCTTTGAAGAAAAAAACATCTCACAATTGAAGAAAACAATATCTCTCAATTGAAGAAGTACAAGTTGAGAGAGAGTTCAATTCCTCAATAGTCACAATTGAGTGAATTCTTGCACAAGTGTCTTAAGTTATTTTAAGACCTTGTTTTGTATTCTTTATTTGTATTTTATTGTCAAATAAAGAAGTTCCATAGTTGCTCCCGAGGAATAGGCGAAATTGCCGAACCTCGTTAAAACTTGTGTTCTTGTTTGTGAGTGTGTGTGTTTTCATTTCATCTCCCATAATATTTGTTCTGTGTTGGGTCCACCCGACACGCTTCCGCACAACAGGTGTAACTCCCCATTAATGACGACATAATGGAGAGCCCAAAAAGGTGTAACTGCTGGGAAGTGACAAGTCTATAAATATAGTATTTTTATTTCTGTTTCTTATTATTACATAGTAAGTATTTTGTTTCTGTTTGTTCTGTTATTATACAACTACTATTCTTCTTTCTATTTTTCATTCTTGATTGTAATATTATTTCTTGTAATGTCATATGGAATGTTTCAATCACAAATAAATCATAACTGTTTCTTTTTTAATTTTAATTTCTTAGCTAATAATTAATTAAATAACTAATTGTTTAATTATTTAATTAATTTTTTGACCATATTTCACCAACAATCTTAGAACAGATTTTCTGAATTATTTTATACAATTCTTGTTTTTTGTTTAAAAATATTTCAGTAACAAAATTTCTTATATTTTTTGTTTGTGTTTTCTTAAAAGAATTATGTCTTCAAATGATGATGTTGTTACCATTGCTGCGGCTGCAAATCAAGGTATTGCAGTACCTGCTATGCCTGCGCCTATTGTGCATCCTGTGCCAACTCCACGTGGAGAGAAGTTGGAGAAGTTTGGTGAAAGCTTCTTCAAGAGATGGCAACAGAAGATGTTATTCTACTTGACAACATTGAACTTGGCAAGATTCCTCCATGAGGATGCTCCTGCCATGATTGAATAGTCTGACACTCAGATTGTTGTTATTGTTGATGTATTAAAACATTCTAATTTTCTATGCAATAATTATATTCTGAATGGACTGAGTAATACACTTTACAATGTGTATTGCTCGGTCACGAAGGCAAAAGAACTGTGGCAGTCCTTGGAGAAGAAGTACAAAACTGAAGATGTTGGGACTAAGAAATTCATAGTCAGAAGATTTTTAGACTACAAAATGGTGGATTCAAAGATAGTCATTAGTCAAATTGAAGACCTCCAAATCCCTCTTCATGACATTCATGTTGAAAAACTCTTGGTGAGTCATTTCAAGTGGCAAATATGACTGAGAAGTTGCCATTATTATGGGGTGACTTCAAGAATTATCTCAAGCATAAAAAAAAAGAAGATGATTGTTGAAGACCTGATTTTCAAATTGAGAATCGAAGAAGAATATCAAATCTCTTGTAAACTTGAGGGTCGTAACTCTATGGTGTCAAAAGCCTATATCATAGAAACTCACAAAAAGAGGAAGTAAACCGAATCAAGCTTGAACAAATGAGCTGCAGTGAAAAAGTTCAAGGGAAACTACTATACTTGTGGCAAGATGAGACATCATTCTCATGAATATTGCAAGAGAGTTGTACCTAGGGGTGTTAAAAAAAACAGGCCAACTAAAAAATCAAACCAAATTGACTAAAAAAAAAAAAAATTGCCCCTAACAAAAAAACTGTCAAGATCGATTTATTTATGGGCTAAAACTGCAACCCCGACTCAGTTGACGGGTTCAGCATACATGAACCGCGGTTTAAACTGGGCTAAACCGGGGTCACCAAACCGACGTTGCTTTGGGGAATATATATATATATGCACACACACCAAATGATAGAACCCTAGCCACCTCACTTCCTCATCCTCCTACCCCTAGCCGCGATTCAGCAATGCTTCTCTCTCGATCTCATTTGAGACGTCGTTCTCGCCTGATTGAAACTCCTTCGTCTCTTTGTTCTCGTTTATTTCTTTGTCGATCATTCATTCATCATCACAAATCATTCATCTATACGCTAAAGTCTAAATTGTTGCTGAATCACAAATTGTACACCGTGGCAAATCCTTCGCAGGTCGTTGTCCACCGTCACCTAACCTTCAAATCATCTAGGTAATTTTCATTCCCAAAATTATTTGTTTTTGTTTCCATTAGTTAACAGATCTATTCATCCTATGAATTTATTTGTTTTAGTGTTTCGTATATGGATTTATTTGTTTTCATTTGTTTAGGGTTTCGATTTTTGTTTTCATTTTGTTGATCTTCAGTCCTAAACTAAAACGACACTGAAAACCGATGAAAACTGTATGGTTGGCTTTTTCTCTGTACAGAAACAAAACTGTTTGGGAGCAGTTTCCAATATAGAAAAATTGAGGACCTCAATTTAGGGACCAAAAATCGTAGAAACAACACCATGAACACCCCTAATTGTACCTAAGTGAAAGAAGCCTAAAATTGGACTCATGTGACTGAAGTGGAATACCTTATTGATGAGGTTTCAATGATGAATTTTGTCAGCGACTGTATCTGAAGTTAATCTTGTTGAGAATTCCAGAGAGTAATATGTGGATACTTGTGCTACCTGCCGCATATGCCTAGATAAGAAGATGTTCACTGTTTGTCATCAGGTGGAATATGGGGATAACCTCTATATGTGGAACTCTTAAACTTCTAAGGTTGAATGATAGGAATAGGTCGTGCTGAAGATGACCTCTGGTAAGAAACTTACTTTGAATGATGTGTTGCATGTACTAGATATATATAAGAATCAAGTTTCTGGATCATTGCTGAGTAAGAAAGAATTCATGCTAGTGTTTAAGTCTAATAAATTTGTACTTACTGAAAGTGGTATGTATGTGGAAAAATCTATATGAATGAAAGACTTTTCAAGCTCAATGTTATGACTGCAATCCCAAAGAATAATAATAATAATAAAGCCAATACTTCTTCTACTTATATAATTGAGTCTTTGCATGTGTGGCAGGTTGTTTAGGATATGTTAATTATGATACTTTATGTAAATTAAGTAATATAAATTTAATTCCAAAATATCAAGATAATAAAAATTACAAATGTGAGACTTGCGGAGTCAAAATTGACCTGAACTTCTTTCATTCAATTGAACGAAAAAGTGAACCTTTAGAGTTAGTGCACACTAATAGGTGTAATTCACCTATCTATTTCCAAACTGAATTTATTAGTTTTCGAGTGTTATTATAGTATTTTAATACATTTTAATATGTTTTTATTCTTTTTGTATTAAAACAAGTGTGTGGGGTGAAAAATAATGAAAACAGAGCATAAACGATCAAATCGGATCAGGAACGGTGGAAGAATGATGGAAAAACAAGCAAAGAGGCAATATTCTGAAAAATAGCCCACTGCTGCGGCATCCAGATCACCGCCGAGGCGGTGAATATGCAGAGAGGGCCTTATTCTTGCTGAACATCTATCGCTGAGACAGTGACCTCACCGCTAAGGCGGTGAAACTGTAGAGAGGTTCTTAATTCCACCGTTTCCTCCATTGCTGCAGAGAAGATCAAACTTATATATCCACTGCCGCGACAGTGATCCCACCGCCGCAGCGGTCACTCTGCACACAGATTTAGATATTTTGAGAAATTTTTTCCTATTTAATCCTTCCCACTCTCTTATTTTTAGGCATATAGCTTCTTAGAGCATATTTTGAGAGGATTTTGGAGAGCTCAACCAAATCCGAAGAAGAAGAACACATTGTGAAGAAGGAGAAGCAATCTCGAAGTGTTTTTAGCATCAAATCTTCAGACTACGACTAGTTTCTCTCGTTTCTTTCTTTATTTCTTAACTTATGATTATGGTTTGAGCATGTTTAGCTCGTTATTCATTGCATATACGATTATGGTTGTTAGCTAAACATGAATTGTCTTAGGGAGTAATAATATTTATGAAAATGTAGTTTGTTTGAGTTTGTGTTTCATTTTTTGTTGTTTTTCGTTATTTTGATTGTGTTTATCGTTATTCTTTGATATTATACTTGTTTAAATAATTAGAGAATACAGGGTTTGACAATGGGGAGAAGTAACCCCGGATTTGGATGAGGGTAAACACAATGCTACGATCTAATAACTCGGGAGAGAGTTGGAAAGTGTGCAATCAATGACATTGGGGCGACACTCATGTGACCTAACGTTGTTAAGACGTCAAGGGGGACTTCTTAGTTGACGCGAAGTCACATATTTACTCGTCTTACACTCGGAAAAGGTGGCGAGTGAGTTTACGAACCAAGATTGTCGGATAAGTCAAATGCCGTTAATGTAAACTAAAACGAAATCAAATGCATTTAAGTAAATAAAGTTAATCCCTAGAAAATCTATTTCCCTGAATCATCTCATATTAATATTAGTATTAGTATAGTTTAATTAGTATTTTAGTATTAGTTTTAATTAATTATAAACTTAATTTATGCCGTCTAGATAAAATTAGGTTATGATAATCGCGATATTCGATAATAATCTCAACCATTCCCCGTGGACACAAGACATTTACTCTCCCCATCTATACTAAAACTTGACCCACACTTGCGGCGAAAGTGGTGTGCATTAATTATGCACCACCACACACAGATGTTTGTAATTTAAAATTTGTACAAACTAAAGGAAAGAAAAAATACTTTGTTACTTTTATTCATAATTGTATAATAAATTGTTATGTTTATCTTTTAAGAGGTAAAGATAAAGAATTAGACGTGTTTGTACATTATAAGACTGAAGTTTAAAATCAACTTAACAAAAATATTAAAATGTTGCATAGTGATAAAAGTGGAAAATATGTTTCACCTTTTTGGTGTATTTTGTGCAAAATATGGAATAATTCACCAAACTACAACACCTTATTTACCTCAGCAAAATGGAGTTGCCGAAAGAAAGAACAAAGCTTTAAAAAATGATGAATTCTTAGATAATAAGCTCTAGTCTACCTCTGAACTTTTTTTTTTTTGTTTTTTTTTTTGGGGGGGGGGGGGGGGGGGGGGGGAGGTTTAACAATGAATTTTGTTTTAAACAAATTATCTCACATGAAATTAGATAAGATTCCTTATGAAATATGGAAACGAAGAAACTTTCATATGCATACTTAAAAGTTTGGGGGGGTCTTGAAAAAGTTATGGTTTCTGATTCTAAGCAAATTAAAATAGAACCCAATACTATTGATTGTACATTCATTGGATATGCACAAAATAGTAGTGCATATCAATTTTTCGTTCATAAATTAGAAATTGAAAATGTGCACGAGAACACGATTCTTGAATCAAGGAATGCATCATTCTTTTAGAATGTGTTTCCTTGTAAGACTTCTATTGAGTTGAGTTCTTTAAAGAGAACAAGTGATAATACTTGTAATTCCCAAGAGGATATGATTGAACCTAGACGTAGTAAAAGGACAAAAGTTTCTAAATATTTTGATTCGGATTTTTATACCTATATGATAGGATATGAACATCAAACTTTTGGGGAGGTTATGTCTATGCTTGAAGCACATCTTTGGAAAGCGATTGTGAATAGTAAAATTGAGTCCATCCTTCAAAATCATACATGAGAACTAGTGGATCTTCCATCTGGAGCGAAACCACTAGGGTGTAAATGGATCTTTAAGAAACAGATGGAAGCCTATGGATCAATGGAGAAATATAAAGCAAAACTTGTAGCTAAAGGTTACAAGCCAAGAAAGTATAGATTGTTTTAATACTTATTCACCAATAACAAGAATCATATCTATACATATGTTAATAGTAATAGCAGCTATATATAATCTTGAGATACGACAAATTGATGTTAAGATTGCTTTTATTGAATGGTGAATTAGATGAAGAAATATATATGGAACAACCAAAAGGCTTTGTGATTTCAAGAAAAAAGAATAAAGTATGTCGATTTGTAAAATCCTCGTACAAATTTTAGCAAGCACGAAAAAAAAAATAGCATGAGAAATTTGAAAATATTTTGTTGTTAAATAATTTTAAGATCAATGAATGTGATAAGTGTATCTATACTAAGACAATAGAGTTTTGTTACGTTACTGTATGCTTATATGTAGATGACGTGTTTATTATTGGTAGTAGTGATAAAATTATAAAATCTACCAAACAAATACTAAAAATGTATTTGAGATAAAGGATTTGGGAAAAACAGATGTCATTTTTGGAATTAAAATTACAAGAATATTTGAAAGATTGATCTCATCTCAATCTCATTATATTGAGAAAATACTTCAAAAGTTTAACAAAGATAACTCTGGTACAGTCAGAATACTCATAAATGTTAATCAACATCCGTTTAAGAATACTGGTGAGAGTATATTTTAGTTGGAGAAATCTTGAATAATAGGCAGTTTAGTGTACATAATAAATTGTATAAGACCTGATATTACTTACGCAATAAGTAAATTAAGTAGGTTTACTAGTAATCCAGTTATAAAACATTGGAAAGCAATTGTGAGATTTTTGAGCTATTTAAGATAAACTCAAAATTATGGTTCACATTATACGAGATATCCAACAATACTTGAAGGGTATAGTGAGGTAAATTGGATATCTGATACTAAAGACATCAAATCCATGAGCGGGTATGTCTTTATATTTGAAGGAGCTGCTGTGTCATAGAAATTTTCTAAGTAAACATGTATTACAATATCCACAATGGAATCTAAATATATTGCTTTAAGTAAAGCAGGAGAAGAAGTAGAGTGGCTTTGCCAATTTTTGGAAGATATTCCAAATGTGGACAAAGCCTGTGCCAGCAATCTACATATATTGTGATAGTCAATCAACAATTAGAAGAGCACAGAGTAGTATGTATAATGGTAAGTTTCGACATAATACCGTAAGGTATTTACTTTCAAATAGAGTTATCTCAATTGATTATATTAAGTCAAAAGATAACATTGCGGATTCATTGACCAAAGGTCTTAAATGGGATAAAGTAAATTGCTTATCAAGAGGAATGGGTTTAAAGCCTATTACGAAATAGTCATCATAATGGCAACCCAACCTAGTTAACTGGAGATCCTAAGATCTAGGTTCAAAGGGATCACTGAATTATGAAGTTGACTGTGGGTATATTACTGAGTTGATAAAATATAAGGCTCATTCCTATGATATAACAGTGATATACAATATGGTTAGTGATAAGTATAACTTTTAATGATTTTTATATATTGAAAAATTTCAAGTAGGGTATAGCAGAATACTCTATATAAAATATCATCTATATGAGTGAGAATTATGTCGTAACTAAGGGAATGAAAAGACTAAATTCTCTAGAAGCACTCATGAAGTATTAGAGTGTTCATGGTTAATGAACGCAACCATAGAACAAAATTTGTCTAGAAGATAACTATATAGTTTCTATTATCTTGATTTACAATGAAAGACCGAACTGTTCAAGACATTATGTTCATTGGTTGGCTGAGTAAATCCGATGAATTCTTACAAAAGCAGGTTTAACCATTGAATTAAATTTTGTTGAGAAATAAAATAACAAGCTATCAACCAAATGATTTCATGATTAATATATTTGAACTAATTATTGGATATTTAATATTATTGTATTGAATTAAAATTAGTGTCTTTAGGTACATGATAAATCCTAGTCTATACTATAAACCACGATTGCATAGGTCCCATAAATTATTTTTCGTCAATAAAATTCTGAGATCTATTAGACGATATTTGGAGTAAATCTCAATCATTTAATTCTATAGATATTTTTATCCATTGGGTTATATAGTTGGGAGAGATTCTTCATATTAATTTCTTTGTGGAACCCACACCATATGTAATATATATTAGAATGTAAAGATAATATATTAACTATATTTTTAAATTATAATTTAAATTACATAAAATTAAGTTTTTATCAAAATAGTATTAGAACACGCCTTTAGATGCCCACAGGGTAATTAGTAGCATATATATAATTTTTATTTTATATTATTGAAAAAAAAAAAAAGGAAAAACAAAAAAAACCACAAAAAATAAATATAAAAAACTACCTGCTTCTACTGGAGGTTGATGCAACGCTTCTTTAGCAGTCTCCGTGCCCTCTTGGCATGCAATTTGGATAGGTCTTAAATTTTGGTAGTTGGAGTTTGTAGGCAATCCTCCCACTAGTGCAACTGGACGGCTTCCCATAATTGCTTCTAAACCAGTAAAAAAATATATTATCAATATAAGCAAAGTGTTTTTGTAATGTTTTGTGTAAAAATAAATGGTACTTTACGCATCAAATTTTTTCATTTGTGCTCTACAGTTTAGAGATTCGATTGGAGCATTAGCTTTGAGTTTGCAAATTGTTTCTAATCAAGTGTCCAATTGGCCAATTCTGACCAAAAATATCTTCAAAATTGTATTTTTCAGTGGGTTAATTATATATATACACTTATTTTTTATTCATATACATTTTTATTGAAGAAAATGATTTTGTATTTTGTTTTACCCTTTATAAAAATAAATTTTATCTTTTATATATATATATATATATATGAAAGTTCATTAACGCCCTGCCCCATCCCCCCATAGTCCTTTCTCCCACAGTCCTCCTACCTCCTATTTCTGATGCCCTTACCCCCACATATTCTCCGCAGTCCTTTTTCTTTTGTTGGAGTAGAAGCATAAGAAAGAATAAGAAAAAGAAGAGCAAGGGAGAGGAAGAAAAGGGCAAGAAAATAGAAGTTAGAGGGGTGATGATCTTCCTTCAGTTTTGACTCTTTCAAAACAATGTACAACAAAGGATCTGTCAGCGGTGTATTTCCAATGTAAGAATAAGTAGTGTTCCGAGAAAAATTCGACAGGCTATTGGCAAGGATAAATGTGCACACCTTGTCTAGACCCCTTATTTGAAAAGTCTTCCCTTAATTTCTTTCAATCTCTACTAATGCCTGAATTTCGTGGCATTGAGGAGTTTTGGACGGTTATCAATGATACCGAATTCCATTTCCTTATATAACGAGATTTTTGTAATTGATCTTGGGCATAGGGCAACCATTCTCTATCACAAGGAACGTTTTATATCATTGTCAGTTTACCCCGAGGATGATCTTTTCCAGGCTTGCTGGAGCCCTATGCTCAGGTTGTCGGCCATTGTGGTTGGTGTCAACGTGGTCCTTGATTTTATCCAAAGGATCAAGTTAGAATTCCCAAATTCTAATGTCATGGTTTGTCTCATGTGAATGTCACAAGGATCTTCAAGGAAAAGTGCTCGAGTCCATGTGGGCACTACATAAAGCTCTCCTTACACATGGCGGTACTCGTGACTTCCCATAATACCCTCATTAAACGCCCTATATTCCTGAGGACCAAGGATAAGAGAGTCGGGAATAATTCCATGGGGTGAAGTTTGGAGGATTGTGACTGGACGGAATTCAGACCACCACATTGCATGGATTTTTTTGGCCAACAAAAAATTAAAAAAACTTGCACCGCTTCATATTTTACGCCCAAAGTTTGCCATGCATTTAACGTATGGCTAATTTTATAGGGGGTGACTTTTCTCCTCGTAGGCGATAGATAACACTTCTCTAACACACGGATTCCCCCATTTAAGAAGATGATCCCCCTTATTAGGAGCCTTTTGTACTTTTGAACTTATTTCCACTCTATGAACCTTCAAAAACATTTTTGGAGATCCCTATTCTGGTAACCTAATTTCTAATCTCTACTAAGCCTTTATAATTCTAATCCGATAATTATTTTGTATTTTCAGTTTCTTCATTTCTATCTGAGTAGGTTATTTTTTTATTTTTTTTTTTCTGCTGTTTTTTAGGTAGTTTGTGCTTTCATTTTCATTTGTTTTCTTCTTCTCCCACAATGCAAGGGAAGCATGATTCTTTCAATATAAACAATTGGTTTGGTGACATCCCTGGTGATGATGCTGAGCCTTCTTGCCTCGCCAGCTTGAATTCTCAAGCTGGTGAGGGAGTCAAGCCTTATGTCAGGCCCAACCATGTGGAGGGAGGCAAGCAATTACATACTTGGGTGGAGGGTTCTCATGCCTCCTACTCAGGATGAGAGAGCCCATCCTCCTCGTCCAGCAGCTCAGCCTGTTCGTCAAAGGCATCTATAGGACCCTATCCTAGATGTAAGAACATCATGACTGAGGCCAAATTGTGCACACTTTGTAAGGGATGTCATGCATATCCTTGACTCTATGGAGATCAGTCTTCCTATGGAGCAATGGCCTCGAGCCCACAGTCTTTGTAAGGGAAGGTTCTCTTTTTCAAGGACATGGTTGTCGGGGGAGCTCCTTTTCCAATGTACGTCTTCTCCAGGAAGCCCTCAATTGATTCAATCTCTACTAGGCCCATCTGACCCCCAATGCATGGATGATAATGGTTGGGTTTGTTATTTTATGTCTTCGAAACGATGTTGCTCCAACCTACCCTCTCTTCTACAAATTTTGCCAATTGGCGAGTAACCGATGTTAGATAGGAGTTTGTGGAACTTTTGTACCCAATCCGGCATGAACAAATTAGTCCTCAAAAATCAAGAAAACAAGAGATTGATGGGAAACTGGTTCTACCTTCGCAAGGTGTGGGAGTGCCTAATCGGTGAGAAGAACGTGTTCATGTTCTTCATCGATCGTTGGCTCCTAGTATGCCCTAAACTTTTTTCTTTAAATATTCCGTGAGTATTTTGATTCCACTTAGAATTTTATTTTCCCATGTAGATTCTCAATTCCCACCTGAACTCAGTATGGTAGAGAAGGCTGACGCTGATATGTTGGTTAATTATGTCAGGGGACAAGCGTGACTTCTGCTTCTTCTAGGAGTTCATTTCCACCTTTACTATAAATCCCCGACCAACCCTGTACTCGAGCAAGGATTGGATAGGGATAAATTAAATCCCATTCTCGAGAAAGCATTTGGATTTACCGCTCCATTGTCGAAATCCACCGAAAAAGAAGGTATTCCGAGCAATCCCCTTCTTTGAATTTTCTCTGTCTCTCCTTCTAATTTTTCCCAGCTTAGATGTTTTGCAAATATGGCTCTACCTGCTCAGGCTATGGGGGTCATGAAAAGGAGGGAGGCCATTGTTGCTTCATCTAAGGGCGCTCTAGCTCAAATTTCTTAGTTGGGGAACACTCCCATCTTCACACTAAGGCTAGCTCTTGACCCCCGATAAAAGACTAGCCCTACCAGATAAATATTCCTCGCGCAATAGATCCTTGCTCGGGGATTTCCATCCAAGAAGCCCTAGCAAAGAGGTAGGGATGGTAATGGTTCGGGTCCGGCTCGATTTCATACAAAACCAAAATCAAAATGGTTTAACATATATAAAACCAAAATCAAAACGGTGGTTTGTTTTTAAATGGTTTTAAAACCAAACCATTTAATTTTAACTAAAACCAAAACCAAAACTGCGAAACCGTTTAAGATTTTTAAATTTTATAAAAAATCAAAAGCAAAACCAAAATTAAAACTGCGGATCATTGTTTCTTATATATGAACAAAAATATAACTAAAATATAAAATATAAATTCCCAAAATAAAAATCAAAGCACAAAATTATTAATTATAAACATTCCTAACTTTAAATAAAATACAACAATAAAATTATAGATAATAGTCACAAATAATACAAAGAGTCTCCATATCATTCTCATAGAGGTGAATCGAGGAGCGATTGATGGTTGAGAGATGAGAGGAAGAGAAGAAAAAGATGAAGAGAAGAGCTGAAGAGTAAAGAAGAAATCTGAGAACAAACAGAGCGAATGAAATAAACCCAAGCAGCCTCTCTCCTAATAAGAATATATACATATTAGGGTTAAAGTGTAAAAATGTTAAAAGTATAAATAAATAAAAAATGGATTAAACTGTAAAAACTAGATAAATAAAAAATAATATATATATATATATATATATCGATTACACGGTTCGATCACGTGGTTCGGTTACACGGTTTGGTTATGCAGTTACTATTTCAAAACTAAAACCAAAATAAAAATCGCTTCGATTGTTAAATCTAAAACCAAAATTATTTAGTCGGTTTCAATCCAGACAATTCGGTTCGTTTGTCTCGATTACCTGTCATTTTTTATTTTTTTTTCATCTCTACAAGAGGGTGAACGAATCCACCCCAAAACGAGGGTAAAAGGCAAATACAAGGTTGGGGAGACTCCCGGGGGCCCATCCAATATTTAACTGAGGAAGCTGCTGAGCCCGAAGCCCAACTCCTCAAGGCACCTCGTTGCCCCAACAACCCCAGTCACTGAGGGCCCGACTCGGTGGGTCCCTGGGACAATAAGGTTCAATGCAGAAGCCTCCATCTCGTCGACCCTGATTATTAAAATGTCTTGGGCCAAATCCCATATCTTTTCTCGGGATTATGACTAAATAAAATTTTATAGTTACTACAAATGGATGTACGCATACAATGACGCATTCCGGTGATGTATGGGCGAGGTGTTTACACGATTTTGACATTTATCCAAGTTAGAATTTAGACGTCTCTTCGCAATCAAAAACACTGATTTTGTAAAGTCACTAGATTTTTTTTTACTCTATCCGATTTATATATTCATCACGATAGCCATAAATTTTATTTTTGGAAAATATGAATTGAAAAGTTTCATATTAAAGAAGGGGTTAGTTATAGGGAAAATGGTTTGACTGAATTATGGTATTTTCGATATATTGAAACTTAAATGCAAATATAATTAAATTAACTCAAGGGTATAACTATTAATTAACACTAACTAACTTATTAATTTTGACTTCTTTTGACTTCTGATGTTTGACCGTTAATTTTAATGAAAAATATAATTATTACACTTAAATCTGAACCACAAAAAGAGTAAGTGATGACAAAAATACCATAAGAAGATTAAGTATAATTTTGTAAAACACACGAAAAAAGGGTAACTAAACCGAAAAAAGTTGATAAAACATAAACACAGAATAAGGCCTTTTATTAATAATTGATTTTGATTGTAGAATGATCTCGGTAAAGTGCTAAAATAGAAGATAAATAAATCATGCCTAACAGGAGCCAAGTCGAATCTCAGGGTCGAATGAATAATGTACATTGAACCAAGCTTGGATAAGGTATATGTTCCGCTACATTCGTCTAATATTTACTATTAACTTGTATACGCAAATTTGGAAAACGAAAGATAGGGAGGGAAAAAAAATCATTATTCAAGTAAAATATAGTAACTATTGAATGGCATATGTACAAGATCGCAAAATTTATGAACCAACAGTATACTATATATATATATATATATATATATATATATATTACACTAAATAATAATGCATGTTAAACTCACGTGAAATAGGCGAAGACAATGGTCTAAACTTGCGCAAACAAACAGCAATCCAGTGGCGAAGCAACGTGCAAAATGAAATACCAACGGCTTAATATTATAATAAGGCAACCTATTTAAACATCTATAAATCAGCAATGGGATTAGTAAATTGAGGGACCAATTACTTTTTTCATTTTTCATTCCTTCCTTTACTGTTAATAAAGAAGATATTCCAATCATTTCTATATTAATTATATTCCTTTCTTCTTCCTTTGGGAGTTCTTCATCCTTTAGAAAATATTACTTTATTTACACCCTTAAAGAGGAAGGAAGGCATCTTGCCAAACTTGCAGTAGTGTTTAACGTGCTAACAGTTTTTTTTTAAGCGACATGTAACATTTAGTCCTAAAATACAAAAGAAATTACCAATTACTCTCATCACTTTTTTTTTTTATACTAATAAGTCCTTTTGTCTTTTTATGACCAAAATACCCCTCACATGGATGTTGAATGTAACATCAAAATTATTAATTTTTTTATTTTTTATTTTTTATTTTTTTTTTATGCTATTTTTTTCTGACCAAAATACCCTTCATGTGGATGTTGAATGTAACATTCGGTGTTGAATGTAACATCAATTGTTTTTTTTTTTTTTTTTTAATGCTTTTTTTTTTTTTTTTCTGACCAAAATGCCCCTCATATGGATGTTGAATGTAACATTTAACACCTGTGAGTGTTGAATGTAACATCAACTGTTTTTTTTTTTTTTTTTTTTAATGTTATTTTATTCTGACCAAAATGCCCCTCATGTAAATGTTGAATATAACATTCAACACCTGTGGATGTTGAATGTAACATCAACTGTGTTTTTTTTTTTTTTTTTTTAATTTTATTTTTTTCTAACCAAAGTGCCTCTCATGTGAATGTTGAATACTCCTCATGTGGATGTTGAATGTAACATTCAACACTTGTGGATGTTGAATGTAACATCTATTATTCTCTTATTTTTTTATGCAGAGTAAAATACATTTGATATTACATTGAACACCTGTAAATGTTGAATATAACATCAATTGTTTTCTTATTTTACATTACGTTTAGTAACGATTTTATCCTAAAATTAAGATTTTTTTTTTTTTTTTTTGAACATATAAAAGTGACAAAAAGTGATGAAATTTGGGGTAAAGCTGTAATTTATGGCGGCGGCGGCAGGCGGCTGACAGTGGTAGTACACCAATTTGACGACCTTCCTTCTCGATGTGAAACTCATGGGAGGGTATTTCGGTAAACTCAATCCTCACCATTTTTTAAAATGGGACTAATTGGTGTAAGAAAAGGTGTTGATGGGACTAATTGGTGCAAGAAAAACGTGTTGACGGGACTAATCGGTGCAAAGAAAAATCGATGAAAGTAGGTGGTAAATAATTTTTTTTTGGGATTAATAGGTAATTTTCCCTTCATCTAATACTGTCATTTATCATTAACTTGTAGACATGAATTCGGAAAATAACAGATAAAAGAAAAGGGGAAAAAAATCATTATTCAAGTCAAATGTCGTAACTATTGAATAATATGTACGATATTATACTAAGTCGCAAAGTTTTTGTAAATCAATAGTAAACAAATATATATATATATATATATGCGCGCGTGAGTGTGTGTGTGAAATAATAATTCATTTTGAACTCACATGAAGTAGGCGAAGACAGCAATCCAATGAAAAAAAAAAGGTGCCAACGGCTTGCTATTGTAATATGGCAACCTATTTAAACATCTATAAATCAACAAAGGGATTAGTAAATTGAGGGACACGCTTTCCACTCTTTATCCCTTCCATTACTATTAAAGAACATAATCCCAATTACTTGTACTATTATATTATTTTATTCTTCCTTTGGGAGTTCATTGGCTTTTAGCATATATTCATTTACACCGTGATTGAGTATTTTATTATATTAATTTATTCTTCCTTTTGGGAGTTCTTCGTCGAGTTGTTTACCTATTAAATATTAAAAAAAAAAAAATTACTGAAAGAGAATACTTTTTAACTTATTTACGTGGGTAATGCATTTCGCCCTTGTGAAGGACGAAATCGATTTATTTTTTTTTTTTTTTATCCCGCGCTTGTGAAGGGCGAAAATGTAATTTTTAAAAATACCTGTTCACAAGCGCGGGATAAAAAAAAAAAAAAAAAAAAAAAAATCGATTTCGCCCTTCACAAGGGCGAAATGCATTACCTACGTAAATAAGTTAAAAAGTATTCTCTTTCAGTAATTTTTTTTTTTTAATATTTAATAAGTAAACAACTCGTTCTTCATCTTTTAGCATATATTTATTACGCTCTTGTAAAGGAAGGAAGGCATATTGCGAAAATTGCAGTCGTGCTTAACGTGTGCTAACATTTTTTATAACTTGTGATGCAGATTCGAAGATATTTTCAAATTACCAAAAAAATTATAAAGATATTCGTAAGGATGTCTCCGTGGCAAACCTTTTATTTTAATTTTAATTTTAAAAAAGTTTTATATACAATTGTAACTTGTATTTTAATCCCACATATTAAAAAATACGAAAGACCCAATTCACCCGCTTGCACTCGCACAGTTACATGTAATTAATTTGTGTGTAAAATATTTGTTAGATATAACAAATATTACACAAATACATGTAATTTGTAACATATAACTAATATTATATAAATACATATAACTAATATTAAACTAATTTGTATATTGAATATTTATTAGGTGTAACAAATATTACATAAATACATGTCGTTTTTAATGTATAACTAATATTAGTCAGATACATATAACTAATAATACACATATATTTATAATATAGGTAAATTTGATTTGTAATTTTTAAGTATTAGCTAATTTTTGTTATATGTAATTAATATTCATTATAATACGAATTAACTCACTAACTTCTCTCTTTCCTTCGCATAATGCATTAGTACATGCGGGACTAATACGCAAACAAAAACTAATTTAAGGGACTAAATTAAAACTTATAATTTAAATGGAACTAATAACATAATACATCCGCTATTTGGGACTAATAGCCAATTATGCCATTAGTAAATATTACATTATAGTTTGTATATTAGTGTGGAAACTTTTCATTTTTCGGATTTTTATTTTGGTGTGGATGAGGCTAGGGAATTTTAATGAAGTCTGCGTCCTTGGAACGATTTCGTTGTGACAAGATTGTTATACAAAATTGATTTTTTGTTATTTTCAAACTAGATTATTTGTGGAACTAATTTTAAATTTGGACATGTGAAAATGAATGTGATATACTTATCTACAAGATGTTTTTTTTAAAGATGAATAAAAAATTGTCAGCTAAAACACTCAGTTGAAATTGTTAATTGATGTTCTGTGTGGATTATCCCACATTAGTTAGTGAAGAATATGAATAGTCATTTATTAATACTCGGGGTAAGATTTTGAACGTAAGTCCCTTAGGACACTCAAGTTTTGGGATTTAATCCCTATAAATTTGAATCTATAACACCTAAATCAACATGTCAAATTATCAAGAGTTCTATATTAATACACATAAATCGTGTACCTAGATCCATTATGAATAATCGACTACCGATGCAAAAATCTGTGACAATCGATCATGAATAGGGCATGGATCGAGCGGACACGTGATCTTTCTTCTTAACCAAATTACCTTAGTTCCTCAATGGGACTATCGTTCCTCTTCCAGATGGGGAGCAAGGAGCTATAACACCCTGAAAATTTATATTTTTAAAAATATTAATTTATATAAGTTTAATATTTTTTTTTTGTTTTGTATATTATGAAAATTTATGGTATAAATAAATATTTGATAATTTTTAGAGGATTAAATATTAATTTTAAATTGATTTTTAATTTTTTTGAGACTATTGTATTATTTAAAATATAGTTTTAAGAGTTTTGGGGGTATAATTAATATTTTTTTTTTTATTTTAAAAGAGATACTTATGTAAATAGTATATAGGGTTAATTACACTTTACCTCTCCCTGTGGTTTGGCCCATTTGCACTTTACCCCCTATAGTTCAAACATCACCACTTACCCCCACTGTGGTCTTGGACCTAATTGCAAAACTAACAGTTTCTGTCAAAATTGATAGAATTGAGCCCCACGAGCCAGGAATGTGGTTGGGCCTATTTCCTATGTTTTTTCTCTCCATAAATCTTTTTTCTTTGTTCCTAATTTACCTTCACATTTATCTATATAAGTGCAAGATTTCTCACTCATTTTTTGCACCAAACCAATAATAATTCACATTTATTACACCACAATAATTCTTAATTTATTATTTATTTTCAAGACTTCAATCATTATTATATCAATTTTTTTTTTATTTAAAATTAATCTTATTAATTTCATTTGATTATTCAAATATCACATTTTTTTATTCAAATCTTTATTGATTTTCATGTCTTTTAATTAATATCACTTATTTATTAAAAATCCATTTTTAGCACTAAATGCAGTTGTAAATAAAATCAATGTCAATTAATATAAGGATAACTAAATAAAAATTCTAGTGATTAATTCAAAATTAAAGCATAAATTGAGAGGTAATAATATAATTTATTTCTATACTTAGAACACTTAATTTGGAGTTACAGTTCTTCTTCCTTGAAATATTTTTAAATTTTAATTGTTAATATATCAAAATGTAAATAATCACATTTCACTATAATATACCATTGTAATACATATCACATTAAAATACTTCAAATTAAAAATTGTAAACATCAATGTACTAGAAACATAAATTTGAGAACAAAACACCAAACAAACGCCAGTAAAGTTGCAGCAGCCATTCGTTTAACATTTTACAATAAAAACCAAAATAAAATATCAATTCACAATTCGTAAATTAACGTGGCTCATGATTCAAGTGTTGAAATTGATATTGACATTTTTTTTTAAAGATTTTTACATATTTCATATTTAAAGGTTTTATTCCATGAAATCAAACACCGCTAAACTATAAAATGGAACAATTAACGAATTCGATGAAAACTCAAACGAGCCCTAATAATTCTGGAATTTGCTTTCATCAAATCAATAACACAGTTTGAAAATATCGGATCCACGAAGGTAATGGCGACAAATCGAAGAATTTCAAACCCTGCAACATCGAAACTACAAAAAAAAAAAAAAAAAAAAAAAAAAAAAACCCGTCAATTTTAAAAAATCAAAATCATTAATCGAATCGAATCAAATCAAAATCATTAATCAATCTGGATGATCGAGAAGATCTCAGCAAAAAATTATGTTTTGTTACCAAAATAGAAACAAATTTGGGAACAAAAACTTGTAGAACATAAACATTGCTTAGGGTGTTCTATATGGAGTCCAGCATAATTTTCTGTTCGCTAAAGACAAAATCATTTTTATTTTGATTCTTGCTTTCCCAACTTGAGGCAAAATGTCAAGACAAAACAAAAACTTTCCCACACAGAATCAACAAAGGAAAAAGTTACTTCAGACTTTAGAGATACAAAGCTGACTACTGCTCAGACCTTATAAGCAATCCAAAAGTAATAAGAAAAAAGGAAGAACATTGTTTCCATATGTATAAGTAAATGATAAAGTTGAAGTATACATAATGTTTATATCCAATTATATAATGAAATTTTATTAAAAATTCAACAGAAGCATGAAAGAACCAGGCAACGATCAGATCCCACCAAATCCCCAGAATTTCCAAGTGAATCTGATTCTAGAATTGAGCTAACAAGGTTTTCTAAGGTTTAGCATGTTTTAAGAGATAAAAAATAAAAAAATAAAAAATAAAAAAATAAAGCATTTTCTCAATAAAAAAATCCCCACGTGATAAGATATAAAATATGAATTTCCACAAATTTGGGAACAAAAAATTGTAGAACATAAACATAGACCATGGGATTCATGAAATCCCTAAACATTCGAAGCCAAATCAAATCCCTAACTACTCACCGAAAGAGGACGACCGCGCGAGAGAGAGACGATGCACGACCGCGCGCGAGAGTGTCCATATCCGGCCACCACTGTCCAGATTTGAACCCTATTTCGATTTCGAAATCAAAATCGATTTCGTTTTTGAAATCAAATGTGTTGTTCAATTTCAATTTTGAAAACGAAATCGATATCGAAATCACTTGAAGATCGGCGAAGAAGAAAGACGACGAAATCGACGATGAAGAAGCAGACGACGAAATCGACGATGAAGAAGCCTAATTCTGAGATCAGAGAGATTGCGAGGTTAGAATTTCTAAGTCTTTTAATATTGTATTTAATCTCTCTTTTGATTATGTGATTCATGCGAAAGTTGTTAAATTTTAACTTTTAGTTTTCTTGAAATATTTAGGATTTTTATGTAAAAAACATGTCTATGTGTCTAGTTGTGGATTGATTAAATGCACGCAGTAAAGGAGTTAAAATTATACTGAACTTTGACTCACAACCCCACAATTTTTATTGCAATGTTGATGAAAATGATGCTGCGCGTGAAATTTTATTTGAATTTATAATTAATCTGTAAAAAATTATTTATTATTTACCGTTGTAAAATTGACTCGATAATTCGATAATTAAAATTAGGATTAATAATACTTTACCCCTTGTGATTTGATCAATTTGCACTTTACCTCTCTGTGATTTGGAAATTGTCACTTACTCCCATGTGGTCAGATATTTGTTGCACTTACCCCCTATATCAGGGGGTAAGTAGTTTGAAAATCTAACCACAGGGAGGTACACGCAAATCGGTCAAATCACAGGGGTAAAGTTTAATTAACCCTTAAAATTATTTTCGTGGCTTGTAAAAATTTCTCAAATTTATATTGTTTATTCAGTTTTAGTATTAATTTTCCAAAAGGAGAAACTGCGAGTTGGTAGGAGCCGTAATTTGATTTGGTGTATTGGGGACCATGATAGGTGTAAAATACTTACGTATTTCCAAATCGGTTTTGTTAGTTTTCGAATATGTTTATAGTTATTTTTATGTATTTTAATATATTTTTATTCTTTTTTGTATTAAAACAGGTGCGTGGGGTGAAAAGGTATGAAATCAGAGCGAAAACGATATGATCGAATCAAAGCGGACGAAGTTACGATAGATAAATGAGCAAGGAAGCAACATTGTGAAAGAAGCCCACTGCCTAGGTATGCAGTCCTTAGCCTAGGCTATGAAGATGCTGAGAACATTTCCAAGTCCACCGCCTACTTCTTCGCCTAGGCGGTCACCAAACCTGCAAAGCCTGTACAAGTGTTGTAACTTTAAGGCTATTTTGGACTATGATTAAATATGATTTTAGAAATACTCAAAACATATAAGTTGTATATATTTTTCTTAGCTTTCCATAGGTTTTTGAATCACCTCAATCGAAGTTCGGATGAAGAAGTTATAATAAAAACAAAATACAAACCTGCAGTAACTTCCCCTAGGTGAAAATCCAGCAGAAAGTTAACCGACCTAACTTCACCTAGGGAAAGTTTCCTTCGCCTAGGCGAAAACCTCTGCGTAGAATAGATATTTTGTAGATATTGTTTGACCTATTTAAACCATTTTTCTCATCATCTCTTCATTCTTCTTGAGCTCCTAAGGCCTTAGGACATATTTTAGGGTTAGGTTTAGGGATTTTTGAGGGAGAACTCTCAACCCGAGGTGGAGGATGAAGATGGAAGCGATCGGTGGACGGTTCTAGCGACTATTCTTCGGATATTGGCTAAGTCGCTCGTTTCTTCTCTTTATTTTTTTCATTTTGGTAGTTGTTGAGTATATTTACATCATTTTACATTATATACATGGTTATTACCATTAGCTAAATATAGGTTGTATAGGGATTATTAATATAATTTATGAAAACGTTGTTTAGTTGAATTTGTATTTTGTTTGCGATTGTTCTTTGTTATGTTGATTGTGTGTGCCATATTATTTATTTATATTGCTTAGATTTACATATCAAGAATACAGGGTTTGACAAATCCTGGATTCAGACTAGAATAAACGAATACCACAATCCTATAACCCGGTCGGGGTTTAGATTGTGGATAATCGATGACGTTAGGGCAAGACTCACGTGACCTAGAGTTGTTAAGACGTTGAGGGGGACTTCGGCGTTGATGCGAAGTCGCGTATTCCCCCTTCTTATACTCGGGAGAGGTGGCGATAGAGTTTTAGAACAAAGATTATCGATAGGGTAAACACAACATGACGATCCAATAACCCGGGAGGGAGTTAGATTGTGTGCAATCAATAACGTTGAGGCGAGACTCACGCGGCCTAGGGTCGTTAAGACGTTGAAGGGGACTTCTTCGTTCACACGAAGTCGCGTATTCCCATGTCTTACACTCGGAAGAGGTGGCGAAGGAGTTTACAAACTGAGATTGTCATATAAGTCGAACGTCGTTAATTTAAACTAAAATGAGACTGAACACATATTCGTAAACAAAATTAATTCCTAGACAACCTATTCTCTCAAAACTATCCCATATTAATATTCGTATTAGTATAGTTAAATTAGGCTATATTAGTATTAGTATTAATTAATTATATTTCATTTTTTTTTCGCCTAGATAAAGTTAGGTTATGACAATCGCGGTATTCGATAGTAACAACACCAATCTCTATGGATATAATACCTAACCAAAAGGTCCATTATACTAAAACTTGATCCGTACACTTGCGGTGAAAGTGACAGTGCTTAATTAGCGGCCACCAGACCATAATCCTAACTTTTCTAGGTATATATATGATGTGATTAGGGTCCCATAATCCCCTAATCATCCCATAATAAACCGGTAGTTACATATTTAACCTACATTCATTTGAGTAGTCTGCAGGTTTACCCAAATTAATTAAATTACTTAATTTTAACCCATTAATTTAAATAGCAAATATAATTGAGAAATTATAATATGTTGCCCAATACAGATTAGGAAACAAAAATTTCCTAACATCAAGTATTTTGGACATGAAGTAGGCCAATGCTTATAATTTAAATAAATTCACATGTGCATGCACCATAACAGTCGTGCAACTACCTGCCAAGCCTAGTTCTAGTCATTGGGTCTAGGGGATGCTTGCCTTGGTATTGCTATCTTTTTAGAGAAAATATAATATTCTAAAAGTAAGACTAACAAATACAAATAAAGCCTAATTCTTTTGACTGTTCAGATTCGTAACTTTTTTGCTCCTTATGTAAGAGCAGACATTTTTCAACATATAGGCATCGTATCCTAACATTGTGTTCATTAATTTAATCTTAGTCTCTGTGTGTGTGTGTGTGTGTGAGAGAGAGAGAGAGAGAGAGAGATTTTGCATATTTTCTATTTATTGAGATCATATTTTCTAGTGCTGGTACTTAAAGGTATGATCGTTTTATCTTGAGAAACAGACGCTCAATTAAACTATCATCGTTGTTGTAGGGACAAAATCTACTTTGAGGAGATTTTGAAATAAAATAGACTCGTTCAGTTTATTCTGGTATTTTATTATGTTTTTCTTCTGTAATGCAATAAGTGATTTCTAATTAGTACCTTTTACTTACTTTTTGTTTAACATTGTGTATTTCATTTCTTTATCATATTTTCAACTCTTATCTTATAATTTTGTTGTAATATGCTAATTTGGAATATTTATGTAATAGTTACTTGGTTTCTTGCCGCGCGCGTGCGCGCACACACACACATATATATAATTAATTAATTAAATAATTAAATAATTTTTGAGAACAAAGATTGCCACGGAGAAGAAAAAATTCAAGTTGTTTGCTAAGGGCTTGGATCAAGTGCATCTTTTCCGAACATCAATTGGGATAACAAGTGTTAGAATAATCGAGAGGCCGAATATTAGGAGGGAATATGAGACAATCTTATTGATATGTGTGAAATCTATATGTTACAGAGATGTACAAAGGTGTCTATATATAGAAAATAAGTATGGTTTAAAGTAGTGGGATAAGGTATCTATAAATATATTAATACCCCCCTCAAACTCAAGGTGGTTGTAGGCACGCCATTTTGACTGCAGAAAAAATAAAATTTGCAATTTATTTTTAAGGTTCCAAAGGTTGAGCATTTTAGATATTCAGGTTCAATGATTCAAAGGTTTGGCGAAATCGAGGAGAATATTACACATAGGGTCAATGTAGGATGGTTGAAGTGGAGAAGTGCAGTTGAAGTGATATGCAATCGTAAGCTACCGTTGAAACTCAATGAAAACTTTTACAAAACTACAATAAGACCGGTGCTTTTATATGGTTCATAATGTTGGCCAATAAAAACATAACATGTCCCAAAAATTAATGTGACAGTAATGTGAATGCTAAGATGGGTAAGTGGGAAAATAAAAATGAATAAAATTAAAAATGAAACTATTAGAGAGAATTTAAGAATAGCATCCATCGAAGAGAAAATGAGAGAAAATTGTTTGCGGTGGTTTGGACATGTACATAGAAAACCCATAGCAGCACTAGTGAGAAAATATGATTTAATTCAAGTATGAGGAGACTACTAGAGGAAGAGGTAATCCTAAGAAGACTTGGATGAGACTATTAGAATTGATTTGATGACCCTGAACTTAATTCAAGAGATGACTCTTGATCGTTCATTATGGCGTAAACGGATTCTTATAGCCGACCCTACTTAAGTGGAATAAAGGCTTATTAATTGTTGTTGTTGTTGTCGTAATTTATTTCTATTTTTTATTCTTCTCTATTTTATTATATTTTGATCATTTTTTATTTAAATAAATAAATAAAGAAAGAAAGAAAAAAAAATGAAAGATAATTAAAAAAAAAAAATAAGAATTGAAAAATAAAAAAGAAGAGAACAAAAAAAAAGAATAGAGAGAAGAGAGAGTAGGAAAAAAACAACAATAGGAAAATAGGAGAAGAAGAAGAAAAAATGATTGTGAAATTTTGAAGCGAACAAAACTTGGAACCAAGCTCTCCTTAAA
The DNA here is from genome assembly GCA_016647705.1 of Eucommia ulmoides. Lineage (NCBI taxonomy): Eukaryota > Viridiplantae > Streptophyta > Magnoliopsida > Garryales > Eucommiaceae > Eucommia > Eucommia ulmoides. The sequence goes on from CM028329.1 coordinate 5,888,796, forward strand.
CCAAGCATAGCAACTCAACACTTGCCCAAACACCAATTTCTTTATTGTTAACTTCCTTTATCATACTTATCTGAAAAATAAATAAATAAAAATCATATAGTAAAACTTAAAAGTAGAAGACATGACTTGGAATAAATGAGAGTTAACCATTAGCTATCTCTTCAATCCTATTGAAATGGAAAATTAATTGTCAAGATTGACTCATTCTACTACTAATATTATATTTATTCATTCCTCTCCTAATATTCTAACAATAATTTCACCATTAATATCATATTTATTTATTTCACTACTAAATATTCAGGTTGATTATAAATTAATAAAAAATTCAAAAAAAACAAAAAACAAAAAAAGATCTTTATCTTGAAAATAACAATCAGTTCATCCATGTTTTATGAACCTTTTGAAAAATAGAATATCATCACTACAATACCCGTAAAATTTATAATTTTTCAAATAATATCATATTTAAAATAAGTTATATTTTTTGGAGATCATTTGTATATTGTGAAAATACAAGGGTGTAACTGAATATTGTTAATTTCTAAAAGGATAAAAATATATTTTTTTCTTGTATAAGTACATTTTTATTTGGAGTATACAAACGTAATAATTATATTTTTGGTATATTAATATAAAAGTATGCATATAATTATATTTTTGTTTGTGGGTATATAAGGGTTTATATATTATATTTTGGGTTTTATGGGTATATGAAAGTTCATGTAATTATATATTTTATTTATTATTATATAAATATTCATATAAATAGGGGTTTATAAAGGTTTATAAAATCATATTTTTCGTTACGAGTGTGTAAAAGTAGGTTGGTCATTTGGAGAGATAATAGAAGATCGAAGAGAAAGACAAAAAAAACAATGCCCAAAAAAAAAAAATCAATTAACATTGAATAGACAATCATACAATGTGATATTTTTGTTACTATACAAATAAAAAAATGATTTTGCAATCGCATATTTTTTTAGCATTAAAATCATGTTTAACTAAAATTTCATCATTTCATCAAAAATTAAACAATGTCCTCAGTTTGAACACACTAAACTAAAATATTTATAATATTAATTGAAAACAAATATTTCAAAAGACAAATATATATTAAATGTGTTCAACAGTCCCGATAATATATAGTTAACTCGAAAAATAACATAAAAAAATACTACTAACTAATACAAAATATTTTGTCAAATACAACAAATACAAATTTAAATTTACACAATTATATAAAATACACATAAAAATTAATGCAAAACCCACATTTAGCGCGGGCCTAAAACTAGTAATAAATAAAATTCACGAAAATTTTCTGAGCGGATAGGGGCTACAATTGGCGCTCTTGTCCAGATCTTCAATTTAAAAAAACAAATAGAAAAAGGAGAAAATAGTGGTGGCTAGATTGAGTTTTTTAGGGTTTTTGGTGTTTTTTCACCCCCTCATATTTGCCTAATAAATAGAGCTCTCCTCCTCACTTGTTAGAGGCCAAGAAAAAATCAATAAGAGAAATTTTTGAGAAAAAAAAAATATTTGTGAGAAATGCTAGAGAAAAGTTTGCAACGACGATTTTTGAGAGCTATTGCATGTTTTCTAGATAGTTAATCTTTATATAATTGATTTTTTTTTAATTCACCGGTATTCATCTTTCGCATTCATTTTCTTTTTTCTTATACTACATATATTTTTTAACGTTCTTGTGACAATAAATAGATCTGTTATTTAAATATAATGAATACCATAAGAATAAAAAAGGGTTGTCGTAGACTTGTTCATTCGTTGGTTTGACAAAATGCCGCAAAAAACATTTGCGCAGAGATTTTTCTTTTTTTAAACAATAGTAAATGTTTTGCGACAATAAGTAAGTCTTCTATATATCTCTAACGAATATTGTAACAACGCAAAATATCATTGCCACATTTGTGGGCTTGTGCCACAAAAAAATGTATTAATTTTTCTTTTGTTTTTACTTTGCAAGTATTTATTTTTTGCATTTATTTTCTTTATATATATATATAAAGTAGTTGAGGGGATATTCTCGAACTTTTTTATTAAAAATAAAAAAGTAGATTGAGACCCTAAGGTAAGGGAATGTTTTCCATACCATTGTTCTTGATTTCTTTACTTTGTGAAATTATAACTCAATGGGTTTAGAAAAATGCTTCCTTTAATCGGATCTTAAGTTACGGTAAGTTGATGACATATATATATATATATATATATATATATATATTATTTTAGAAATAAAATGTTTGACAATGTTTAAATCTTTTATTTCTTGAATAAGAAATGGAGAAAGATTAGAAGACATTTCATTTTAGGAATGATTTTTTTTAAATGAAATGATTCGAAAATCCTTATATATAAAAGAAAAATAAAGAGAGATCTTTCAAATAAAAAGAAAATTATAGAAAAAGAAAAAAGAAAAAAAGAAAATCTAGTCTCTCTTTCGCTCCACAAGGATCAAGATAAAATGAAAGCTCATTCTATTCCTATCACGCGAAGAGATATTTATAATAAATCACCGAGTAAGCCTAATATTAAGATCCATCACATTAAATTTCCCCAGAGACCAACCTCGTCAAATCACTTAATATTTAATAAGGGGTCACATGCTTGGAGAACATTTCAAAATAAAATAAAAAATAAAAATTGTCCCACTTTAATTTGAAAAATACGAAAAAGAAAGAGTTTTCATAATATAAGAAAAATATTTTCAAAAATAAAATAAAACATTCAGACTTAAACTGATTGAACTTAATTGGACGTATGTACTATTTTCGGACGAGCGTCTTGGGGTTCCTAACACCTTCCTCGAGCGTAACTTACCCCTGAACAATTTTGAATGTATCTTTGGTTTGACCGTATCTTTAGAGTCAAAATTACTGAGGCCTTTTAAATTATTTTTTCTAAAAAATTTGGTGACCTAGCATACCAATCAAACACAATGCCAGATGTCCACTCCTTATTTATTTTTATTTTTTTTTAAAGAAAATTAAGTTATTGTTCTGAGAAAACCGAAGCTTTAAAAATTCTTTCTCTTACATTTTTTAATTTTCTTTAGACCTTTCAAAAAATCGGGGCACATCAACTGGCGACTTTACTGGGGATCAATTGGATGGCCGATCTTAAAATGTCCAAATAATACAAGTCCAATTGTTGCTCTTCAAGATCTAAAGTATATTATGTGGAGCAAGTAAAGCCTTTTTTCAATAGCTTCCCCGATAGGGTTTTTTGGACCCCGAGTCGAGATGGATCTTTCTTGATTAAATCTGCTTTGAGAGTTATAGCTGGCATGGATCAGTCCTTTCCCCAGTTCTCGACTCTTTGGAAGTTTCGCATTCCACTTAAAATCTTGATTTTTCACTTGGAAAATAATGAGACAGTGTGTGCGCGTTGATTCGAACATTCAGAAACTTGGCATCAACCTTCTTTTTGCTTGTAGGTATTGCACGTCTAGAGCTTGTAAGGATTCTTTTCATCTTTTTGTTTCTGGGTGTATTGCTAGCAATGTTTGGAGCATTACAGTACTTTATTCAATGTCCCCTACATCATTCAACCTATCCAAGAAAGTTTAATGTTCTGGTGGCATATTTTGAAAAGTCATTCTCAATTCTGCTCCTTAGGGAATATGGTCTCTTCACTTATTATTTGGGAAATCGGGTTAGCAAGAAACAAAGTATATCACGACAATATTCCGATGGATGCAGACAAAATTTTCTTCAAGGTTTAATCGTGGCTGCAAGATCTTAATAGGAGTTTGAGCTATAAGCAGTCTCATTATTTGGTACTCACTTGCTTAGTTTGTTGGGCTATGTTATTCATCCACCCATCACTCGTGCTCTTTCTCTTTGTCGCTAGTCATCCCTCCTCCCCCAATGGTGGCTTCAAGTTGAACGTTGATAAGGCGTTCAAATGGTTCACCATGTGTGCCAGTTGTGGTGGAATCATTAGGGACCATCCTGGCTGATTTTCTTCACTTTCTATTCATCGCTGCAGGTTACAACCAGTTTCCTTGTTGAAACGCATGACTCTCTATCCAATTATGGTTTTGCTCTTTTGATATTAGCATTTCTCATGTGTTTTGTGAATGTAATTATGTGGCGGATGCCTTAACTAATATTCTTGCTTCTAGCAATATTAGTTTCCTTGACGAGCATGAGCTCCTATCTTTTGTTAGTTCATGGCTTTGTGATGATCGTAGGGGATACTCCTATATTAGGATGTAATTCATTTTCTTTCTAATAAATTGCCTTAGCGGCTTCTTTTAAAAAAAATTAAAAAAAATAATAATAATAATAAAATTTTAAAAAAATAGTGTTGTATTTTATTTTGTTATATTTTCCTTTTATTATGTAAATAAGCGTATGCCTGTGATGGGTTTTACTTTTTGTATATATATCTACTTCCCACTATCCACATTATTTTTTATATTATACACTCTACTAAGTCACAAAGCATAATTGCATTACATCTGCATTGTCCCAAATAATAAACTCTTTAGGTTAGATAGAGGTCAATAGTAGAGGCTTGGTCGTGTAGTTCATCTGCTCGGAATCGGTTTCAAAACTCGCTTCGCTCAGATCACCAACCAATGATGAATGTTTTGGGATGTTAGAGGTTTAAAGATCTGGGAACTAATGCCTTTATATAATATATTAGTTAGAAGTCGTGAGCCTCATATAGTAATCCTAAGTCTAGGTGTTGGCCAAACTCTTATAGGACACCATGATTTAGGACATGGAAGAGGATTTCACGTGCTATGAATGAATGGGTGATGTTTTTAGGAAACCCTAGAACCAAATAAGTTTAAAGTTTCCAATAGAAATAAGGAATCAAGTAATGAAAGAATTTCCACATGTCTCATCTAATATGATTGCAATTCTTTCAATTTATACTTTAATTTTCATATGGATGGAAATTCTTTCGTTCATTTGCTTTGTTTGTCAAAATAGCCATCACTGGAATAGGAAATTTCAAACTTAAATAGATCTTTGGTTCCCTTTAACTCACAATAAGTCGACTTTATTTAAATAATTTGTATAAAATTTGGTCATCCTAGAGTGAATCATGCGAAGAAAAAAAAAGTTGGAAAAATTAGGGAAAAAAATGGGGCGACGAGGGCTACCTAAAATATCTTGCAAGGCTTCCCTCTCGAATGAGATAAATGTTCATAAATGGAAAAATAGATTGACCCATATCCTAGACCAAGTCGTACCCCTTTAGTCTAATCAAAATCAAAGCCAACAATCCAAACAATTCCTAGCCAAAATACCAACCAACCTCTCTACCTAATACCTCAAATTACCTACTTGGTCCATATCACCAAATAAAGTGGCACCCTTGCAATTTAACCAAAATTAGGACCATACACCACCCCAATACATTGAATTTCCATAGACCATCTATTATCTCAAAACAATCTCAATATAATATTTATAGTATAGTTAGATAAATTAGTAATTTAGTATTAGTTTTTATTAATTATAAATTATATTTTTTATTGCCTAGATAAAATTAGGTCATGATAAACACGGTAATCGATAATAGTCTCAAACAATCCATGTGGACACGATACCCCTACTCTCCCCATCTGTACTGAAACTTGACCCGTATACTTGCGGTGAAAGTAGCGACGTATTTACGCGCTAACAACCATAACGTCTCTTAAAACGTGTTCAATCTCATTTTAGTTTACGTTAATGGCGTTTGACTTATCCGACAATCTCGGTTCGTAAACTCACTCGCCACCTCTCCGAGTGTAAGACGAGTGAATACACGACTTCGCGTCAACGAAAAAGTCCACTCAACGTCTTAACGACACTAGGTCACGTGATTCTCACCCCGACGTCATTGATTGCACACTTTCCAACTCCCTTTGGAGTTATTGGATCATTGCGTTGTGTTTAACCTAATCCGAATCCAGGGTTACCTCTCGCGAAAATCAAACCCCATATTATCTATATATCATTCTAAGCATATAAACAATACAAGAACGATAAACACAATCCAAATAATGAAGAACAACCGCTAACGAAACATAAACTCAATCAAACAACATATTCATAAATTTATATTAATCCCTAAACAGCCAATGTCGATAACCATATATACAATGTAAAATAGGCTAAACATACTCAACAACAACCGAAATGAAGAAAATAAAGAAAAGAAACGAACAACTTAGCCGATATCTGAATTTGGCGCTAAAACCGTTGAATGATCACTTCCTTCTTCTTCTTCTTCCTCGGGTTGTGAGCTGTCCCTAAACAATCTCTCAACCTCACCCTAAATATATACTAAGGGGCTTAGGAGGTGATTAAATCGGAAGAGAGGAGGAGATAAAGGGTTTTATAGGGCTTAAAATATCAAAAAATATCTAATTATGCGTGCAGAGTAACCACCGCAGCAGTAAGGTATATTGGTTTGATCTTCGCCGCAGCAGTAGAGAAGGCAGTGGATTTAGGACCTCTATGCAGTTTCACCACTACGGCGGTAGATATCACCATTGTGGCAGTGAGTTTACAACAACTTCAGGCCCTTTTTGTATTTTCACCACCTTAGAGGTGGTCTGGACGCCGAGGCGGTGGGCTGCCTTTCAGAATATTGCCCTCGTGCTTGAGTTTTCACCGTTCTTGATCCAATATGATCGTTTATGATCTGTTATCATCCATTTCCACCCCATACACCTGATTTATACCAAAAATAATAAAAACATATTAAAACACATAAAAAAATAACTACAAAAATACTCTAAAACTAACAAAACCGATTTGGAAATAAATAGATAAATCACACCTATCAATGGTCATATCAATTTCAATACAGGTCATCTCAATATTGTCAAAACAATTCTCAAGCTCATTGAGACAGTCATGTGTTTTTCTCTAGAAAACCTGAGTTTCTCCCATAAATTCAGCGAACATTTGTTCCAGGGTGGGAGAAGGCTCCACATGTTGGTTCGGGGTGTCAATCTATGTCGCCGAAATGGTGAAACTATCCCCCAAGGTTTGATAACTTGTTGAATAATTTCAAATCTAACAATCAAACTTCGCCATGTCTTCCAACAACCAATAAACATCATCTGCGGTTAGTTGGTCGAATGAGGTAGTGCCATTTCTTCATTCCACCCAAGTTTTTGTTGCGACTTGTAACCCATCGAGAAAGTTCAGTAGTTGACACTCCCTTAGGAAACTATGATTGGGGAACCGAAATAGTAACTCATTGTATCGTTCCCAAGCACAATAGAACGACTCATAATCCCATTGAGAAACACTCAAGAGGACTTGTTGATGAGATATCTTGAAGCACCTCGTAAAATAAACAAAACTAAAAACACAAATTAAAAATAAAATAAATGCCTAAATTAAAATCAAGTTACTTATTTACAATATCAACAATAATCTAAAATCCAATCCCGAGCAATTGCACCAAAAACTTGTCGCGACTTTTTAATTCGCTTTGAATTACTCACAAGTGCACGAGGTCAAGTTTTAATAGTATAGGAAGAGTAGGGTTGTCGTTTCCACAGGGATTGGTTTAAATTGTCATTAAGTACCGCAATTGTCATAACCTAACTTTATCTAGGCAGTCCAATTTTAGGTTTTTGTTATAGAAATATATAACTAAACTAAACTAATTAAACTAAAATACTAAGAATAACGTCTATGGGAATAAATTATCTAGAGATTAACTTCGTTAACTTAAACGTGTTTAATTTAGTCTAGTTTACATTAACGGTCATTAATCTATCCGACAATCTAGGTGTCTAAAACTCACTCACTACTTCTCTCGAGTATAAAGTGAATGAATATGCAATTCGTGTCAACATCGATATTCCTATATAGCATCTAAACAATTATATGAGTCTCACTCCAATCTCACGGATTGCACACGTTCTAATAATCTACCGAAACATTAGAACGCCCTAGTGCGAATCCGAGGTTACCTATCCTAAGTGTCAAACCCCGTATTCTCAAATCAATCAAAATATCATAACAAACATATAATGAAAGTAAAAGAACATTAAATACAATCGAATAAGGATGAACGACCGATAACAAAACAACGATTTACTCAAACATGTATATTCATGAACTATATCAATCTCTAAATAATAAACATTTAGATCATGGCCATAACCAGATATTCAACTAAAAACAATATATACATGATCAAAGAACCAACAAGCTGTAAGAAATAAATAGAGAAACAATGGAGAATAACCGATATCTAAAGTATGGATTATTCAACGTCCATAAAATTTGCTCCAATCTTGTTTCCTCTTCTCTAAATGTGTTCTCCTCTTCTTGGTCTCATCTTTGAGCTCTCCAAAAACTCCCAAAAATGTTTTTGGTATGGTGGGAATGAGTGGTTACAAGTAGAGGTGCAAAATATCCAAAAAATATCTAGAAAATATATTGTCAGCCGGTGTTGGGTCGCTGCAGCGGAGCAGAAGATCGCTGCAGTGATCAAGGGGTCAGAAACACACTTACAAATTACCGCTACCATGACCAAATCATCGCTACAGCGATCAAATTATCGTTGCAGCGATATAGGGATAGTGTCTGGCCCCTGATTTTTATTTTTATTGTAACGTTTTCATATGAACTCTGATTTAGGTGATTCAAAACCCTATAGAAATATAAGACATATATCTACAACTTTAATGTTTTAAAATTTTCGAAAATAAGATTTCATCAATGTCAAAAATTGCCTTGAAGTTACTGTACCTTAATCGATTTTGCATCTTGTTTCCTATTTATTTATAAACCAACAAAATAACACAAAAATATATTGAACTAACAAAAATGCTTGAAAACACATAAATATTTGAACCTGAAAATACTTGGTATTGATACTTCTGATCAGCTTGTCGATATCTTTACCAAACCTTTAGCGGAAGATCAGTTCGTGAATTTTTTTTTAAAGTTTAGGTATGGCTAGGCATAACGATGTTTCCCTAGAATGATATTTTGAGTCTCCGCCCCTATTTTTTGAGATGATAAAGGGGGAGAATTTGTAAGATGTTTAACTAAGAAATTTATTTGACAAAGGGGGAGATCATGGTAATATTGAGATGGTAATATTGTGCTTTAAACGAGTCAGTTGATGTTTAGGAATTTGTTCGCCTAAGCATTGCACTGATTAACGATAGATATATGTTAAATTGCTTAACTTGTGCTTTATTGAATATCTATGTTTGAATTTATCTTCATGATTGTGCTTAAATGAGTTTAATACCCGTCCTCGGATTTAGGGGGAGTGTGGTTACATGTTTCTTTTAAAGAAAAAAAATTAAAGTTAATTGTCATCATAAAAAATAGGGAGATTGTTGATATTGACGTTTTGATGAACAATTAAAGGTTGATATTTTTTGTGGAACTAATGTATTTATTTAGTGTTTTGGAAAAAGAATTCCATTTATTGATTATATCGTGAAGAAAATATCAAGGGTGCAAAGATAGATAGTGAAGAAATGAAGAGTATTGAAGATCTTGAAGAAATTAGGTGAAAATAACTCAATACTCTAATACTTTTATTGCAACTCGAATTAGGATCACACACGATACTATCAAATGAGTTATATTTCTTGTGTGTTTGATTTAATGAATTTTAGGATCCTAATTAATGATTAAATGTATGATCCTATGTGAAATTGAAAATGAAAATTGACTTAAGTTAAAATCATGTTTAAATTTGAAGTTTAGGGTAAATTCAATTAACCGAGAAAAGTAATCGGTTAACTGGATCAAACGTTGGGTTTTGATGCAGAAATTGGTAAAGGAATTGACCAACCAACATCAATCGGTTAACTGGTCAGAAAAGGATTGGTCAACTGATTGAAACAGTGAAGTTTCGGAGTAAAAAGTGTTGAACCTACATCGATTGGTCAACTGACCAAGAGAGGATCGATCAACCAACCAAGAGAGGATCAGTCAACCCAATAGGTCTAAGGGTTTTAAGGTAAAAGTCTCTGAACCAATTGATTAACCGATTAGGAGGCAATTGGTTAATTGATTGTGCTTGAATTTGGCATAGGCAACCCTCTAAACCAATCGGTCAACAAATCGAAGAGTGATCGGTCAACCAACTGGTTGTCCTATTTAGCCTAGCTTACACACTTTATCGATTGGTTAACCGACAGGCCTAGGATCGGTCAATCGACTGTTTCGGTTGAGATTTCTAAGATCTTGGTCTTTTAGTTAAAAACTAACTGTTTTTTATGATTCCAAAGGAGAAATTTGGGGTATCCGATCCTGTTGAAGATATGGTCTATATGTTTTAAAATTATACTGATTTGATTCACATATTAAATGATTTTCTCAATTTGGTTAGTCTAATACTTCCTATCTTTGTGATTGATAATTGAGAAATATTTTATGAACTTATTTAAGAGTTTTGAAAGTTATTTTTAAGTGAAATATCCCAGAATTGAAAGGGATAATTATATGGGGTTTAGAGCCATATCTTTTGAAAAGTAGTCGTTGGAAGGCTTGATACTAGTCTATATAATTAGACCTGCGAGATTGTGCTAAAAGACATCAAGTACATCAGTTCCTAAGTTTTTCTAAGATTTATCATTCTGTTGAGATTTATTCGAGAGAGATATTGTGTTACGTTCTTGATCTAAAGCGCTGATTGTTTTGGCGTCACCGATTTGTGCTATCTTGAGATTCTATTTATATTTTTCGGTGTTATTTTAGTGAGATATTTTCAAGCTATTATTCCTTATTATGATTTCATATTTTATATTTTCTTGGTTTTTAAGATTGTTGAAAAATCATTTTCCAATTTAAGAGCATAAAAAAAAAATAAAAAGATTTTGTGTGTTTATCTGATTACATGTAGTATTTTAAGCTACTTAGACCTATTTATCATCAGATATTAATTTATCTCATATTGTATCTATCATATAGTAAATTTGCGGATGGTGGCGCAAATTAACGCACGCTACTTTCACCGCAAATGTACTGGTCAAGTTTTAGTATAGATGGGGAGAGTAAAGGTTATCGTATCCATAGGGATTAATTGAGAATATTGTCAAGTATCATAATTATCATAACCTAATTTTATCTAGGCACTAACAAATGATTTATAATTAATTAATATTAATACTAAATTAATTAAACTAATGATACTATAATACTATATTGAGATGTTCTAGAAGGATGGATTATCTAGGGATTAAATTTATTTACTTCTATGTGTGTGAATTGTTTAGTTTACAATAACGGTGTTCAACTTATCTAACAATCTCTGTATTGTAAACTTGCTCACTCTCTTTCCCGAGTGTAAAGCGAGCGAATATGTGACTTCGCATTAATACCGAAATACCCCTCTAGCATTTTTTAGAACACATAGTCACATGACTCTTGCCCCAACGTCATTGATTACACACTTTCTAACGTCCTCCCCGGTCATTAGATTGTCACGTCATGTTTAAACCCTAGTCCGAATCCGGGGTTACCTCTCTCGCGTGTCAAACCCTGTATTCTCTATATATCTAAACAAGTATATAATCATAGAATAATGGTAAACACAATCAAATAATAAAGAACAACCATTAACGAAACACCGATATCAAATAAACCACATTTTCATAAATATTATTAATCCCTAGACAAAATCCGTTTAGCTAATGGCCATAACCATTTATACAATGAAAAATGAGCTAAGCGTGCTCAACAAACTACTGAAGTTAAGAAATGAAAGAAAGAAACAAAAGAAACTTAGCCATAGTCTGAAGATTTGTCGATTAAAAATGTTCCGAGATCGCTTCTCCTTCTTCGCAATGTGTTCTTCTCCTTCGGATTTGGTTGAGCACTCCCCAAAACACTCTCAACCTTATTCAATCTACCTAGGAGCTCTAATGGCCAAAAAAGAGAAGAAGGAGAAGAAATAGGGAGAAAAATATCTAAATAAATATCTAAAACTATGTGCAGAGTGACCGCCGCAGCGGTAGGTATGTCGGCAGTGTCTTCGCTACAGCAGTGGACGTAGCAGTGGGTGCAGAGATCATTCTGTTCTTTCACAACTGCGACGATAGATCTCACCGCTATGCCAGTGGGTTTTCAGCAAGTTAGGGTCTTCTCTGCATCTTGATCGCCGCGGTAGTGGGCTGCAAGTTATGAATTTTAGCCTTTTTGCTATTTTTTCATCATTCTTGATTCGATTTGATCGTTTATGATTCGTTTTCATCCCTTTTGACCACACACACCTAATTTATATCAAAAAGAATAAAAATATATTAAAACGTAATAAACGTACTCGAAAATTAACAAATTCAGTTAGGAAATAGATATGTAAATTACACCTATCACCAGACATTAATCGAGTATATATTTTTTGAGGTGGTAAAAGCTCCTTGTGGGAAGAAACTCACATTTTTGTGTATTTGTGAATTTGAGCGGATTAGACACGGTTAGACTGATGTCTGGTCAGGGTAGCCAAGTTTCAATCTTTTCGTGTAAAAAGATTAGGGTTTGATCTTTTCTTAAGGTATAAAAATGTTAGGTTATTCTTTTCCCTTGAAAAAAACTAGGTTGTGATTCTTCTTGAATTGAATTATGAATGTTCCATCCTTACTTAGAAAAATGATACTTGTGAGAGTTGTGAGGTTTGATCTTTAGTCTGTAAAAGGATTATGTTTGATCTTTAGCATGTAAAAGGATTAGGTGTTGATTCTTCTTATAATAAAATTAGGTTAGTCTTGAACCTGGTAAAAATATAAGGGTTATTCATGTGCCTAGGAGAAGGATTAGGTTTTGATTTTTTCTATAATAGAATTAGGTTAGTTTTTAGCCAGATAAAAAGATACGGTTCTTCCTTAGTATAAAAAAAGGAAAATTGTAAGAGTTTGACTCCTATCTGGTAAAGGGATCAAGGGATTTAGTGGTTGTGAATCTCCGTGGAGCTCGGGAGACTGGATTAGGTAAGGTTTGCTTACTAAACTAAGATATATCTTGATGTACTGCTTTGTTATTACTTTTATCATATTCTGTTTGGGTGTGAACTTAGAATATAAACACTTATCCACTGTGTAACGAAGATAATAATTGATTTATGATAAATTGATTATTTTATAAATTAAGTGTTTTTAAATTTTTATAATTACCCAATTCACCCATCCCCCCTCTTGAGTAGCTCATTAGGCCAACAATCTTCGTTGAGCAATTTAATTTCTAACACTTTTCTTCTGTTTTTGATCGAATCCTCTGTGTATGTTTTGATCAATGGTTCGTGCATTGTAATATTTCTAACCAATGCCTCCATAAAATAATTGTTCACGTTCTTTTCATCTTGAATCAATATTACCTTCAATTCCCACGCATTAGGAAGTGACCAAATGATGTTCTTTACTCATTCCGCCATATAGTAAGGCTTGCCAATAGCATTCAACCAATTGCATATTTCGTTGAACTAGGTGTTCATGCGTTGAATGTTTTCGTTGTCCTCCATCTTGAACAATTCATATTGATGTAATGGGACATTTATCTTTAATTCTTTCACTTGGTTCCCTCACGTGTTACCTCGAGCAGGTCCTATAATTCTTTTGCACACTGACATCCGGATATCTTGTTATACCCATTCATGTCTAATGCACTAAAAAAAAAAAATATAGCTTGGGCATCTAAAAATAGTAATTTGATGTTGGGCTCATTGTAATCAGACTCAATTTTATCTACCTCACTTGAGTCTATGGTATTCCTTGGGGTATAGGGATCATTCTTAATTAAACCAAACCTCATAGTTTGTGGCTTGTAAAAAGACAATCATTGTAGCCTTCCAAAATACACTACAACAATTTAGACATTTTTCTACAAAATATTTTGTAGCTAAAACTTAATATTTCACAGGAAATGCTTTTAGCAACGAAAGTTTGTCGTAACTAGGTTTGTAGCGATAAATCTGTCCGAAAAGGTATTTGGCGACGAAGTGTATATTTTTCTAGCGAAAATGGTAATGTTTGGCTACAATTATTGGCACATTCGTTTTTGAGATAAATGACAATTTTGTAACTAAAGGAACACCTTTCGCGACAAAAAATGGACACCCATTAACCAAAACGAACATAACAATTTATAGCAAAATAGCCTAATTCTCTATGAAAAATATTCTATAGAAAAATGGCCTATAAAAATATCTTAGAAACAAATACAACCGTGACACAAAAAATAAAATAAAATAAATAAATAAATAAATAAAATTGAAGAAGAAGAAAAGATTGAAGAGAATAGAAATATTTGCAACAAGAATTCATACTATGAACCTATGAACTTGTTTGTACTCAAAGTTAAACCATCTGTTTCAACGACAAAATTAATTTGTTGCCAAAAAATTATTTGTTTGATTTAACAATTTGTCAACACAATTTTACCAATTGAAACATTATGTATCTTTACTCAAGAAAAACAGTGCATCAAAGAATAAAATAAAGTTTTAAACACAATTCAAAAATTCATAATATATACAAAAAAAAATAAAAAATCATGCTAAAATTTCTAGTCGTGTGCTAACTTGTGTAAAACAATCTTTATACGTCACTAATCCATCAACATCTACAACAAAAACAATGACACCAAATTAATTAAAATGTAAATATGCTAAGAACACTTCAAAATACTATAATATATTACTAATAGGTAAAATAATTGTATATTTTTAATGAATTATATTACAACATACACTTACCAAAAAGTGGAAGGAATTGATCCCCCAAAGAAACTCTTAAAATTTTCTATCTAATAGAACCAATCTTGTATTGTATTGTGAATAGAAACTTTCAATATAAAGTACTTTTGGCTGATATACAGTCAAAACAAAAGAAAAGAAACAACCATTAGAAAAGGGAACCTTCCAAGAAAATACAAATTAACAAGACAAAACCAATTACCTTAAACAGAATGGTAGATAAACCAAGCGAGCAAAGACCTATATAAGAAGACCATGTATTACTAAGATACAAAAATGCATATGTTTTCCCTAAAACCCATGTCAATTTAAGTTAATACATGGTGTTGTTAACAATCTGTTCCTAGAACACTTCGAAGAGAAGAAGCAAAAAAACAAAAAAAATGATTTTATGTTCTATTACAAAATTCTTCGAACAATTTTATTTGGGAATGGAACAGAACATTTTCTTCATTACTGAATATTTCTGTTGCTGTTCCAGGTTTTTTGGGAATAGAAATAGAACTATATATATATATATATATATATGAGAAAATACATATGTGAACATATAGAGAGGTTGAAAAAGACAACAATATGAGTTTCTGAATTGAAATTAAAGATGAATTAATTCAAATAATGGGTTCAATTTTTCTCCAATTTCTAATTCAAAAATCGAGTTTGCTGTAGAACTGATGCTGATTTCATGCTGAGAAGTTCCTATCTAATTCTCACTCTAATCGTCAGAACCGGAGCCAGCATCTGATTCACATCCGAATTCCACGCCTGGGCCTAATTTCCCACACCGCCGCATCACTACCACCCAATTTCGTCGGTGACCAAACTCCGACGGATTTGGGCTCCATCATTAACATATCCTTGTTTTCTAAGGGCTGTATAAATGTTTTCCGAAAATCAAATAGAGGGCTTTATGATTATTATCTACAATAAGAAGAAATGTCACATGCCAGAATACATGGAACAATGCTGAAACATTGCAGAAACATGCTGAAACAGTGCAGAAACAATACTGAAACGTACTGAAACAGTGCAGAAACAGAATTGAAACGTGCTGAAACAATGCACAAACACGGCAGAAACATACTCTTATTTTATTTTTGTCCATTCCGTTTTTCTGGCCGGGAAAAATTTCCCTTTAATTCTGCTCTCTTTTGTTTTCTGTTATGTTTTTTTTCCTTTTATTATTATTATTATTATTATTATTATTATTAGTTTTTTTTTTTCCCCGTTATATATATATATATTTTATTTTTTTTTATTTTTTATTTTTTTATTTTATTTTTTTGTTTTGCAATTCTGGTGAACTTGTGTTCCAGAACCTGTTTTTTATGCCCACTACACATTTTTTTATTTTATTTTATAAATTAGTATATGCCCAAGTCAAAGTTTGGGAAACCGACACCTAGAAGGGTAGAATATATGTTTTTTCCTTACAAAGAAACTCGCAGCTACAATGAGATAGCAGAGAAGTAACATTTTAGAAGTTCTCTCCTGCAACCACACAACATCCGATTTCATTATAACAATTCGGAGATGCTCAACACAGGCAACAGTGAAATTTGAGTCACTTTTTATATGCCATAAATATTTATATTTTAATCATAACAACATACTATTACTTGAAATTATTTATATTTATATCATAGAAATTATTTGTATGTCATTTGCAACTTTTATTGACTTAAGTTGAAAATTATGAAAATATTATATGAGCAATCCTTCATCTTTAAGAAATTGATTATCTTTCAGGTTATTTAAAAGTTTTAAAAAAAATATTTTATATAAATAGTATTTTATGTAATTAACTATATTTATAGTATTTAAAAAATAGAAATATTATTCATAAGTAGTTGATTACATTTCAAATAATTTAAATAAATATAGAATGTTATTGGAATATAACTGACTATTTTTTTAGTTATTTGAAAAGTTATGAAAATATTACTCATTAGTAATTGACTACCTTTCTAATTATTCGTAACGTTATAAAAAAAAATATTATTTTAAATTATTAAGGTTATAGAAATATCATTTTAATTAATAATTATATTCTTAGTATTTGATAAGTTATGAAAATATTGTTCGTAAGAATATTATTTGAATATATTTCACTATTTTTCTAGTATTGAAAAGTTATAGAAATAATATTCGTAAGTAATTAATTAAATTCCTAATTATTTGATATTATTTGTGTAACAACTCGGTTTCCCAAAATCGCTACACAGTTTCTCCTCTTAGATCCCTTAGAGAATTAACACAAAAAAAACCGATTGACCAAATTTTTATTCTATAAAATTTGGTAAATTTTATAATGCGACGGCAACAAGAAATTATTAACTCGTTTTATAAAAATCTTTTAATTTACAATACGGCGGCGATAAGTATAATTATAGAATTCAATGATTTATATTTTTATAATACGACGACAATAAGTATATTCAATTTATTGAGTCAATTTTTACAATAGTAAATATTAACTACAATTATTACAAATAGAAATTGCCAAATCAAATCACCAATATTTTATTTCATTAGTCTGAGAACTTTTGGAATGCGAAGGCAACAAAATAATTTGTCGATTTATCGAATCAACTTTTCAACCGTAAATAATAATAAATCAGAGGATTTTTCAATTTTGCAAATTATGACGATAATTATAATTATCGGATTTATAGTTTGTCGATTTATCAAATCGATTCTACAACGGTGATTAATAAATACAACCATTACAATTTTAAATAAAAATTCAAATGAAATTCTTGGCGCCATTCTCGTTCTCTCCGGCCCTGCAATTGAAACTGTGGGGTTGTGAGTCAACACTTAGTAGAACTCCAACCCCTCTAATATGTGCATTTAATTAATGCGATAAATAAAATATATAGACATGATTTCTACATAATTTTCACGTAATCACCATTATTCTATGGAATTTAACAGTTAAAATTCAACAATAATAATAGCTTAAATCTCACAGTAGAGAAATTAAATACATATATTAAAATAGTTATATATTAAAAGAGTTAAGAATTCTACCTGAAATCCGAAACCGAACTCAACGTGATATAACTTCATATATTTATTTAAGAGTATTTAATTCCCTTGATGACAAATTAAAAGAGACGTGTAATGTCATTTGATCAGTGTTTCTGTTCCCATATTCCTGTTTCTTTCATATTTTTCTCTTTTAGATTTTTTTTTTTCCGGTTCCCCAGTAGAAACACCCCCCTATGTGATATATATATATATACACACACACCCACCCACATATATTACATGAAATGCACTGCACCGCCTTTGATCACTTCACCTTTTTTTTTTTTTTAGTTACTTGCCACATGTCAATATTGACACTTTCAAAACATATGGTTTGAATTCATTATCTTCCTTAGGAAGACAATGAATTTGAACCATATATTTTATATATATTATTTTATTTATTTAGTTGTTTACATTAAAATTCTATTTAAAATATAAAAAATATTAATTATATTTCAAAACTCTTAAAAGAATATTTTAAATAACAGTCCTACAAATTTTAAATCAATTTGAAATTAACATTTAACTCTAAAAAATTTCAAATATTATCCATACAGTAAATATGCGAAACAATCCCAAAAATAATAAATTTATATAAAATAATATTTTTAAAATATCAAATTTTGGGGTATTACAATTTGAATATAATTGACTACTTTTTTAATATTTAAAAAATGATAAAAATATTTTTAGTGAGTAATTATTTACATTTCTAGTTATTTAAAAAATTATAGATTGGCTATTTTTATATAGAATATTATTGTTAAGTAATTGATTATGTTATTTGAAAACTATAGTATATTTTTTGAATGTAACGACTTTTCCAGTATTTGAAAAGTTATAGGACTATTACTCATAAATAATTGGTTGCATTTAAAGTTATTTAAAAAATTATAGAATATGAATTGAATGTAATTGACTATTTTTATAGTTATTTAAAAAATTATAGAAATATTATTTGTGAGTAATTGATTACTTTTTTACTTATTTGATGAAATACGATATTTATAATCCTTTTAATTAATGGAAAACTATGAAAATATTAGTTGTAAGCAATGTTCCGCCTTTCTAACCATTTTAAAAATTGTTGGAATTGTATTTTTGAATTTTTTATTCTTTCAAAAAATAAAATGATTTATTGATGTCATCAATTAAATGTATAGGTGATATACGCATATATTTATTCGATGTATTGAAAATCGGAACGACATGTTATTAATTAAAACTCTTTATCAATAAACACTTTTATAGACCAATTAACTATTATTTTGATAAATTTTTAGATGATTGACACTTGTGAATAGACTATTATTTGATATGTTGATGAAATATTGAATATTGTGAAACAACTATGATAATATTTGGAATATTGACTATCATTTACAAAAGCAATATTGTTTGACAAATCTAAAAAATATTGACTTTTAGATGTCGTTCGATAATACAATTCAGCACTTAAAACTAACTATAGTATAAAAACAAATTTGTTTGATAAGTATAATTAATAGTAGGGTTACTAGCACTTTATCCCCTGTTGCCCATTTGCACTTTACCCTCATGTGGTTTAAACTTCATCATTTACCCCCTTGTGGTTGTGGATCTAAGTGCAAAACTAACACTTTCAATCCAAATTAACTGTATTTGCAGTCCACGCGCTTGATCTGAAGCTGAGCTTGTTTTTTGAGATTAATGGTAAGGAGAAAGTCATGGAGATTAATATTTCCAAATCGGCTATGAAACACAAGAAGAGAGTTGCGAAGAAAATGAATGAGAATTTGCAGATAGCTAATGAAAAAGGGCAGACTTCAGGTTTGCAAAATGAAGTAGAGGAAAATGATATTGAATGATGTGGAAGAAGATTCGGAAGATCATGCGAAGGATGAGTACATGCAGAATTTGAACAGTATTGGAGTTCTTGAAATGCTAGTTCCAAAACACGATCAGGTGGTTGTGTAAAATTCCACTGGTGTTGGGTCTTCTCATTAAGAGAAAATCAATAATGCCAGAAAAAAGGATCAAGAGGTAATTGAGAAAGTTTTCAATAATACTGCCACTGGGTTAGAAATGATTATACATGTTAGTGATGCTATAGAAAGCGAGTAAAATGTAGGGGATGGTTTACTTCCCAATCAGCTGGAGGATGGGAAGTTTATTGTTGTTGCTAGGAAAATAGGTCGTCCCAAGAAGACTAATGGTGTGAGAGGCAAATGTCAGACTATGAGTCCTCAGATTAATTGATATAGTGTCCCATGTTTGATTCTTTCCTTTTTTGGAACTATAGGGGTATCAGTAATCCAACAAGCCTTACTACTTTAAAAAATATGGTTAATCAGCATAAAGTTTCAATGGTAGGTCTCATTGATCCATTGCTAGATGACAATAACTTATTCCGTATTAATAAATCCATTCGGCTTTATAAAGGTATTTCTAATCAGGAGGTTGGAAGGAAAATTTGGATTTTATGGAAGAATATATTCCAGGTTACTCTTGGCTTAATATGAAGGGTTTTGTGGTGACTGTTTATGCTAGTTGTTTTACCTTGGAAATAAGGGAGTTATGGGTTGCTCTTTTGGATTTAATGGCCTCTACTTTTTTTACCAGTGATTTGGGGTGGGGATTTTAATATTATTCGATGCCAAGAGGAAAAAATAGGTCGTATTCTTCATTCACAACGAGGTATGTCATATTTTAAAGATTGTATACAAGGAGTAGGTTTGATTGAACCAGGGTTTTCTGGTTCTATTTATACATTTTGCAATAATAGATCAGGTTTGGCTCGACAATATCCTCACCTCGACGGAGTTCTGGTATCTCTTATTTTTTGTTCTACTTATGCGGGGAAAGTGATTCATTTGCCACAAGAGTCATCTGATCATTGTCTCTTGCTGTTTAACTCTATAGCCATGAGTTATTCGGGACCTCAATTGTATAGATTTCAAAGAATGTGGGTGAACCATGGTTCATATTTGGATGTTGTTTGTTCTGCTTGGACCTCCAAATATTATGATCTCGTGGTGAGGTTAAGTCACAACCTCATGGAAACCCGTCAAGCCCTTAAGTCTTGGAACAAAGAGGTGTTTGGGAATATTTTCACGGAATTAGATACATAGAGAGATAAGGTGCAAGCTCTTGATTCTATTTTTCAAGATGGATGGTCTGATTCGACAGCTTTGGATCTTAAAAATGCTAAAGATAATTTGTCTTGTTGCTTGTTGAACGAGAAAATTTATTGGAAATAAAAATCTCGGGAAAAATGGCTTCAGGACGGGGGGAAAAATACATGTTATTTTCATGCTTCTCAAAGAGAAACATAAAGCTCTTAATTTCGCAGCAATCAAAAATAAAGAGGGGGATTCTCTTGTGAATCCTCATGTGTTTCATACGGCGGCCATTGATTTTTATAAAAATCTTTATTCTACTAACTCTAATAACATTCAGGAAATTTTTCTTGAGGTTATTCCTCCTCTTGTGTTGTAGTCTGTTAATGAGGGTCTTTTGAGGCCGTTAACAGTAAAAGAGATCAAAGAAGTGGTTTGGAATATTGAAGTGGATAATGCGCCTCGTCTCAATTCATTTTCCTTGTCTTTCTTTCAATTTGCATGGGACATAATTTCTAAGGACATTGTTGAGGCTGCTAATGGCTTCTTGAAGGGTAGCAAACTTTCGGATACATTTACTAGCACTCTTCTAGTTGTGATTTCCAAGAAGAATAATATGTCATCTCTTAGTGATTTTAGTCCCATAAGCCTTTGTAACGTGGTTTACAAGATTTTTTCAAAGGCTTTAGCTAACAAGTTGGCACTTATCTTACCTTCTCTAGTTTTGACTCAATAACATGGATTTGTTAAGGCTAAGTCTATTGTTGAAGCGGTGGGTTTGGCCCAAGAATTAACTAAGGATCTTGGTAAAAAGGTTCGTGGTAATAACGTCATTTTTAAGCTTAACATGATGAAAGCATATGACAGATTGGAATGGAATTTTTTGTATAAAGTTCTTCGTAAGTTTGGTTTCCATCAGGCCTACATTTCAGTTATTAAAGAATGTGTTTCCAACGTCTAATTTTTGGTTCTCTTTCAAGGGGTTTATAAGGGTTGTTTTACTAGAGAGAGAGGCTTACATCAAGGTGATCCTATTTTCCCTCTTCTTTTTATTCTAGTGGAAGAAGTTTTGAGTCAGGCTGTTTCTAAAGCGGTTGATGAGGTTATATTCTTCCATATATTACAAAGAATGGTTGCTCTATTATGACTCATTTTCTTTTTGTCGATGATACTATTTTATTTTACAATGGACATATTTCTTCTATTCGTTACCTGATGTAGGTGCTTCACGATTATCAACAAGTTTTGGGTCAAAGAATCAATGCCATGTAAAGTAATTTTTATACGCATAGGTATTGCTCTACTACTCGTAATAATCTCTTAACTCGGTGACCTCTTTCCAAAGGGTAGTTTTCCCTTTTATTTATTTAGGTATTCTGCTTGCTTATGGTCATATTAAGATCTCTCACTTTGACAGTTTAATTGATAAAATTGCTTCTCGGTTCGAAGGCTAATCTTTTATCCTTGGGTGGGAAACTCACTCTTATTAAGCATGTCATAAGCTCTATGTCTCTCCATATTATTGCTACAGCTAATGTTCCGTTAAAAGTTTTGCATAAAATCGAAGAGATTATGTCTCGTTTTTTTTGGGGCTCGTCAAAGAATATTAGAAGACTCCATTGGGTGTCATGGAAGAATATTTGTCATCTTACGAAAGCTAGTGGTCTTGGTTTACGCAGATTATATGACATGAAACAGGCGTTTATTTTGAAGAAGATTTGGAATTTGGTCTCGGGTAAGTCTTTATGGTGTGATTACATCCATAGGAGATATACTAAATATCTCCCCATTGGGATGTGGCTGTCATGCAGCAATACTTCTTTAGCGTGGAAATATATTATGAATAATAAGGAGCTCTTCTGTTCTATGTCCTAGTGGATTATTAGAAATGGGCATAATATATAATTTTGGTATGAGGATTGGGGATGGGATATTCTTGGAGAGTTGTTTGATGCTAGCTTTGAGAATATGAGTCTGCATGAGGTTGTAACCCAGAAAGCATGGAAAAATTTGGAATTGCCTGAAGAAGAGAATTCATTTTTAGAAGATATATGTCAGGCTTTGACTTCAGAAGACGACCAACTTATTTGGTTGCCTAACTGGGATAGCTCTTTCTCGATTAAATCTACTTAGACAAAGTTGGTTCCTCAAGCGCCGGTGGAGCCCCATTATCAGACTCTGTGGTCTTTAAAAATTCCATTAAAAATAAAAAAATTTATTGGAAATTATTTAAAGATGTTGTGGTTGTGGATGCGAATATTATTAAGATGGGTATTCCCCTAGTGTCTTCTTGCAAGTGTTGTTCTTCTAGATATATTGAAGGGGCGACTCATTTATTTTGCACTAGTGAGGTTGCTAGTTTGGTGTGGCATCATTTCAGGGCTTTCTTTTAGAGTGGATTGCTTTCCTCAATCGGCCTTAGTTAGTGCTAACTATTGGTGATCTTGTTTGCGAGGGAATTTGGTTTTCAAGATTCTGGGTTACATGGTCCCTCCAATTATTCTCTGGGAAATCTGGAAGAGCAGAAATTGGGTTGTTCATGAAGCTCGGGTGATGTCGAGCTCTCAGATTATTCACTGGGTGTTGTACTGGTTGAGGGATCTCATAAAGTTTATCAAGCCTCTCTCGATTGACTCTAGGTTTTCCCTGAATTCTTTACAAATTATGGAGTGTTTTGGTAGAGCAGTGTCTCATAGGATTCCCATTGTTTATTTGTGGTCTCCCCCTCAATTGGGTTGGTTTAAGCTTAATGTTGACGAAACTTTCAAACATTCCACTAGTACCTCAGCTTGTGGAGGCATTATAATAAATCATCTGGGTAGTTTGTGCATAACTTTTCATAAGGAGTTACAAGTCGTGTCTAGCTTTTAGATGGAGGTTAATGGACTCTTTTTTGCCCTTCAACTTACTGTTCACAATGGTTTCCTACCTCTTGTTGTTGAATCTGACAATAAAGCTTTAGTGCATGTAATTCATGGCTTGTGTCCTGATTGAACTCTGCGTAATTTTTGACATAAGATTCAGTATTGGTTGAATTCATTTCAGATCAATATCTCGCACATTTATAAAGAAAGCAATTTGGTTGTTGATTCCCTGGTTAACATTAGTTATCAAGGTTATATTATTTTTTCTAGTGAGAATCCACTTCCTCGTTCTGTCAAAATTTGTTTACGAGATGACAAGTCTGGGATTCCTCACATCATGCTATAAGGTTTTTCTCATTTGAATAAAGGATTGCTATTTTAATTTTAAAAAATTATAGAAATTTCAAAGATATCTTATAACTGTTACTTTTCAAATAATATCTCATTAAATGACATCCCAAGACCCCATATATCATATATGTTCAAAAAATATATTTTTCATTTAAAAATATTCTTAGGAAATATCATTTTGGTTCTTAAAACATTTTTTTAAATCAAAATCCATCAAAATAGGAAGTAGTAAAACACTTTAACTAAAAGAATATTTAATTAATGGACCAAATTAATAGGGATCACAAAATATATCAAGTATTTCTAAATTAGACTCAAATCCCTCAAAAATCGCTCTTGGAATTATCAAAACCAAGATGATTTGACCGAGAAACCAAAACAATCAATATGTTGACTGAAACAGTTAGTTGATTGGCCCCTGCCCTCAGTCGATCGCCTTATGCCAAAGGCTAAAATAGCCGTTAACCTTACAACCTGTTGGTTGACCGATAGGATCAATAGCTTCTCCAAATTCTCTAATTCAACTACTGTTTCATTCTGTTGACTGACCCAAACCCGTCGGTTGATCGAATCGATCAAAAACATCAATGTTTTACTCATTTCAACCACTGTTTCAATCGGTTGACTGACACATTTTCTCGGTTGACCGATTGGATCAGTATATCTCTAGTTATACTCCCAAAACACATTGTTTTAATAAGTCGACTGACCCATTTTGCTGGTTGACCGAATTGACTCGAAAACTTAACATTTTATACTTTAAAACACATTTTTAACTTAGGTCATTTATCAAATCCATTTCATAGAAGGAGCACAAAAAAATCTCATTTTAAGATCTTAAACTTATCACTTCTTACTAAAACACATATAAGATTAATTCATTTAAAATGTCGTGCATGATTCTAATTTGGGTTTATTAAAAGTATATAGGTAAAATGTAGGTAAAAAGTTGTTTTCATCTAGTTTTCTTCGATGTCTTCAAAAATCTTTATGTCTGTATCATTTTCATCTGGCACCCTTTACATTTTCTTCAATGTTTTTTCTTCTTAATAAAAAACATGGAACTCTAAATCTGAAAAGCTCAATAAAACCATTAGTTCTACCAAAAATATCAACACTTAACCGATCATCAAAACCTTGAATTCAACAACATCTAAGAACCAAATCCCTCAAATGAAATATTAAGTTCTAAACATAAACATGTGAGATATGTGTCATCATGATCTTCCACCAGGGAATAATTTCGAGATAGAGTTTCATAAGCCCTAAATATGACCAATATCCTACAGTTGGCTAATGGAGGAGAGCAACTACAGAATCGTCGACCGTCGCATCAAAACAGCTATCGAGCAGCTATGACAAATTTAGTTGTCTCCGCGAAGGAGGAAGTCACAAAATCAACCCTATTTTTGTTTGTCATTCCACATGCATCTCTCTTTCTCTCTCAATTCTTTTCATTTTCTTCTAAAAATTTATTTCTCTCTCCATCCCTAACTATGCAAATCTCCTCTATTAAAACATGTGTTCCCTTTCTCTCTCAATCCCTAATCAGTCTCTCATCTCTCAAACCTGAAAACCAATGCACCACAAACCTCTAAACTCATTATTTGATTTGCTAGAATTTTAAAACTAGTTTTCCAATTTTTTGGATTTTATGGTCCATGTTTAATTTTTTATTTTATTAATTTTTAATTTTATTTTGATACACTACTCCCTTATTCTTGGTGTGAAGTTTTGCATTCTTAAATGTTTGTATCAGGATTATTGAGAAACAATTAATGAAATTTTCAATGATGTCACAAGAAATTTCAGAAGAAAAAAAATTGAGTTTTTTCATATTCGTGCCTTCAGTCATGAGTTATATGGTGTTTTATTTTCTAAATAGTGTTGGTTTCATAAATTAACTAAAGTCATGAATATAAAGATTAAGATCTCTATAATCCAATGGATGAAAATCTATCATCAAATAAAACGTTGTGATTTACTCCATATCGCATCTAATAGATCTTAGTTGTTTAATTGACAAAAAAAAAATGTGTGAAACCCTTACCATTCTGATTTACGATATAGACTAATAATTACCCGTGTCTAGAGGAACGTCAATTTTATATTTGTCTAATAAAAATAATTTTATATAATATAAAATAAAAAAATATGTAATTGATTAATTGCCTTAAATCATCTAACCTACATTACAAGTTAATGGTGTGGGCTCTACACAATATAAATTTGCCCTTGATTAAAAATGGTTAAGATTTACTCTACATCTTTTATAATGGATCTTAATCGTTCTATTGAGAAAAATAATATGGAGCAAAAAATGTTCTATTTTATAATATAAATGTTAAAAAGCTAGCTAGTTTTAAGGGGAAATTTAAGTTTTAATATATTCAATAATCAACAATTAGTTGTTTGATTATATTTAAGTTTTCTATTAATTCGTTATTGGGGATAGATGTTTACTAGTCACCTGGTTCTTGATTGTTAGACTATTGGGGGCTACTTCAATTGTACTATTTATTAATTTTAGACCCACATATTATGCGAGTCAAGAAAAAAATTCATATAAAATTATATTTTTTATTTGAATGTTGCATATAACGTACAATTTATTTATTTTTTATTTTATAATCAATATACTTTATGAGAGCATAACAAAAATAAATTTTAATACTTCAAAATAAAAATAAAATTATAACCTAAAAATTTGTTAATGTCAATCTTTAAAACTATTAATGTTCATCAATTATAATTATTTAAAAAAATAACAAAAATAAATAAATGTCAATCTTTTGATGACGTTGGAGAATTGAGTTTTCAACCATTTTGGTGAGTTGTTCTATTTTTTTTAATTCTTTTATATATCAAATAATAAGTGTTCTACTCAATTTTTTTTTTTTTCATTTGTTTTAGTTATATTTAAGTTTTTCTAATAAAGGTACAAATATATGATTGATTTTCTTGGTTCACATTTTAAATTACATAAAAAAAAAATATGATTTAAAAAATATTTTCAATCAAAGATGATATAAATTAATTAGGTTGGAGAATGTCTCTTGCGAAAATTAATAAATTAATAATAATAATAAAATTAAAAATAAATAATCTAATCTAATACTAATACTTAAAAGTGGAAGGAGAGAGAAAGTTTTAATGAAGTTAGAGAATGGAGTTTTCAAGCAATTTGGTGAGTTCTATTTTTTTTTTTCTTTTTTTTTTTTTTACTCTTTTATACATCAAATAATGAATGTCCTACTCAATTTATTTTTTCTTTCTTTTGTTAGTTATATTTAATATTTCCTAATAAAGATACAAATATATGATTGATTTTTTGGTTCACATCTTAAATTATATAAAAACATAATTGAGATTTAAAAACTATTTTCAACCAAAAATAAATTAGAAATGATATAAATTAACTAGGTTGGAGAATGTCTCTAGCGAAAATTGGTAAAGTAAGAACAATAATAATAATAATAATCTAATTTAATACTAATCTAATGTAATCTAATTTAATCTAATATCTAATCTAATAATAATCATATACTAAAACCTAAAAGAGGAAGCTTAAAGCTGAAAATCAAGGAGAGGAGAGAAAACATCTACAATGGATTATTGGAGAGTTTCATTTCTTTGAGTGGATGATAACTGTCACTTTAAATGAAATTAAATTCCTTAGTGGATGACAACTATCAGTTTCATCTCTTACTCCTTCCATTTCGTCTCATTTATGGCCTACCGTTTCATCTCATTACATTTAAGGCCTCTCTCTCAACCCCTCTCATTTCTCTCACCATCTTCATCGCCTACTATCGGATTCCCTCATCTTGCAATCTCCATCACTGCCTATATATACTGAATCCAGGCACAAAGAGAGAAAGAGATGAGTGAATGAACTGAGAACTGAAAATGAGGAAGAGATAGGTATGTAAAATTTCATGTTTTCCCCCATCTTTTTTTCTACAGATTTCGATTCTGGGTGTTGCATGCAAAAACTAAATAAATAAATAAAATAAATAAATTAACACAAGTTTGTATGAAATAAAAAATTAGATCATTGCTATTTTTCTTGATTCTTGATTTTATTATTTTTCTTGATTTTGGTTTAGCAAATGCATGATGTTTTTTTTTTTTTTTTTTTTTTTTTTTTTTTTTGCCCTTTTTGTAGAGAAAAAAAAGGGGCAAAAAATGGAGGAATCCGACACATACCATGTCAGAAATATAACTGGCATCCTACAGTATTCCGGCACCTTCACTCGAAATCGATTCTTGCGAGGTAACAAAAATTACTTTTTCGTCCTCCAATTTTATTTTTTTCAAATAGAAAGTCAGTTTTAAAATTATGAATTCTGATTTCGCAGAGAATATCCTTAGAAGCCAAATTATATACAACGAGAGGCTTTTCCAATGGGAAATGGTGGTAGAGTCTCTGAGGAGTAGGATTGAGATAAAAGTTTTGGATATTACATTGATCTTCACAATTCTTATCGACGGCCAACCTGGGAATGGGAATTGTTTATCGAGGTTTAATTTAATTTTTTTATGAATTTAAATTATCAATAATAATAATAATGAATATAATAATAATTTGTGCAGATGAATTAACCACCTTTATTCTTCCAGATGCCTTATACAGATCCGCCAAATATATTGAATGACAAGTGCAAGATTTTTATAGTCCCTAAAGTATGGTTTGATTCTTTGATCTTATTTTGATTTGTTTTTTGTGATAGTTCATCTTTGGCAAAGTAACAAATTCACAGATCTTAGAGAAATTGATCTTTGATGTAGGTGCTTTGGTGAGGTGAGAAAGAGAATGTGGGTTCGACTACATAGAAAATTGATTTCTTTTTTGTATAGTTAATTGCAAACAGTTAGATGAAGATTGTAATTCTTTTTTGTAATGTTGATCGCAAACAGACGACAAACGTGGGTTTGATGACGGACCTACAAATTAATTTTTTTTTTTGGTCATTCATTGTTTGCATATTTTATTGAACTGAATTTTTAATATTATTCCTTATTACTAATATAGTAGTTTGAGGGAATTTAATTGTTATTTACTTTTGATATAGTGGGTTGAGTGTATTTTATTTATTTATTATTCTTTTTTTGCATTACATGAATATTTTTTGTTGGGGTAAATTCTATTGAAATCTGACCGTTTGGAAAATTGCAACGATATCTTTTGTCATTTGAAAAATATATCTGCGCCTTCAGTCATTTTAGAAACACCCAACAACGACACTTCAAAACTCCCGTGAATGGATGATATTTAATTTTGTTTGAAATTTTTACACTTTTATAATTTATTCTTTATAAAGAATGACAATTTTACTATTTTTAAATAAATGTTAATTCATTAAAAATAATATATATAATAAAAAATTATAAATTCTTAATTTATTAAACTCTCATTTTTTTAAAACTGTTCATAGAAGTAGTAAAAAAATATGCAAGCAATTCTATATACAAGAGAGTTAAAAAGAATAAACCAAATAAATTATTAAAATAACATTAGAAAATCTACAATTTTTCATATGAAGACTTAACCAAACAATTCAAAGAAAAATGGTAACTAAACGAAATAGTTTATACATAAACTGTAACTAATTTCATAAATAAAAAATATTTAATTTTTAGAATAATTTTAAATTTCAAAAAATTAACAGCAAATACTCTTTAAATTCTCTAAAAAAAAAAAAAAAAAAAAAAAAAAAAAAAAAAAAGTTTAACAAACCATCATTTGATCTCAAATGTAAAACAAATGAAATTGGAAATGTATTAAATAAATCATCAATATTTAATTTTCATAATAATTTTAAATTTTAAAAATTCAACACTAAGTACTCATTAAATTTCCAATTGTAATAACTATCACTTGGTTCCAAAATTATAAAAACAATAAAAATTGAAAATGTATTACATAAACAAAATTTATTATTATAACAAAAATTAAAGTAGAGCTTTAATATTCAAATTTAATTTATTTGTTAATTAGAACTTTTGAATTTAATTCTACTAATGTTGGGGTTGGGTTTCATAGTTGACTTACTATATCGAACTATATAAATTTTATGAAGATATCAAATAAATATGTGAATACATGTCAATTGTCCTTCACAACGCAAAACTAGTAACGACATTCGCCAAGGAGGGAAATTTTAGATCTGAAAGTTTTGAGTTTGAATTTTTTAATTTTTTTATGCAATACATTTCCAATTATAATTTTATTTTATTTTTTATTATTTTTGGAATCAAATTATCGTTGTTACATTTGAGTATTTTTAGAGTATTTGTTGTTAAATTTTTAAATTTAAAATTATTATGAGAATTAAATATTGATAATTTATGTAATACATTTCCAATTTTATTTGTTTAATATTTGGGATCAAATAATAATTTGCTAAAAAAATTAAGATTTAAAAACTACTTGCTACAAAAAAATTTAAATTTTAAATTATTCTAAGAATATTTTTTTTATTTATAAAATTAATTACAATTTATATATAAACTATGTCAATTAGTTACCTCTTTGAATTTTTTGATGAAAGACTATTTATTAATAGTTTCCTTTAGGTTCAAAGATAGTCAAATTGTGAATTTTATAATTATCATTTTTAATCATTTAGTTGGTTTGTTTGTCGTTTTTAGCTCTTTTTGTATATCAAATTGTGGTTATTTTTTTATTTTTTTTAATATTTTACTTCTATCAACACTTTTAAAAAATAAATAGTCTAAGATGTTAAGCATTTATAATTTTTTGTCATAGTTTGATTTAAAAAAATTATCTTCTACTTAAAAGGAATAGAATTGTCATTCTATATAAAGAATAAATTATTTAAGTGTAAAAATTTCAAATCAAATTAGATATCATTCGTTCCTGGAATTTTAGTATTTTGGAGAGTCGTTGAATTCCTAAAATGACTAAGGGAACAAATATAGTTTCCAAATGACGGAAGGTGTCGTCGTAGGTTTTTGAAGAAAATCAAAATATATAAAATTACCCATTATTAAATGTAGAAGAAATAAACCTCACCAAGTTGAGGTTTTAATATAGTGGCTAATCCAAATTGTTATTAACCTGGGGCTTCAATATTCTTTCCTAATTGTTTAATCCCCAATTGACAAGTGCTTAACAATTACTTAATTTTCTTTGTTTATCATTCCTTGCAGTATTACTGTTATTTATAGTGCATCCATAAGTTTTATAATACATGAAGAATTGTGTTTTCCTTTAATTTCTCTATTTAATATTTTATTTAAATAAGTTTTTAATATTATATTTGTCATTAATATATTGATTTGATTGAATTTAATTGCTATTTATTATTAATATAGTGAGTTCAAGGAATTTTAATTTTTTTTTTAATTTGAAATAATGAGATTTTCCTTTTAAATATTTAAAAAAATGAAAAAAAAAAAAAAACTATTCTAGACATTTCAATATTTTAAGGTTTTATATATATATATATATATATATATATATATATATATATATATATATATATATATATATATATTATTTGTTTCTTATATAAGTGTTGATTGAAGTAATTAAAAAAATTTAATTTTTCTTTTTACACACCGAATTTCATATACAAAATCTATATTTATATCTAATATCTAATCTTATTTAATATTAATAACTAAAATTGAAAAACAAAACATATCAATAAAACGAATACAAAAAATATCTGAAAAATGAAAACAAAAATAAAAATTATATTAACATTAATTTACTGTTATTTTTAAAAAAGCTATAAACACGAAAATTAAGTCGCTAATACATATCTTCTTAAAATTCGAATTATGTTCAACTAAAATTGTAGTATTAACTAGATCTGATAATAAATCACTATTTAACACTACATCATGTACAATATAATTTTTTTTTAACACT
Organism: Eucommia ulmoides; assembly: GCA_016647705.1. Lineage (NCBI taxonomy): Eukaryota > Viridiplantae > Streptophyta > Magnoliopsida > Garryales > Eucommiaceae > Eucommia > Eucommia ulmoides. The sequence goes on from CM028329.1 coordinate 5,920,751, forward strand.
TTATGATGACATCAATTTAAAATATATATATATATATATATATGGGAAATAATTGCACATAATTTTACAACAATTTAATATTTTTTAACTATACTAAAATACAAAAATTAATTTGAACATGTATGATTCATTAAAATTAAAATTATGTTGAGCTAAAATTTTATCATCCCGTCAAATATTAAACAATAATCTCAATTTCAACACCTAAAACTAATTGTTCATAATACTAATTGAAAACAAATATCGCAAAATAGAAAAAATAAATATTTTATAAACTCCAAAATAATACATAGTTCACACACACAAAAAACAATAATAGAAAAATAAAATAAAAATACAAATCTCACTAACTCATAATTTTTTTTAAACAATAAATATAAAATTAATTTTAAATAATTAAATAAAATACACATGAAAATTATTACAAAACCCGTGCTTAGCGTAGGCTTAAAACTAGTAATACTTAAAAATGGAAGGAGAGAGAAGGTTTTAATGAGGTTGAGGAATGGAGTTTTCAAGCATTTTTGTGAGTTATTCTATTTTTTTTTATATTCTATTATATATCAAATAATGAGTGCCCTACTTTTTCTTTTTCTTTTAGTTATATTTAATTTTTTCTAATAAAGGTACAAATATGTGATTGATTTTCTTGGTTCACATTTTAAATTACGTAAAAAAATAAATGTGATTTCAAAAAAAAATTCAACCAAAAATAAATTAAAAATGATATAAATTAATTAAGTTGGAGAATGTCTCTTACCTAAATTAGTTAAGTGACAACAACAACAACAACAACAACATTAATAATAATAATAATAAATAATCTAATCTAATATTTAATACTAATACTTAAAAGTGGAAGGAGAGAAAAGATTTTAATGAGGTTGGAGAATGGATTTTTAAACATTTTGGTGAGTTCTTCTATTTTTGTTATTCATTTATATAAAAAATTATTACATATATAAAATAAAATGAGTGTCCTACTCAATTTCTTCTTATTCTTTTTCTTTTCTAATTAATGTACAAATATATTATCGATTTTCCTTGTGCCTATTTTAAATTACTTAAAAAAATGATTGAAAAAATATTTTCAGCCAAAAATAAATTATTTTATAGTATATTAGTAAAAATTAATTTGTAAAAATATTATTTCACTTTTAATACTTTTTACGTAATTTTTAATAGTATATTTATTTTCGATATTTATAAAACGTCATTACTCATTAAAATTTATAATTTAGCTCCTGAAAATTGTTACCAAAACAGCAAAATAATACATATATATTTCATGCATCAATATTAAAAATTTATTATATTTTTTTCTAAGGCCGCGCAATGTGCGGGACTAAACTAGTAATTAATTGTAATAAAATAAATGATTAATTACACTTTACCCCTTTTAATAGGCCATTTTGCATTTTTTCTCCTGTGGTATTTTCTTCACCACATGCCTCCCTTATAGTGGTGGACTAAAGTACAACGGTTAAGTTTTCTGTTAACTTTGACGGTCACTAGACAAAAGTCAACAAAACTTTGTTAAATAGTGTTAAATGACATTTATTTTATAGGATATTAGTAAAAGTTATTTCATAAAAATATAATTTTACTTTTATGATTATTTGTAATTTTCAATAGTATATTTATTTTTGGTATTTATAAAAAGTCACTACTCATTAAAATTTATAATTCAGCTCCTGAATATTGTTACCAAAATTGCCAAATAATTCATATATATTTCATTCTTCAAAATTAACAATGTTAATAACTTTTTCTAATCCCGCGCAATGCGCAGGACTAAACTAGTAATTTATTATAACAAAATAAAGGGTTAATTACACTTTACCTTCTTTTGATATGCAGTTTTGCACTTTATCCCTTGTGGTATTTTTGTCATCACTACCCCCTTCTGGTGGTGAACTAAAGTGCAACAGTTAAGTTTTCCATTAACTTTGATAGTCAAATGACAAAAGTCAACATAAATTTGTTAAATAGTGTTAAATGACATGTATACCCTTAAAACATTCTAATAAGGATTGTTTGTATACATTCAAAAACTTAAGGGGTTATTGTGTATTTTTTTAATGGGATAATTATACTTTACCCTTATAGTTAAGTCGTTTTGCACTTTACCCGCATGTGGTATTTTCGTCACCACCTACCGCCCATAATTAGATTTTGTTGTATTTTATCATTTGATGTAGGCTTAACTACAAGAGGCAAAGTACTGACGAGGGGGATAAAACGTAACAAAGGCCTAACACATGAGCAAAGTGGTAAAGTAAATAGCACAGAGGGCAAATGCAAAATGGCCTAACCACATGAGCTAAAATGTAATTAACCATTTTTTAATTCATCTTCTTGACTCTTTTTTTTTTTTTTTTTTTTTTTTTTTTTTTTTTAATAATAATAGTTTTAAAATAATCTAATAGATTTTTTATATTTTGTAATAGTTTCAACTATTTGGTAAATATTATATGAATACTCTTTTGAGAAAAATAAAATTTAAAAACATTTAGATGTAATTAATAGATGGAGAGAGAATTTTATTAAATGGTTGATGAGAGGGAAGAGGAGGAAGAGATAAGATGACATATCTAATATTAATCTAATAAGTGGAAGGAGAGAGAAGGTTTTATTGACGTTGGAGAATGGAGTTTTCAAGCATTTTGGTGAGTTCTTCTATTTTTTTAAATTCTTTTATATATCAAATAATGAGTGTCTTACTCATTTTTTTTTATTTTTTATTTTTTTCAATTGTTTTAGTTATATTTAATTTTTTCTAATAAAGGTACAAATATATGATTGATTTTCTTGGTTCACATTTTAAATTACATAAAAAAAATAATCGTGATTTAAAAAATATTTTCAATCAAAAATAAATTAGAGATGATATAAATTAACTAGGTTGGAGAATGTCTCATGCGAAAATTAGTAAAGTGATAATAATAATAATAATAATAATAATAATAATAATAATAATAATAATAATAAAAAATAAATAAATAAATAAATAAATAAATAAAATCTAATCTCACACTATTCTAATATAATCTAACCTAATCTAATATCTAATACTAATAGTTAAAAGTAGAAGGAAAGAGAAAATTTTAATGAGCTTCGAGAATAGAGTTTTCAAGTATTTTGGAAAGTTCTTTTATTTTTTTCTTTTTCTTTTTATTTTTATTTTTTTATATATCAAATAATGAGTGTCATGCTCAATTTCTTTTTTTCTTTTTCTTGATTTTTTCTTTTGATTTAGTTATATTTAATTTTTTCTAATAAAGATACAAATATATGATTGATTTTTTGGTTCACATTTTAAATTACATAAAACAAAATTGATTTAAAAAATATTTTCAATCAAAAATAAATTATAGATCATATAAATTAATTAAGTTGAAGAATGTGTCTTCCGAAAATTGGTAAAGTAATAACAATAATAATGAATAATGAATAATCTAATCTAATATCTAATACTAATGATTTTAATGAGGTTGGAGAATGAAGTTTTCAAGCATTTTGATGAGTTCTTCTATTTTTTCTTTTTTTTTTTCTTTTTTTTTATTCCTTTACGTATCAAAATATTAGTGTCCTATTCACTTTCTTTTTTCTTTTTCTTGTTTCTTTTGTTTTAGATATATTTAATTTTTCTAATAAAGATACAAATATATGATTGATTTTTTGGTTCACATTTTAAATTACATAGAAAGAAATTGTGATTTAAAAAAAATAATAAAAGTAAATAAATCATCCAAAATAAATTAGAGATGATATAAATTAATTAAGTTGAAGAATGTCTCTTGCGAAAATTGAAAAAGTAATAACAATAATAATAATAATAAATAATATAATCTAATACCAATCTACTGTAATCTAATTTAATATCTAATACTAATACTTAAAAGTAAAAGGAGAAATAAGGTTTTAATGAGGTTGGAGAATAGAGTTTTCAAACATTTTGGTGAGTTTTTTTTTTTATATTCTTTTATATATCAAATAATGAGTGTCCTACTAAGTTTTTTTTTTCTTTTTCTTTCTTTTTTTCCTTTTGTTTTAGTTATATTTAATTTTTTAGAATAAAGGTACAAATATGTGATTGATTTTCTTGGTTAACATTTAGACGACATAAAAAATAATTCTAATTTAAAAATATTTTCAACCAAATAATAATAATAAATAATCTAATCTAATACTAATTAGGTTGGAGAATGTCTCTTATAAAAATTAGTAAAGCAGCAACAATGACCACAACAACTACAATAATAATAATAATAATAAATAATCTAATCTAATACTAATCTAATGTATCCTAATGTAATCTAATATTTAATACTAATACTTAAAAATGGAAGGAGCAAGAAGGTTTTAATGAGATTGGAGAATGGACTTTTAAGTATTCTGGTGAGTTCTTCAATTCTTTTACTCTTTTATATAAAAAAATTCTTATATATATCAAATAAAACGAGTGTCCTACTCAATTTGTTTTTTCTTTTTCTTCTTCTTCTTCTTTTTTAATTTTTTTTTTCAATTAATGTACAAATATTTGATCGATTTTTCTTGTGCATATTTTAAATTACTTAAAAAAAAATAATGATATAAAAATTAATTATTTTATAGTATATTAGTAAAAATTAATTTTGTTAGCCTAGTGAGCTACCCAAGAGGAGAGAATTAGGTGAGGGGGGTGAATTGGGTAGATAAACAATTATTAGATAAAATACTTCAAAAATTCAAATAATTAATTTTAATGCTAAATTAATTATTATCTTTATATAACAGTGGAAATATAATATCGACTAGGTGCACACCAAACAACAAAAATAAATAATAAAAAATAGCAGCACACCATAAATTTATACTGGTTCACCAAGCTATTCTTGGCTAATCCAGTCCCTCGAGCTCCACGGAGTGTCGCACCCACTAAACTCAAGATTCCTTTAAAAGTAGGATCCAAACACTCACAACGATGCTTTTCGCATGCTTAGAATCAACTTTTATAAATTCCTTTTCATAGGCTCAGGAATAACCTATACTTTTTACAGGCTCAAGAATGACCTAATTTTTTTTATACTTTTGGCTAAAGAATCAAAACCTCACAAACATTCCAAATATCCTTTTATCCAGTAAGGATTGAACCGTTACAAAATTACTCAAAAATCAATTCAATTAAGGAAAAATTACTGCATTAATCTCTTTATAAGAAAAGACTGAAACCAGCTATCATTTGATCAAATACTCCCAATAGTATTCAATCTATCACTCAACTCACCAATTATAAATTGATAAGCGATTTTTCCTACTCGGAGCTTCTACCACCTCCAAATAAATTAGAGCTCAATTAATATCCCAAAACTAATGATAGAAAATTGAGATATTCAAAATCTGATTTTAAACTATAATTTGGTAGTATGTAATTGTGCACGTAATCAGATTTCTTCAAGAAATTGTTTCAAAAAATATTTTTTAATAAAAAATTAAAAAACAATTTCAAAGATCAAATTTCATATAAATAATAATTATAGAAAATAAACAAATAACTTGGAACAATTTCACCAGGAATCCACCGAAAGAGTAATGATTAGAATGACAATGACACTTCAGATCGGTGGTAGCAATAATTCACAACAAATGTATCTCATAATACAATCAGTATGATAACTCTTAGAAATATCAAAAGTTGAATAACTTAGAATAATTCTGTAGATGTGTCTCTCAAATGTGAAAAAAATGCAGATCTTTTTAAAAAGGAATAAAACAAACCCTACAATGGCTAGTTCCCATGAATCCCGAAATTTAATTGCACCAATAGACCCTCTATATCATAATGATTCATTTATGATATAATTCACTCAAAAATATATTTTAAAACTTTTAATTAAGTCCCTTAAAGTTTTTCTTCAAACACAATTAAATAGGATTGAAAGAATTATACGTACCAAATTGAGAAATATAAACAATACTTGAACCATATCTATAGGAACACTTACATATCATTTAAATAACTAAAGACATTTCAGATTCCTAAGATATCTTGGAGATCCTAACAAAAAAAGGGCTAGGAATGGCTACTTTTAGAATAAAATCCGGAATTCCACAAAGTCCTAAAACAGTCCCATAAGTCAACTGACCAAGGATCACTTGTCGACCAATCGATTCAGGATGTAGCCCAACCAAAAATTCTTCACCCATCAGTCGACCGCTCGTACTTCAACTGTCGACCAGACGATTTCGACAGTTTCATGAATCGACCTATAGATTTAGAGAGTTTCACTTTTGGTCATAGGTCGACCTCCCTGTCGATTGATCGATTCAGATAGTTCACCATTTAAGCTTAGGTCGACCTACCTATCAACCAAGAGATTTAGCAACTTCACCTTCTATGCTCCAGTCGACTTACCTATCGACTTGTCAATATTGGGAACCTCTTCTAAATTCATTTTTAATCCATTTTCTTCAACGTTTTTGCCCCTTTAACCGATTTCTTTTCTCAGTTAGCTCCACTAAATTCTTAAATTCAATTTTAATTAATTATCAATATTTTTTTTTTCAATTACGCATAGGAGCAAATAATTTAACTAATTAGGATCATGTAAAAAACACATATTTATAAAAATTATTTTGTGTCATGTGTGATTCTAATTGGGATATTAAGAGTTAGAATTTAACCGGAGTTGTTTTCCTTGGGTTCTTCAATTTCTTCGAACTTTTAATTTTTCATCATCTTTGCGATCATCTTTAGTATTGCCACAATATCTTCATAACTATTTTCATCACTGGAACTAAGAAACTGAAACACTTAATAAAATTGTTTGTTCCATAAAAAACATTAACCTTTAATTTTCCATCAAAATCTTAGGATCAACAATCTCCCACTTTTTGGTTATGACAATTAACTTTGATATTTTCTTCAAAATAATAATGTAACCACACTTTCCCTAAATCTGAGGACGGGTTCTTTAACTCATTAAAGCAAAGTAATGAAGATAATCATAAGATTTTCAACAAAGAACAAATTTCAATATACTTATTTCATTATACTCCCCCTTAAGATATTCAACAAGATAATTCAAGTTCCCCCTTGAGACATTCATTAAAATATCAACTAATTCTCTCCCTTTGTCATCTCAAAAAAAAAAATAGGGAGGGGAGAACTACAAAGAAACACTACTCTAGGCATACATATAATATACTTTGAAAGAATAAACCTAAAATAATTAAATCAGAATATTTATATATATGACTCTTTAAAAACACATTGAATCAACCCATGAAATCAACTTTAAGCACAAAAATCATTTTCAACAAATACCACGTGGATCATCATTAGGGATAAAAAAATCTAACTAAATAGATCAAATCTAGCTAATCTATCAAAATCCATACACTAAAAGTTAAGTTTCACCCAACTAACCTAGATTAGCTATTACAAACCAAAATATTAATTGTGGAGCTTGTCTAGATAACATATTCAAAAAGAGAGTAGAAGATAAAGTCAATGAGGATTCTGTCAAGAAAAATGATAATATAGTCCCATTAGACTAGTGGCTAGTTGCTGAGGATATTGAACCCCTAGCTGAGCACTTGATCCTGGAGATATTTATTGATGAAACGGCGTTGACGGTCCTGCTCCAAATGGCCCTGCTCCAGATGGCCCTGCAACAGATGGTCCTCCAAAGGACTGTTGTGCTCCAAACATAGGATGTCCTGTAAAGTGTGGCTGAGCACTATACTGCTGCTGGTATCCATGATGTGATGACTGCATAAACTGAAACATTTGTTCCAGATTCTCGTGATTTTTCCAAATCTAGCTTCTATTTTCATATTCATTTGGACCATTTTATTTTCTCACCCATCCATCATATCTGCATGTACTTGTAGATCATCAATCTGTTCTCGAAGAAAATCCATCTTCTGATCAATGCTCATTTCTTGTATTTCACATGAGCTCTATCAAGCTCATACCCGAATCAACAGAATGGATTTTCACACGAGCTCTATCAAGCTCATACCTTGTATTGTCTAATTCAATGCTCAAGGCCTCATTCAAGGTTTCAAGATTTTTCCTTTTAAATTCCTTCTGTTAAAGATCATAAAAATCATTTTTCAAAACCTCAGTCTTATCCTCAAGAGACTCAATTTTCTCACACAACTTACTAATTTCAAATAGAGCATTTTTAAACTCAACAGTTTCAAAATATTTGTCCAAATTTGTTTTCTTGAGAGATTTGACAATACTAAACTTCTTATTTTCAAGAGTTACAATTTTTTGCTCTAGTTTAAAATTCTCTTTTTCAAAAACATAGGTAAGAGCAATAAGCATCTCAATAGACTTATCTGCATTCTCATCATTACAAATTATATCAGTCTCACGAGCAGTACAATGACTATTAGAAGCAGTAGAATCAACAATAGTGCACATAATTTCAGAATCAAGAAACTCCATATGATCATGTGTTAGCTATACTGTGAAGTATATCGAGCTAAAACTAGCTCCAATACTAATTGTTGGCCCAGTGTGCTACCCAAGAAGGGGGGTGAATTAGATAGATAAAAAATTATTAGAGAAAATACTTCAAAAATTCAAATAATTAATTTTAATCCTAAATTAATTATTATCTTTATATAACAACATAAATATAATATCAACTTGGTGCACACCAAAGAACAAAAATAAATAATGAAAAATAGCAGTACACCAGAAATTTATACTGGTTCACCAAACTACTCTTGACTAATTCAGTCCCCTGAGCTCCATAGAGTGTTGCACCCACTAAACTCAAGATTTCTTTAAAGGTAGGAATCAAACCCTCACAATTATTCTTTTCACAGGCTTACAATCAACCTTTACAAATTCTTTTTCCTAGGCTCAAGAATAACCTCTACTTTTTACATGCTAAAAAATAACCTAATTTTTTTTGTACCTTAGGCTAAAGAATCAAAACCTCAAAAACACTTCAAATATCATTTTACCCGGTAAGGATTGAACCGTTACAAAATTGCACACAAATCAATTCAATCAAGGAAGAATTACTATCTCAATCTCTTTACAAGAAGAGATTAAAATCAGCTACCCTTTGATTAAATACTACAAAAGGTATTCAATTCGTCACTCAACTCACTAATTACAAATTGATAAGCGATTTTTTTCACTCGAATCTTCTACCAACCCAGATAAATTAGAACTTAATTAATATTCCAAAACTAATGATATAAAAGTGAGATATTCAAAATCTAATTTTAAACTAAAATTGAGTAGCCGTAATTGAGCACGTAATCAGATTTCTTCAAGAAATTTTTTCAAAAAATATTTTTCAATAAAAAATCAGAAAATAATTTCAAAGATCAAATTCCATGTAAATAATAATTATAGCAAACAATTAAATTACTTGGAACAATATCACTAGGAATCCACTGAAAGAATAATTATTAGAATGACAATGACACTTCAAATCGGTAGTAGCAATAATCTATAGCAAATGTTTCTCAAGAAAATATCTCACAATACACTCAGTATGATAACTCTTAGAAAGCTCAAAAGTTGAATAGCTCAGAATAATTCTCTAGATGTGTCTCTCAAATGTGAAAAAAAAAACATAGGTCTTTTTAAAAGGAAATAAAATAAGCTCTCCAATAACTAGTTCTCATGAATCATGACGTTTAATTGCACCAATTGACCCTCTATATCATAATGATTCATTTATGATATAATTCACTCAAAAATATCTTTTAAAACTTTCAATTAAGTCCTTCAAATTTTTTCTTCGAACACAATTAAATAGGATTAAAAGAATTATACGTACCAAATTGAGAAATATAAAAAATAATTGAACCATATCTATAGGAACACTTATATATCATTTAAATAACTAAAAACACTTCAGATCCCTAAGATATCTCGAAGATCCTAACAAAAAAAAGGGCTAGTAATGACTACTTTTAGAATAAAATCCGGAATTCTACAAAATCTTGAAACAGTCCCATAAGTCGACTGACCAAGGTTCACCTATCGACCGATCAATTCAGGATGTAACCCAACCAAAAATTCTTTGCCCATCGGTTAACCGCTCATACTTCAACTGTCGACCGAGCAATTCAAAAAATTTCATGAGTCGACCTATCTGTCGACCTATAGATTCAGAGAGTTTTACTTTTGGTCATAGGTCAACCACCTTGTCGACTGATTGATTCAGAGAGTTCACCATTTAAGCTCAAGTCGATTTACCTGTCGACTAAGAGATTCAACAACTTCACCTTCTATGTTCCGGTCGACTTACCTGTCGACTTGGCAATGCTGGGAACCTCTTCTAAATTCGTTTTTAATCCATTTTTTTCAACGTTTTTGCCCCTTTAACCGATTTCTTTTCTCAGTTAACTCCACTAAATTCTTAAATTGAATTTTAATTAATTATCAATATTTCTCTTTCAATTATGCATAGGAGCAAATAATTTAACTAATTAAGATCCTATAAAAAACACATATGTTTATAAAAATCATTTTGTGTCGTGTGTGATCATAATTGGGATATTAAGAGTTAGAATTTAACTTGAGTTGTTTTGCCTATGTTCTTCAATTTCTTTAAACTCTTAATCTTCTATCATCTTTGTCATCATCTTTAGCATTGCCACAATATCTTTAAAATCATTTTCATCACTGGAACTAAGAAACTGAAGCACTCAATAAAATCGTTAGTTCCATAAAAAATATCAACCTTTAATTGTCCATCAAAATTTAAGGATCAACAAATTTGTAAAAATATTATTTCACTTTATTGATTATTTACGTAATTTTTAAGAGTATATTTAAGTTTTATATTTATAAAACGTCATTACTTATTAAAATTTATGATTCAGCTCCTAGATATTATTACCAAAATAGCCAAATAATACATATATATTTCATACTTCATTATTAAAAATTTATTATATGTTTTTCCCTGAGCTGGTAAAATGCGCAGGATTAAACTAGTAATTAATTATAATAAAATAGATGATGAATTACACTTTACCTCCTTGGCCGTTTTGCGCTTTGCCCCCTGTGGTATTTTCTTCACACTTGCCCCCTCTTGTGGTGGTGGACTAAAGTGTAACAGTTAAGTTTTTCGTTAACTTTGACAGTCAACAAGCAAAAGTCAGCAAAAAATTGTTACATAGTGTTAAACAACATTTATTGTAAAGGACATTAGTAAAACTTAATTTGTAAAAATATTATTTGTAATTTTCAATAGTATATTTATTTTCAATATTTATAAAACGTCATTACTCATTAAAATTCATGATTCAGCCTCCGGAGATTGTTATAAAAAAATGCCAAATAATATATATATATATATATATATATATAATGCTTCAATATTAAATTTTTTAATAATTTTTCCTAAGTCCGCGCAATGCGCAAGACTAAGCTAGTAATTAATTATAATAAAATAAAGGGTTAATTACACTTTACCCCCTCTTTGATAGGCCATTTTACACTTTGTCCCATGTGGTATTTTAGTCACCACTACTCCCTTGTGGTGGTGAACTAAAGTGCAACAGATAAGTTTTCTATTAACTTTGACAGTCAAAGGGTAAAAGTCAACAAAAAATTGTTAAATAGTGTTAAATAACCTTTATACCCTTAAAACACTCTAATAATAATTGTTTATATATATTCAAAAACTTTAGGGGCTATGGTGTGTTTTTTTAATAGGTTAATTATACTTTACCCTTATGGTTAGGTCATTTTTCACTTTGCCCTCTTTGGTATTTTCGTCACAACTTTACCCCTGTAATTAGGTTTTGTTGTATTTTATCATTTGATGTAGACTTAACTGTAGGAGGTAAAGTACTAATCAAGGAGATAAAATACAACAAAGATCTAACCACATGGGGTAAAGTGGTAATGTGAATACCACAAAAGGAAAAATGAAAAATGGCCTAACCATAGGGGATAAAGTGTAATTAACTTTTTTTTTTTTTTTTTTTTTTTTTTTTAATTCATCTTCTTCACCTCCCACCCGACTCCTATCTTCGGCGACCCTTCCACACTTGCTACATCTCCGAAAACCCCCAACCATGCTCCATCTCCAATGACCCACCCTACACCCTTGCTCCAACTCCTATGAACCCACCCAACCAGAACACCCCCATCCCCACAAACCTGGCGATTTCTACGGTGAAGAGCTTCTCACCTAGGCCACTACTAGAAAATACCTTTTTTTTTTTTATCACGCTTAATAAATCTCGTTTTTTAATAAACCGTGATTGTAACAATATGAACGAGATATAATCTCGCTTAAAATTTATTATGTGATAAAAAGTATTTTTTATCTCACTATTTTAATAAACCGTGACAATAGGTTGTAGTTTTTATCACACTTATTATTTATAACTGTGATTAATTTGTCATGAAAAAAGGCGCTAGTTGCTGAACTTAAAACAAAACCAAAAAACAAAACAAAACAAAAAAAAAACACTGCACTTGAACAAAAAAAACAAAAGCGCTTAAAATTTCATGTTCTCGCTCCCCGTCCAAATCCTCTTCTTACCTTTTTTTGGGTCAAGCTTTTCTTGCTTCTATGCCTCCCTCTCTAAAAACCCTAGACGATAGAGGAGCCACCACCTCCCGGCCTCCCCTGCCTACCAATCATCTCTTATCTCATTCTCCCTCTCACTCCCAATTCCCATAAGATCTCACTCTCACTCTATCTTGCTCTCGCTTTCTTCTGAGCCATAGCAACGACGACAGCCCTCGTTGCCGATATCACCGTGGATCTCATATCTTAGATTTCTCCATCATCGTCGTCATCGCTATAGCAAAGCCTTCAGCCTTCATCACCATCGTCGTCTTCGGCCTTCATCATCACCAGCCAGATCTGTCGCCATCGCCATTCAAATCGCCAGTGCATCACCGACTAAGATACCCCTCTTTGTCTGCGAAATTCGATCTCCATCAGAATCAGGTAAGAATACATTGTTCTTCTCCTCTTTTTACTCTTCGCACCGATTGTAAGAATCAGTTATTTTTTCATTTGATTTTAAGGAAAATCCAACAAGTGGCTCTGCAAGCTTCAAATATCAAAGATTTAATTGATGTCATTCGGACATCAATGTCAATCATGTTTAAGTAGTGGTCAGATGCTATGCATGCATTTCGGGAGAAGTTCGATTCACTATCGACTCTGATTATCGACCATGGTAACTGCTTAAAAGATCTTGATTTCTATATTCATATCTCTTCCGTCTTTTCATTTCTCTATACTGTTCATATACAGAACTTGACTCCACTCCTCAAAATGAATTTTCAAGCCTTTTAGGTGGTGCACGTATAAGTCCCCCTGTTGATTAATTTCTTGTTAATTCTCTTGGTGAAGCGATACACTCACATATGAAACATCCAAATTACTTAAGGCAATTTCAAAAAACATACATGCACATAATTAATGAATTAATGATCAGGGTCTAAAGCGAGTGGCAAAATGGTTAGTAGTCTAGTATTAAGTTTTCCTCTTTCGATTATTAACCCCTTTTTGAATCTTGTTTGCTGGAAGCTATGGGAAATGTTTTGACTGTTCATGTTAATGCGGCCTGCAGGTGAAGTTCACAGCAAATGAGCTTCCCAGAATTATGGACTACAAGCATAACATCCGTAACATGTCTGTCATTCCACATGTTGATCATGATAAGGAAGCTACTAAAATTGCTCCTTTTTTGGGACTCGAGAAGTACGCTTTGATGGTTATGAGTTTTATAGCTTTAAAAAAATAATATTTGTATATCAAATTTATCTTGGTGTGAATTGAAGAGGTATAATCTTATTTTGGCTGATGTGTACTTTTATGTAAATTTTCTTGCTCTCATAGTCTTTTGATGCCATGCTGTGATAAAATAGTCATTTTATTTTCTGATTTATCTTAGTGTCTGTAAAATCTCATCATGGCAAATGTAAATACTAATGTCAATTTCTTCTTGTTCTCAGTCTTTATGATGCTCCTGCCCCTCTGGATGTTTTTGGAGCTCAATTATTGTATTGAGAAGCTGATTTTACAGTTGAAATTATGTTACATTTGAAGAGTACTTGTTATGTCGTTCAACATTTTCCCTAGCTGTGATATTCTGTTTTACTGCAGTTTAGTTGCTTTTACTGATTTTTTCCCTTTCTTATTAGGGAAGTCCATCCTCACTGATTCACTTGTGGCTGCTGCTAGTATCATTGCTCAAGAAGTGGCTGGTGATGTTCGGATGACAGATACCCGTGCAAATGAAACTGAATATGGTATTACTAGATATTCCTTTTAAATAATTTTGATGTATTTTCCACTATGTGTGATGTTTCCTGGTTCCCTTCATGAAGTTGATGAAAAAGAAAATGAAGATGATGTGGGTAATGATGTTTTATTTGTGATTGGATGACCAATTTTAGACATTTGTACATAATAGAAAATTCAAGTTTATGATTATTGTATTGAAAAACAACTTGTGTTTTTCAAGTTAGGTAAAATTCTTATGTCATCAATGTTTTAGTTGTTTTAGAAATATGAAATTCATTTTTTAGCAAATTTTTTGTGGTATTTCTTTTTATATAATAGTGTTGTGATTTCTATTTTTTTTTTTTTTTAATATAGACATGAGAAACTATCACAGTTTTTAAATACGATAGAAAATAGGTTAAACTGAGATAAATAGTCCAAATAATCACGTTTTTATTTAATTTCATCACATATATATGATCTTTTAATCACATTTGAAAATCGAGATTATATAGATTATTCATCTCGGTTTCTAACTATGATAATAAGTCTTACCATCTCGGTTTTTAACTTTGATAAAAAAGTCTACTTTTAATCACATCGCATACTATCACGGTTTGGTTTTGGACAAAAAACCATGATAAAAGCCTTTTTATCATGGTTTTTAACTGTGATAAAAGGGCTTTTTTCTAGTAGTGGGCCCTATTGCCTATCGCCAACCTCAACCTCAACCTCCCCTGCTCTACTAGAACCGTCTAATCTCTCAACGAGGTCGAAGCGTTTGCTCTCCTAGCGAAAGACCTCTAATTCATTGCCAGTCAATTCAAGTGCCTCCACAGTAAGAAATTACCTTTTTCATTTCAATGGTTTCTCCATTTCCCTCTCTCTCTCTCTCTTTCTGTTATTTCATATTCTCTCTCTATATATAATATATACACATCTCTAACAACAATTTAACTCTAGGAAGGCATAATCTCAATCCATTGTTGGGTGAAATTTTCATATGAGAATTTAAGTTTCACTTAGAGTAAAAAATAACAGCCTTGTGGATTTTGTAATTTTTATTTTTTTATATTTTTTTATCTCATTCAGAATATGAAATTATTTTAAAAAAAAAATCATTGCTTCTATCAACACATATATGAGATTTAAAGAATTGAAAAAATAAAAAATAAAAATATTTTTTTGAAAAAAATAAAAAGTCTAGCAAATAAAACATTGTTTGTTTTTTATTTATCATTTAAAATTTATTTAAAAAAATGTTAAAAGAGAGCAAAATTGAGAAGGTTGAATTTTGTGAACTTAATGGAGGAATTAGAAATGTCAAATTGCTCAAGATGAATAGGAGCAAAAAGGCTGCCTTTGTGGAGCTCTCCTTCATTCCAAGGGTTAGACATTAATTTATTTTTTATTTTTATTTTTTTGTTCTGCGCTATGCACGGGCTATCTGTAGCATTTTTTTTTTTTTTTTCACATTTCAATATAATTTTCCATATAATTGTTTTTACATTTCGATTTAATTATGACATCGTTATTAATAAATCGTATTTCTAGCTAATTAATGTTTGAACTAATATATTGAATTTTATAAGGATCAAATATTGGCATGTCTGAAAGTGATTTCAGAGATATAAATTATCATTTGATGAAAAGCTCTCCCAAACACTTGTTTAAAGCCACTACAAAGTTATATAAGCTAAAACACGAAAATAAAACAAAGTATTTAGGCATTTAGCACATGTTCAACATTAAAGCATATTTTTCTTGAATTGTAATATATTCTGAAGAAATTCATTGTGGGTATTTCAGTTTTGCAAAATTTGATTTGAGTTTGACAGAAAACCTTAATGTTTTAAGGTTTTGATATTGTTTTAATGGAGAATAGTTGATTAAGATGAACAAGGAAACTCAAAGAGAAAAAACTCAATTGAAAAATCAGAAGAGATTCATTAATCACTAAAATTGTCGCCTGGCTTGTGCACATAAACCTTTGCTAGGAAATAAAAAAATATAGTGATTAGAAGAAAACTTCTTCTCTCATCTCATCTCTATCAAAGCATGCCCCCCCTCCCCTCTCTCGCTTTGTACAAAAAATTTGCAATTTTTTTTTTTTTTTTTTTTTTATCAACATTAGATATTAGATGCATACCTGGTCAACATTGTATGTCGACTACGGTGTTGGATTTCGATAGGTGGATGAAAAGATGAAGTGTTGTAATTGTCTAGCCACAACAGTCAATAGTATAATATTTATGAGAATAATTAGAAAAACACCATTAGAGCATAGAAAAATAAAAAACAATCTATTTAAAGTAATATTTTTCGTTAAGTATTTCACTGAACACATATGAAGCATTGGTTATAGGAAATGCATAGACTAAATTAATTTATTCAAGTATTGAGAAATTAGATATAAAGCATTCTAGTATTGAAAATTTTCAAAAAACAAAAACAAAACAAAACAAAAAACATACATTTTGTTGATGTCAAAAAGTGGTGACGGGCCAACAGTATGGTCCAGGAAGATATCTGGGACACGAGACGGCTGACAGCACCGCAATTAGTTAAATTCAGGGGTGGTGGCAATCTCCGAGCTGAGCTCCGCTCTTCTACTCCGAGCACCTGCACAAAGTCCCACCAGGGTTGTGCCCGGTAAAATCCCTCCGGTGCGAGAGTAAGTATCTAGGGGAGAAGGACTGAAAGTATAGTAAGTTCAGTAGTAATCACGTACCTCTAGGCAGTGGGTGTCCCGGTGTATTTATAGGCGTCAGTGTTTAATTAGTACCGTGAAATTAGGGAGCTGAGCTCAGGTTAATTAACCTAATCCACTGGGCAGCCAATGAGCAGGCAGGTTAGCCTTCTAAACGTCTAGGCTAGCCTCTGAGCCCATATGCAGAGGCCTATGGGCCGGAACCTTACGACGGCCTCGTGATCTCCCGAGTGTGAAGGTTCCGAGCAGAGGGTGCCTCAGCTCATCAGTTCGGCAAGTCAGATTGCAGTTCGCCAATCTGGATTTCTTCATTGAGACGACCCTCAACTCGGCTAGGGGGGCATCCCAGCCTAGCACTGAGGGGACTTCAGCTCTCAGCTCGACCGTTCTTCTATACTTGGGCAGATAATGACCGCGTGGTATACTTGACGAGATTTCCCTATATCACTTTCTGCCCAAGTCCCGAGGGCGTGAGTGAAACGTGACAGGATCGGGATTTTAAAGGAGCAAACAGGTAGAAGTAGTGTAGGGCGGGCACAAAATGCAAAAAACAGCACACCATTGACCCTTGGGGGAAGAACGTCCGTAAGAAAGAGTGCAAAGAGCAGAGTCCGGGCTGAGGATAAGATAATTCATCTGTTCCTCAGGTCGGTAGTCCTACTGAAGTGGCAGTGATCGGTGAAAATTTGGACCCTTTCCGGTGTTTGAGCGTTGGTCGAGCTGAGAGTCCGTCAGGTCGTGAGGTCTGCAATTTCCACTGCCTTAGAATTTTTTATGGGTGGAAAGTTTGAGAGCCTCTCCCCTTTTGAAAGTGGCAGAGTTGAAAGCCCGTCAGGTCGTGAGGTCGGCCATTTCCCATGCCTTAATTTTTTTTATTTTTTTTAAGGGTGGAAAATTTAAGAGCCTCTTCCCTTTTGAAAATGGCCGAACTGAGAGCCCGTTAGGTCATGAGGTCGGCCATTTCCCATGGCTAAGAATATTTTAAGGGTGGAAAGTTTGAGAGCCTCCCCCCTTTTGATTTTGTTCGAGCTGAGAGTATATAGGCTCGTGCGTGAGCTCGACCAATTTCCATGCCTTAGACTTTTTGAAGGGTGGGGAGTTTAAGAGCCTTCCCCCTTTTGATTTTGTCCGAGCTGAGAGTACGTAGGCTCATGAGCTCGGCTAATTTCCATGCCTTAGAATTTTTTAAGGGTGGGAAGTTTGAGAGCCTTCCCCCCCTTGGATTTTGTCCGAGCTGAGAGTACGTAGGCTCCTGAGCTCAGCTAATTTCCATACCTTGGACTTTTTTGAAGGATGGGAAGTTTGAGAGCCTTCCCCCCTTTGATTTTGTCCGAGCTAAGAGTACGTAGGCTCATGAGCTCGACCAATTTTCATGCCTTAGACTTTTTTAAGGGTGGAAAGTTTGAAAGCCTTTCCCTTCACACGTGGCAAACACGCAACACATGCCCCCCAATATGACTCGCATGATAAGCCATGTTACCATCGTTGGATGGATTCCACGTGGTAGTGGCATTTTAATTAAGGCATCTACAGCCATTGGCCTGGGTGACCCCTCGTCTTGGCACACCCTCCTTTTATAAATGGCGTCCCCTACCTTTTATTTGGCACTTGCAAAATTTCCAGAGCTTATTCTTCCTCCTTGGTATTGGTACTTTTTTTCTCCTTTGTCCGAACAAAATATCGGGGTTCTCTTCTCACTCTTCTTTTTCCACTTCTGGCTCTCTTATCGGCTCGGGATCTGGCTCCTTGAAATGGTCATCCTCCATCTCCTTTTAATTCAGGGTGGAGCGGTGTCCTACTCCAGGAGACGCCTCCTCGAGCGCTATGGCCAGGATCCACGAAACGAGCGATGCTATCCAGTCATCCATGGAAGACCATGCATTTGTGGTAAGCTATGTCGACGAGAGCGGTGGTGCATCTACATCACTTGACGCTGGGGTCGGGGTCCCTCCCGAAACCATCACAGTGGTGGAGATCCATACCGGCGTCTCTATCCTTAGGTTACTTCATGAAAACGAGGTTCATAACGCTAGGCCAAAAAAACTATTTGTAAAAGTCCCGCCCTCGAGTTCGGTATGGAACACCAAAACAACCATGACCGAAGAGTCCGTATTCACCTGCCAGAGTGAATTTTTCATCTCGGATGAGGTCAAGACCATTGTTCCCGGGCCCGCCGATCGGGCCTATATGCCACCAGCTGGTTTTATGGCAGTCTATAAGAAACAGCTGGAGAGGGGTTTTTACTTTTCTCTCCACTGGTGGATCAGGGCCATCTGTGAAGAGTACCATTTGTGTCTATCACAAATGGCTCCGAACGGTATAAGGGCCTTGGTGGCTTCGTATATCATCTTCTGGGACGAGGGACTCAACCCGAGCATTGAGCACTTCAGGGCTCTATTCTTCATCAAGCCACTCCTCCAGGGTGCTGGGTGGTGTTACATTTCGTCCAGGTTAACTTTTCTAAAGGACCTGGACTCTTTTATTCACCGATGGAAGCCCCAGTTCTTTTATATCGGAGGGAGCGGTTGGCAATTCGGCCTAGAAAAAGAAGGAAAGTACCCCCTCCAGAAGGAATAAGAAAAAGTTGGTAAGGCCGCGGCCTCTTAGGGGGAGTGTTTTGTTTTTCGTTGGATTTACCATTGCCTGCACACTAACACCCTTGTCTTCATGATCTTCTGCAGTTAAAGATCCACCCAAGAAGAAAAGATCAAAGCCGAGCAGAGAAATTGCTGAGCAGAGAGACAAAGTCTTGAGGACTGCCTTTAAGGACATGAACACTCTGCTCGCCTCTCAGCTCTTCACAGCCTTTTAGTTTTCACCATAGGACATCTCAGCGATATCCAATTTTCTCATCGACTTAGACAACGATAAGGAATTTTTTGTTACGTCAATTCTTTACACTTGGTAATTTTACGCATGTTACGTTGGATTCACGTAGATATTCTTGTGTACAACTAAATGCTGTTGGCCTGGACAGAAGAATTTCTAAAAATCTTGTTGAATATTGCAGCTATGGACAAGGCGATGGCGGTCCAGAAACTTCTTGAGAAGAAAGCCAAGGAGGCAGCCGAGGCGGAGAAAGCGTTTGGTTCCGAACACGTCGGAGGATCGCAAGCTGTCCAGACCGCCCGGTTTCCCAAGACGCCAACCTGGGTGTCGTTATCAGGGACACACCCCAATCCAAGTCGGGTTCCCAGCAATCTGTGCACACCCTAAGTGGTGACTCCTCTCCCCGCCATTCTGACAAGGGAAAGAGAAAGGCCCACGAGGAGAAGTAGAAGAAGCACAAGTCCTCAAAGAAGGAGAGATTTGTGCTTGGGGCCTCATCCGAGCTGACCGTTGATGGATCATTTTTGGGGGTCCTGAACATCAGGCTGCCAATTGATCGCGCGCTACTAAAGAACCCTGAGGTGATGCTGGGCTATCTCCATTACATGACACCTCCCAACAACAAATAACTGATGGAGGGGGAGAGCACCGGCAACCTGATGTGCCAGGCCATTTGTGATGAAGTCTCGGTAAAACGTTTCCACATTTTACTTTCCATTTTGCTTCTTGTGACTAAATTTTTCTAAGTGTGATGATTTTGCCGTCCTCACATAGTGCATGCTTCGGATGTCAGTGTTTTTTGACTGGATCTCTGAGAGCGCAATGGAGGAGGCCATGTTGAGGTCCGAGAAGAATACTGCCGAGGCAAAGGTGAATCGCTTGACCGATGACCTCCAGCTCGCCGCCCAGTCCCACCATATCCTACAAGCCTAGCACGTCCTCATTACTAAAGAACAGGATGACTTTAAAAGACAAAAGGTCGGACTGACGAAAATGGTGGAGAAGCTGGAGAAGAAGCTTAAGAGAGAAGAGCAACAGGGAGAGAAAGCCATCTGGAGAGCAGAGTAGAAAGCGGTTGAGGATTAAAAATCCCGCGAAGAATTTGAGAATCTGAAGTACGAGCTTGTTACCGAGTTAATGGACGACGGCCACAAGGCTACGATCCGCTTACTCTAGAGCCATCATCCGACGTTTGACTGCTCTAGCGTTGGGATGGAGTTTTCCCAACAAGGTGAGTTGACGGTGGAGCGGCTAGTTGAGGTGGCTTCTGAGGGTCCAACTCACGAGGCCGATACTGAAGAAGCTGGTAGTGAGGAGGCCGAGGGCAATGAAGACACCAACGTCGACGTTGTGGACGTTGAAGGTGTTTCCGGGGAAGAATAGGTCCTCAGCCAGGCCTTTTTTGAAGACTTAGAAATTTTTTTTCTTGTTTTGAATTTTGTTGAACTCTTTTTGTACTCTTTTTTTTTTTTTTTTTTTTTTTTTTTTTTTTTTTTTTTTTTACTGTGTATACAGGCAAGAACCCCGCCAATGTAAGCCCTCTTTTTTTTTTTTGGAATATAACACAACAAATTTTTGAGCACTTGTTCCTAATTCTTTCTCGCCTCCCCCTCCTTCTTTAGAATGTAGTAGGCGATTTGCTTCGACCTTTTGCCCTAACTCGGACAAGTGGTCGTGAATCCACTTATGTGCTCGGAATAGGGTTGCAGACCTTTACACTTTCACGATCCCACAATCTTGTACGCGTGTCGAGTCCTCATAAACCTTAGTTCAACACTTACCACTTCAAATATGCTGTGGAATCTTTTTGGTGAATAATTGTCACGGTTATGATCACCCTGCCCCTAGCCTGTAGTAGGAGTAGTCTCACTACTCATGCTACTGGTTGCGACGTGACTCGTTCGGTCAGCCCATTAGGTATCTTAGTGTGCTAGAAGATCACTTAAGTAATAATTTGTTTTTTTTGGAAAAGCCACTATATTAATATCAAAATACTTAACACTTGGTATACAGATGAAATGATTACAAAATTACCTCAGTCCTACAGCGGTATTGCTTGAGATAGTCAGTGTTCCATGGGTATCGTAGTGAACGTCTTCCTTAGTTTCGAGCTCATAGGTGCCCGGTCTTGCAACTCTTATCACGCGATAAGGTCTATCCCAGATGGGGGCCATCTTTCCTCCATTTGGCTCCTTGGTCACTAAGGTAACCTTTCTTAGGTCTCCGATGTTAAAATGTCGCGGTCGCACCCTTCTATCATAGTACCGAGCTACCCGCTGTTGGTGCACCGCTTGGCGTACTCGAGCGTTCTCTCGTCGTCTTCTAGAAGGTCCAGGTTAAAGGCCAACATTGCGTCATTCGTCTGCTGGTCCTGCCCCTTAAGTGATGTTCGAAAGGTTGGCAATCTAATTTTCACAGGAATTATGGATTCGGATCTAAAAGTCATTGCGAACGGTGTCTCTCTAGTTGGGGTTCGGGAAGTGGTGTGGTATGCCCAAAGGACTGGGTAAAGATTCTCCACCCACCTCCCATTTGCTTTGTCAATCCTGGTCTTTAAACCATGCAAAATTGTTCGATTCATGACCTCGACCTATCCATTTGCTTGCGAATGACCGGGGGACACAAAGTGTATGCGGATACCCAGACCGAAGCAAAAAAAAGCAAACAAATCGTTGTCAAACTAAATGGCGTTATCGGAAACAATTACCCTCAGGATTCCGATTTGGCACACCATTGATTTCCAGACAAAGTCCCGGATTTTCTCTTTGGTGATGCGAACCAAGGGTTCGGCCTCCACCCACTTGGTAAAGTAATCGACAGCGACAACGAGGAATTTTCTTTGACCGGTGGCCTGAGGAAAAGGGCCCAAAAAGTTTATTCCCCACTGAGTAAAGGGCCATGGGATCGCCATGGGCACCATAGTCGTTGGCGGTAAATGAGGGTGGGGACCAAAACTTTGGCACAGTGTTTTCAAAACCGGACCGGTCCGGCCGGTCGAACCAGTTGAACCGTCGACCGGTCCTCTTTCCGGTCCTGAAAACCCGTTTATCCGATTAAATCGTTCAACCGGCCAGTTCGAACCGGTTCAACCGCGAACCGGTGACTCGTTCCGGTTTTCGTCGAACCGGTCGAGTTTTCATCATTTCCCATCTTGTAATGGAAGGGGTGTCGGAAGGTAACCTTGGCCAAGGTAGCACTACGGCCGGGGTCGTCGAAGTCCATGCTGCAGAAGCTGGCGGCACCCTTGCGGTGGTGGGTGTGGGATTTGAAGACGGAACCGGCACCCTTACGCTGTGCTCTGATCACACAACCCATCTCTCTCTACTCTCCTACTCTCTCTCTCTCTCTCTCTCTCTCTCTCTCTCTCTCTCTCCCTCTGGTTGTGAGGCTAGGAGCGGCTGGCGGCTGGCCTGGAAATGAAGAGAGATGCTGATATAGGGTTTTAAGAGAGAGAGCAGTTTTGGTTGCCCTAGTTAATATTGGCCGAGTCTGGGCTTTCTCCAAAACTGGGCCACGATAACCCTAAACTTGAAAGTAAGGGGTGAATAGAATATGGGAATAATTATGTTTTCACTCCCAATCTTTGTTGTATTTGCACTTTGTGTTTTAATGTTTTGTAACACATCAAGTCTTGAACGGTTCGGTGGACAGTAGAGATTGCTATGAGGAAATGGGTTTGAGGTTTTGAGAAAGTCAAGGTTTCAGAGGGATGGAAATTTTTTTTTTTTTTTTTTGTATATAATATATATATATATATATATATATATATATATATATATATATATATATATACACTATTTGAATAAATATATATAAAAATATTAATTACGTAATTACGACGTCACCGGTTCAACCGCGGTTCGCCTACCTGTTGAACCAGTGACCCGTGATCCGGTGACTTTTCCGGTTCGACGTCCGATCCGGTTTTAAAAACACTGCTTTGGCATTTGTCGCATTGTTTTACGAACTCACTCACGTCTTCCAGCATTTTTGGTAGCTGGCCCTGTCCCCCAAGTGGTTGTCACAGATTCTCTAATGGATTTCTCTCATGACGTAGTTGGCCTTTTCCCGCCGTAGGCACCGAGCGTATGATCTAGAGAAGGAACGTCGATAAAGGACCCTGTCCAGAATACAATATCTGGAAGACCTGTATTGCATCTTCCTTATTTCGTTGCGGTCATCCGAGAGCGAACCATCTTCCAAATATCTACGAATGGGGTCTATCCAAGTAGGATGGTCATTGAGGTCACAGATCGGAGCCACCTGGTCAGAAACCGTCGTGCTTGGAACATCTAGATATTCAACTGGCACACTTCGCTTTAGGGTTAACGCTATTACCGAGATAAGGTTCACCAAGGTATTGGCGTGCCGGTTCACCTCTTGCAGTATTTGGTACATATCATTTTTTTTGAATTTTTCCATCAGGGTTTTGACCCTCTTAAGATATGCGGTCACACTGGAATCTTTTTCCAAATATTCCACGTTGACCTGGTTGACAACCAGCTGAGAGTCATAAAAGACGAACATCACCATCTCATTGAACTCTCTGGCGAGGCGAAGCCCTGCCAGTAGAGCCTCGTACTCCACCTCGTTGTTAGTCTCTCTGAACCCTCAGGGCGTACTCTATCTCTTCATTGTCTGGGGCAACAAGCACCATCCCTGCTCTACAAGCACTGGTGTTGGATAATCCATCAGTAAACAGCTTCTACGTCGCTGAACTGGTACCTGGGATGGAGTCCCCCGGTGTTTCCTCTCCTTCCACGATTTTAGCTTCCAGGTGAGTGGTAGGTGGCTCGGGGTCCTCAGGAAATGTGAGCTCAGCGATGAAATCCGCAAGGACCTGGCCCTTGATGGTCGTCCTAGGGCGATATTTGATGTGAAACTAACCTAGCTCAGGGTTGTACTTTATTAGTCCTCTCGAGATGTCTAGTGAAAGCAAAATTTGCCTTATCGGCTGGTCCGTGAGGACGACGATCTCGTGGGCTTGGAAATACTATTTCAACTTCTGGGAAGCCACCAATAGGGCATAAGTCAGCTTCTCAAATTTAGTATACCTCATCTCGACATCTGAGAAGATCCTGCTAGAGTAAAAGATCAGGTGTTGGACACCAGTGTCATCCCTTACAAGAGCAACACTCACCGCCGTCATAGATGTGGCAATATACAAGTACAGAGTTTTCCCCTCTTTCAGGGTGCTGAGTAAAGGAGCAGAGGATAGATAATTCTTGAGCGCTTGGAAAGACGACTCATACTCATCGGTCCACCCAAAGTTGTTGTTGCCTCTTAGCACTTTGAAGAACAACAGACACTTTTTCGACGCTCCAGATATGAAGCGATTGAGGACAGCAAGTCTACCCGTCAGCATCTGCACTTCCTTCTTATTTCGAGGATAGGCCATCCCGAGGATCTTATGTATTTGATCGGGGTTAGCATCAATGCCACGCTGGGAGATCATGTACCCCAGGAACTTTCCCGCAGAAACTCCAAAAATACATTTGTTTGGGTTGAGCTTCATGCGGTGAGCTCAGAGTTTTTCGAAGCAGTTGTGGAGATGTTGGGTGTAGTTAGGGGCCCTTGATCTCTTGACCAACATGTCATCAATGTAAACTTCCATCGTCTATCCGATCTCCTCCCTGAACATTTTGTTCACCAGTCGTTGATAAGTGGCTCCGGCGTTGCACAAGCCAAACAGCATTACCTTGTAGCATTATGTATCCTTATCAGTGATGAATGACGTTTTTCTCTTGTCAGGAAGGAACATTGGGATTTGGTTGTACCCAGCATAAGCGTTGAGGAAACTCAGGTGCTCGTACCCTACTGTGGCGTCTATGACGATGTCAATCCTGGGCAGGGGGAAGAACTCTTTCGGGTAGGCTTTATTCAAGTCTTTAAAATCAATGCAGAGGCTCCATTTATTGCTAACCTTGGGAGCCAGGACCACATTCGCCAACCATTCCGGGAATTTGACTTCTTCGACGACGCCAAACTTGATCAATTTATCCATTTCTACTTCAATTATCTTTTGGCGTTCTGGATAAAATTTTCGTTATTTTTTCCACACGGGAGAATAGTGTGGATCAACATGAAAGCAGTGCATCACCATGCTCGGATCAATACCCTGCAGCTTGTCATAGGACCACGCATAGACATTGTAATTTCACTGGAATAGTTGGATGAGTTTAGTCCTCTATTCGGACGTGAGACTAGCACCGATCCTGAAAGTTTGTTCTTCAATGGTTAGGTGTATGGAAATATCTTCTAGTTCCTCATGAGGTCGAGGACCTCCTCTTTTCTTGGATCATCGATGGGCACAGGCACTAGTCCCTGATTCAGAGCCATGAGTGCGAAATCTCTGAGCCCTGACTCTGCCTTTGATTGCTATTTCTTCTTCACCAACGCCCTCCGAGCACAAGGCCGAGAGGACTCTTGGTTACCCCTCACTACTCCCACACCTCCCTCAGTGGGGAATTTCATCGATTAGTGGTATGGTAAGCAGACGGCCTTAAGGGCAGCCACCGTGGGTTGACCCATGATTACGTTATAGGGTGACAGCCTATCCACAATCAGAAATTTGATCTAAATAGTAGAGGTCCATGGATGGGCTCTGACGGTTACAGGAAGTGAGACCCACCCGACAGCGTTCACAATATCTTCTCCAAAATCGACTAGAGGGGTTGTCGACGGTTTTATCACGCTGGGGTCTACATTCATTTTCTCGAACTCCCACTTGAAGATAATATCAGCGAAACTATCCACCAGGATCCATCCCATTTTGTAGTGATGGATGAGATCCACGATGACGAGGGCTTCGTCATGAAGGACGTGTATGTATTTGAGGTCCGCCTCGCTGAATGAAATAACATTGTGCTCCACAGCATCAACCATGCTGACCTCAAAGACGTCTTCACGCGCGTTTCTCTTGGCTTTGTGCTCGTATCTCTTCTTAGAGGAGAGAGTCTCCCCCCAAGGCCTAATCCGCCATGGATGACGTTAATCTCACCATCAACCATTTGTTCATCTTCGTCCCTACTCTTTTCTAACCTGGGAGGGGGATGACTTCTGTTCCTACTTCTTCTACGAACCCTATGTTCGTCGAGGGGGTCGTGTTCTTCCGTTTTGGGAGCCCGGTGATAGGTGTAAAATACCTAACTAATTCTAAACCGAATTTACCAGTTTTCGAGTACTTTATTTAAGTTTGAATATCGTTTTAGCTATTTTTATTATTCAGGAGCAGGGAAGTAAACAATTGGCAAACCAAACGAAATGGTGCAAAAAGGGTAGCCAAAAAGATGAAAAGATGAGGTTTCAAATAGCAGAGCAATTCCGCCTAGGCAAAGTTTCCACCGCCTAGGCAGAAATTCAACAGAAAGATGAAAAAATTGAAGTAATGAATCCGCCTAGGCGAAGTTTCCACCGCCTAGGCCGAAATCCATCAGAATGCTAGATTGACTGAACTGTTGGATTAAGCTGCACTGCTATAAATCCGCCTAGGCGAAGTAGTTTCATATTATCTCGACTAATCAAATTTTGTTTGTTTTCTAATTACTATACTAAGATAAATGAAAACTATAAAGTTAGTTTTAATTACACTAATTACTTAGGTATAAATCTCTTTCATATAATGCATAATCAATTTCATTTAGTTAGCTATAACGGTTTTTATCTCATCCAACAACCTCTGTATCAATAACTCATCCGCTACCTCTTCTAAGTGTGAAACGAGGGATTACACAACTTCGTGTCAATGAATAAGTCCCCTTCAATGTCTAAACAACCCTAAGTCACGTGAGTTTTGAGCCAACGTCATGGGTTGCATACGTTCTAACGCCCTCCGGGGTCGTTAGAACGTCACGTTGTATTTACCCTAGTCTAAATCCGGGGTTACCTCTCCCGAATGTCAAACCCCGTATTCTCGTTTTATCTATACAAGCATAATATCAAGAATAACGGTAAACACAATCGGATTTATACAAACAACACATTAAAGTAACATTAATTCATTCAACTAAACGATTACATGATTTCGACTACACCTAAGTAACATTTAACTACTACTATAAGATCTTAGCCATATACCATACAAAATAAGAGGGATTCAACATTCTTAGATATGAAAAAGTGATTACAAGGAATAAAACAAGAGAGAAACGATCAAATCTGGAAGTGAAACGGTTTACTGTCGCTAATGATCGATCCGCAAGTTAACCTTCTTTATCCGAATGATGAACCTCCTTCTTGATCTTCAAAATATGGCTTAAGAGCTCTCTACTAGGGTTAGGGTTCTTCCACAACAAGTTTCAGACATGGCCAAGGGGTATTTATAGGCTTAGGGGTTCAAAAATATCTAAATAGATATTTTGACCTGTTCTGCGATTTTCGCCTAAGCGGTGGAAACTTCGCTTAGGCGGTGCTTAAGTCGGTTAGAATTCCACCTAAGCGGTAGAATCTTCGCTTAGGTGGAGGACTAACTTCTTGGCTCCTTATCTTTCTGAAGGAAATCTTCCTAAGCGGTAGCTACTTCGCCTAGGCGGATTTACAGCAGTGTAGCTCAATCCAACAGTTTAGTCAATCTAGCATTCTGATGGATTTCCACCTAGGCAGTGGAAATTTCGCCTAGGCGGATTCAATACTTCAGCCCTTGCAACCTTCTGAAGGATTTTCGCCTAGGCGGAGAAAACTTCGCCTAGGCCGATTTCAAATCTTTAGTTTTTGCATCTTTCTGCTGAATTTCGGCCTAGGCGGTGGAAACTTCGCCTAGGCGGAATTGCTCTGTTATTTGAAACCTTCTCTTTTCATCTTTTTGGCTACCATTTTTGCACCATTTCGCTCGGTTTGCCGATTATTTACTTCCCTGCTCCTGAATAATAAAAACAGCTAAACGATATTCAAACTTAAATAAAGTACTCGAAAATTGGCAAATTCGGTTTAGAATTAGATAGGTATTTTACACCTATCAAATACCGCCAAACTTGGAATTTTGCTAGTCCTCGAGCAAAACACCCTAATGCTAAATAACACTAACTACACTAATTGGCTACATCCTAAACTACAGATACGCAATCATTAACAATTAAGAAGTACACAGCTGTGAGATACAAGTTTAGTCAAAGAAACCATGCTCTTCTTCCCTGAACAACCCATAATCAGATGTGGTTAAAGAATAACACACACCATGTAGTGCTCCAGAATTTCAAATCTCAATATCAGTTCAAATCATTTTAGATCCTATTGAAATGTGTGTGTGAAAACTCGGATATATAACAAATCAAACGCCGGATTGGATTATTCGATGAATAAGGTCATGACTTTAAACTTGTTAAAAACATTTAGGAAAGCCATATGCTTGATTGGGCTCAACTATCCACTAATGTAGGTTCGGACATTCACTGAGATCAATAGGGGTTGGTCAGGCTTTGGATAACGGCCAAGGGTATCGTAGAAATAGAAACTCGTTATAATTTTAACGATACCCGAGGTACAAACGCTTGTTGCTAAATCTCTCTCATTACTCCCTTATCTTGGAAGATATTACCCTGAATAGGATTTAGTAAACTTGTATTCACTTGTCAAAACAATCGAATTTAAACACTATATTCACATAGGGTTTCTTTTTTTTTCTTTTTTTTTTTAGTACACCCCCAAACTTATTCAATTTTATACAATTTTAGGGGTGTTTACTTACAACTACAGGATTGACAAGTGAATACTCTTATACTTAACCAAAAATACTAAAACCCCGATTACCCGCTTCAAGTTAGCATAATCTAATGCTACTTGTTTTCACTCAATTTTCACTTTTATTCCTAGAGACAATGGTTCTGAAAGATTTACTTGGTTAAAGTATAGAAACAAGTTCAGAAGTGATAAAATTTTATGGCTTCGACAGGAGAACGAGGGAATAACTTTTCAGGTTAGTTTCAAAAGGTTCAAGCAATAAAAACGAGGGCTTATATCATGCCTCCGGAATTACCTTACCTATAATTTCGCCTCAAGCCTCCCCCAGTCAAGTTCTAGATTCCTCATTTATGTCAGGAACTTATTACTGAATAATCAATGTCCAATCGTTCAATTAATTATACACCGAGTGTATGCAATCGTGCGATTTTAGGATCAAAATAATTTTTACCTAATCGACATGCTAAGCACACAAAACACACGTGAATGGCATTACCCCTAACCTTAAAACACAAATTAGGGTGTGATTTTCATCATTGGGACATGGTTCGGACGAACTCAAAACTCAGCATGCTTGTACAACTCAATTCATTAACAATTCTATTCTAATTCTGCAAACTAATATTACCTATGCTAATTATCCTTACACATGCATAGCTAAACATTACACATGTATAACAAAAAGAATTTCAAAATTTACAAAAATTTTAACATTAATACATAAATTTGTACACAAAAAGAATTTTTGTCCCCTTTACATCAAAAAAATTTCATCATTCTTATCCCCCCAAGAAAAAAAAACAAAAACTACATGCATCGCATGTCATACTCCCCCCAAACTTAAACAAGGCAGTGTCCCCACTATCTAAGCAGCGAACCCAATAGCAGAATAGAAAAATATGTATTAAAACTGGGGCGGACACATACTTAGGAGGGAAGACATAGACGTCTGATTTCCTACCGTTTATTGTGGAGAAGATGGCGGTGGCGGCTCATCCGGCTCGGAAAGTAGCACGGGCGTATAACGCGCCATGTTGATTCCAAAATGCTCAAATATGACTTGTTGGTTTTGATCTTGTTGCCGGATGTAGGACTCCATGTAGTTCTCCATCCAAGCCAAATTAGATTGAAGTTGACTCACATAGGATTGGAGACTACGGACATCTCGTGAGGTTTAGGTGATTTGGCCTCGACTGGTTGTAGGCGTTGGCGGCTCTAAAGGACCGGCTTCTTCCTCTTCTTGACCCTCCTCTCCTTCACCTGGTTCGCCCTTTCACAACCCTTTGTTGTCCTGACAGTATGTATTATTGACGAGTATATGTGCCAACCGAAATTGAAGGGTGTCCCTCTATCAATGCCGTATAGCATAAATGCTCGCTCCTTGGCAACATCGGACATATGGGAGGTAGGGAGCAGATCGGCGTAGATAAATTGATGCCAAGTCTTGGGGATCGATTTCAGAAACAGGCGCCGCTTTGCCATTTTTCCTGTAAATCACAATCATAACAACAACCACAATAATAACAATAGAACTCGCAATTCAAACCCTGGTCAGCGAACACACAATGCCCTATTTTCTCAAACATATGCCATAAACCATAACTAAATCACATTTTTGTCGCAATGTAGCGTTCAATATTTGATTCACATTGTAGAACAACACAAAAACATGATAGGGTTTACCATTAATCATTCCTCAATCCCAAATAACATAAAAACCGCAACTTAAGGTTAAAAGGGGTTTAGGTTTCTAACCAAATCCAATGATTATTTAAAGAAATTAACAGATGAAGCACATATTTCAACAACTAAATGAAAAATAGGATCATTGACACTTACTTGTTGAAAAATTTAGATCAAATCACTGGAGAATGGCGATATTGCACTGTTTCACCGTTCGAACCCTAATTTTCGAAAATGGGAGGAGAAATTCCACATTTGGACGAAGATTCTTGGTGAAAATCCAATTTTTTAGCAATGTAAGGTGAATCTTTAATTGGAGGAAGGGATTTGGGATGGTGAAGTTGAGAGGTTTCTTGAAATTTTTAGGAGGGAAATGCCGTTTGTGAAGAGGACTGTTGCTTTTTAAAACAGGGGTCGCGTGAATTCGCCTAGGCGGTGGTTTTCTGCTTAGGCGAATGAGAGCCTTTTTCTTTTTAAAAACTTTCTGGTGTTAACTCGCCTAGGCGGTGGTTTTTCCGCCGGGGCGAGTTTACACCAGTGTGAAACCCTGATTTAGTTGTAAATCCGCTTAGGCGGTGGTTTCCCGCCGGGGCGATTTTACACCAGTGTGAAGGTTCAGCTTTTCTTCAATTTTTTTCCTAGGCGGTGGTTTTACCGCCTAGGTGAAATTTTGGCAGTGTAAAAATACTGACTTTTTCTGCCCAATTATCGCCTAAGCTGTGGTTTTACCGCTTGGGCAAAATTACGCCATAATGTTTTCTCAACTTTTTGTCCAATGTTCACCTAGGCGGTGGGTTTACCGCTTAGGTGAATTTTTGCCAGTGTGGACCTAAGCTGGATTCCTTCAGGTTTTCACATTGTTTCTCTATACCTCTTATTTCTTCTTCAATCCTCAAATTAGTTTTAGCATGCAAATCAATCCTAAGTTTCTAACCTCATCAATTCACCACAAAAATTAATATTACGAGATCAATACGATCTCCAAAAAGGTATTTATACAAAAGTTGGGAATATTCATTACCCTTGATGTCATATCAAAAGATGTTGCTTGGTTTTACGTCCCTAGCATGGACGTTTAAGAATTTCGGCTCTATCCTTCCACGAGGGAGATGTTCTCCACAACTCGCTCTTCATCCTTGAAGTAGTGCTTGATCCACTCCCCGTTGACTCGGAAAGTTCGTCCGTCTTTGCCTTCTAGCTCGATAGTACCTACGGGACATTTGCTTGAGCATTTTTCACCAAAATCCCTCATAGAAAGGTATTTTGGATAGAATGCTTTGTTGGATCGTGATTCATTGTATTGAAGTTGGTTTCTTATCTCTCTCCTTATCCTTTTCAACATATGCTCAATCTCGGGATCAAGAACCAAGAATTCCAACTCCTTCTTCGTTGTATGCTCTATTTGATCACTTCTCTCAAAACAAATTAAACAAATAATTTAAAAGAAAAGAAAATAAAAGAATTGTCAGGATTAATATTCAACCACTTGGTTACAATATCAACCAAATTATAAAGTTACTTGTTCTATTGTCAAAAACTTGGTAGCGCATAAATACGCCACTACTTACTCTCGCAAGTATACGAGGTCTAAGTTTTAGTATAGTGTGATCGTTAAGATCGGGTTATCGTATCCACAGGGATTATTGTCGTTACTATCGAATACCGTGTTTGTCGTGACCTAAGTTTATCTAGGCGAAAAACAAATGTATTTAATTAATTAAACTAATACTAATATATCCTAAATTAACTACACTATTATGTTAATATGTTTTAGGTTGAAGAATTGTATAGGGATTAACGTGTTTACAAATACGTGTTCGATTCCGATTTACGCACGTTTACGTTGTTCGACTTATTTCACAACCTCGGTACGTAAACTTCGCCGCCACCTCTTCCGAGTGTAAGACGGGAGAATACATAACTTTGAGTCAACGGAGAAGTACTCCTCAACGTTTTAATGACCCTAGGTCACGTGATTCTCACCCAACGTCATTGATTGCACACAATCCAACTCCCTCCCGGGTTATTGGATCGTCGCGTTGTATTTACCCTATCGACAATCTCCGTTCTAAAACTCCCTCGCCACCTCTTCCGAGTGTAAGACAAGTGATATAACGCAACTTCGAGTCAACGAAGAGGTCTCCCTCAACGTCTTAACGACCCTAGGTAGCGTGTGTCTTGCCCTACGTCATCGATTGTCCACGATTCAAACCTCGACCGGGTTATAGAATCGTGGCGTTTGTTTACCCCAATCCGAATTCGGGGTTTTGTCAAAACCCCGTATTCTCCATTTATCAATCCAAGCATAATAAACAAACAATACGATAAATACAATCAAACTACGAAGAACAATCACAAATGAAACACCGAAATCATCCAAACAACGTATTTATAAATTATAGGTTAATCTCTACTACAATCCATATTTAACTCGGGGCCATAGCCACATATACAAGAAAATAACAAGCTAAATATGCTCACATGCTCCTAAGATAAAGAAATAAGGAAAAATGATCGAAGAACTTAGCCTTGTCCGAAGATAAACCGCTAAGAACGCTCCACGATCGATTCGCCGTCTTTCTCACTTTGGGATACGAGCTCCACTACTAAAATTCCTAACCCTTGGCTTAACTATAGCCTAAGGGGCTCAAAAATGCAAGAGAGATGAGAGAGATCCGGCCAAAGGGGGAAGAGAAGGGATATTTATAACAAAAATATCCTTAAAATATCTAAAAATATCTAAAGGCTGTGCAGGGCAAATCCGCTTAGGCGGAATTAGGTCGGTTAAGTTTGATCGCCTGGGTGGTGAAGTAGGTGGTGGACTAGGAGAACATTCTATTGGATTTTCCCTTAGGCGGTAGAAATTCCGCCTAGGCGAGCGGCTGTTAGTAGCCCTTCTTCGTCCTCTGCTGAATTTTTGCCTAAGCGGTAGA
Organism: Eucommia ulmoides; assembly: GCA_016647705.1. Lineage (NCBI taxonomy): Eukaryota > Viridiplantae > Streptophyta > Magnoliopsida > Garryales > Eucommiaceae > Eucommia > Eucommia ulmoides. The sequence continues at coordinate 5,954,809 of CM028329.1, forward strand.
ATTTCTGCTCCGGCGGTCATCCGTCAGTAACATTTTGCTCTTCTCTACATTTTCACCGCTTAAGCGGTGGTCTGGACGCTTAAGTGGTGGGCTTGTTTCATCTTTTAGCCTCCGAGCTTGTTTATCCACCGTAACTTCGAACCGCTTTGGTTCGATCTCATCGTTTTATCTCCAGTTTCCTATCTTTTTGTCCCCCACACCTGAGTTATACAAAAAGTATAAATACTAATTAAAACATAATAAAAATAACTATAAACATATTCAAAAACTAACCAATTCGGATTGAAAATAGATAGGTTTTTCACACCTATCACCTGGTCGTCCCTTCACACATATTCACCAAGGTACCCTCTGCTAATAAGGGCCTCAATTTCTTCCCAGAGTTGGAAAAAATTCTCGATAGAGTATCCCCGGTCTTTGTGGAATTCATAGTATTTGTCCATAGACCTCCCCATTAGTTTTCCGCTGAGGGGTGGAGGAGGAAGAAATAAATTCCTCCCTGCGTTCTCAGCGAAGACGGTGTCCACCGAGACCATGAGCAGCGTGAAGTTCTACTGGCGGTTCTCCTAGGGTGGGAATGGTCTTTGATCCCTGGGCAACAGCCCCAGCCTTCCTTCTGCCTGCAGCCTTTTGGATCCATGATGTTTGTTCGGCCCTTCTTCAGCCTTTCCTTTCTTCTTTTGACCTCCTCCTCAATCATTTTAGGCTGTTTCCCACTCATCAGCATTGTGGAACCTCGTGCCTCTTTCCAGGGCAGCATCTAGAGTATGAGTTGGGTTAGAGCAGAGGTCATACATAAGATGTCGATGCTTCAGGCCGTCGATGAATACGCTCATTGGGACCACATCACTGAGCTCATCGTACCCAATGATCTCTTTATAAAACCTCTCCACATAATCCCCTAGTGATTCATCGGGTAGATGCTGGAGTGTGAGGATGTGGGCCATAGTTTTTGGCCTACGCCACGATCGTCCAAACTACGAATGGAAGAGTAGCTCTAACTCGTGAAAATTGGAGATGGAGGCTGGTGCCAAAGTTCGGAACCAAGCCCCGTCGGCCCCCGTAAGGGTAAGGGAAAATTTCTTGCATCTCATTACTATTGAGGTGGTGTATAGGTCCATATAGGAACTAAAGATGGATAAGTAGTCCGCCGGATTAGTGACCCCATCATAGAGGATCATTTGGGGATGGGTGTATCGTGCGGGCAAGGGTTCTTTCAGAATTTCATCAATGAAAGGAGATCTTACCTCCGAAGGGAGCCCGGTCGGGCCCCTGGTTCCCCGGATATATTGTAAGGCTGTCTCCATGTCAGCTAGGAACCTCTCCACTACTACCTTGGCCCCTGGTTGGACTCTAGCCTGACTAAAAGTGGCACGAGGTGGTGGCTGTCATGGCAGGGAATGTGAATCTACCTCCCGAAAGTGACGGGGGTGATGATCAGACCACAGGGTATCGCTATGTGCGAAGGGTGACTTGGCTCGGTCGCCTCTCCTTCACCTTGGTGGAAGTGATGACGGGGATCCCAAGACCTTAGGGGGTGCTAACTCAACCTTCCTCCGACCGACGTTGTGGGTCCAGGGCCTTCGGATATACCCGTCAGAACGGATGACACGTTCTTCATCCCCGACCGCCCGCCCCTCCCTACTCGCAACTTGGACTGTCAGAAGACCTATTGGAGGGGCTGGTGGCAAGCAGGCCAGGACGATCTAGAAGAAGGTTTGGAGAACGTTCCAAGAGATCGACGTGGTCTACTGATAGGTGTGAAAAACCTATCTATTTCTAAACTGGATTTGTTAGTTTTCAAGCATTTTAGTTATATTTAATTGTGTTTTAGTGTGTTTTAGTGTAGAACAGGGAAAGGATGTCAAAGGGCGATAAACAAGTGAAAACGATAGAGAAACGATGAACAAAATGTGTAAAATAGGGTTTCAGTGTATGAAGACCACCGCCTGGCAGAAAAGAGGCAGAATGTTGGAGTGCTGAAGGGCTGAACCACCACCAAGGCAAGAAAACCACTACCTAAGCGAGAAAAGATCAGATTGATATGCTAGCAGCTACCGCCTAGGCGAAGATCCGACAAAAACTTAACCGACTTAAGTCCAGCGCCTAAGCGATGAACCACCGCTTAGGTGGTGACACTCTGTACAAAAATATCTATTTTCAAATATTTTGAAGATATTTCCAAACCTTACCTATTTAACCCTTTTCTCCACCAAACCTTAAAGACTCTTAGACACTTAGACCCTTACCTTAGACGTGGGAGAGGGCTTGGTTGTTCTTGAGAGCCCTCTTTCACCTTAGTTAGATTAGATTAAATTAGTTTAGGAGGTGTTCTTGGCCAATCCTTGAAGATCTAGAAGAGGAAGTTCATCAACGAAGAAGATGGAGCTTGGGAGGATTGTTCTTTGACGAAAGTGGACTACTCCACTTTGAGATTTGGCTTTTCTTCCCTTGTTTCCATCTTTGTATTCAATGTTTATTGTTGATAATGATGATCGCTTCTTGATTTATTGTTGTATGGGCTAAGAACATGTTAGTGTAATTTAGAGATTAGTTAGGGAAATGTGTAGTTGTGTAAATACTCGTTTGGTTTAATATATGTTTCTTTAACGGTTGTTGTTTTTAAGTCCGATTGTGTTTATCATTTGATGACGATCTTAATATTCTTGTAATGGTATTAGGGTTGGATTTGAGAATCTAGGGTTTGACACTTAGGAGAGGTAACCCTTGATTTGGACCAGGGTAAACACATCGTTACGACCTAACGACCCAGAAGGGCATTAGTTAGTGTGCAATCGATAACGTTGGGTCAAGACTCACACGGCCTAGAGTCGTTAAGACATTTAGGGGGACCTCTTTGCCGACACGAAGTCACGTATTCCCTTGTTTTACACTCGGAAGAGGCGACGGAGGAGTTTACGAATCGAGATTGTCAGATACCTAAACTCTATTATTGTTAACTAAACGAAATCAAACGTGTATTAAGTGAATGAAATCAATCCCTAATTAATCAACCTAATTAGGATTAACCCACTAATTGTAGTTTAGCTTAGTTTAATTTCAATTCCCGTCTTCCGTCGTCAGGATAACATGAGACTACGTCAATTGCGGTATTCAATTCAATTATTCACACTCTTTTCTGTGCGAACGATATCCAATCTTAAAGATCTACTATATTAAAACTTTAGACCTCGTATACTTGCGAGCGTAAGTAGGCATGCACATTTTGCGCCCCTACCAAGTTTTTGGCGCCGTTGCCGGGGATTAATGTGAATTTTATTTGACTATTATCAAATTTTGTTCCCGTCAATGCCTACCAAGTTTTTGGCACCGTTTCCAAGGACTAGTTTGAATTTTAATTGAATATTGCAAAAGAAACATGGTAACAGCTCAGAACTTAAGTTTTAAATAGGAAAAGCAAATGTATCGTCTCCTAGTTCCGTCAACACACCAAGACCAAGTTTTTGGCACTGTTGACGTGGGATTAGTTGAATTCTAAGTTGATATTGCGACTAAGTAGTCGAGTGTTAATCCTAACATTTATTTTTGTTTTGTTTTTAATTTTAATTTTTGTTTCATTGTGTTAATGAGATCAAGCAGAGCGAGAAATGATGAAGAAGATTGGAATTCTTAATTCTCAATCCCGAGATTGAGCTTATTGCAAATGATAAGGACTGAGAAGAGAAGCCGAATTCAAGCCATGATCTTGATCCGACTGAGCATTTGAGCCCAAACTCTTTGTCTATGGGGAATTTTGGTGAAAAATACTTAGTGACACGATAGTCCAGCTGGAGACGGTAACTCAAGCGCTATTTTTTTGAAATGAAATTTAGGGTATCAAATTACCCGATTTTTGTTACTATTTATTTGATTATTTATTCTTTTTGGAAGCTGGCATGGCTTCAGAATGTGTTCGAAAGTGAATTTAGGAGTATAGACGCTTGGGGAAGTGTTTCAAGTTTAAAAATGTTGAACAAGCAAAGTGAAAACGTACGGGGTGGAGCCGTATTTTGAAAATTTGAGAAAATCATGAAAGTAGGAGCTGCAAGCCCATCGCCCAAGCAGTGAACCACCGCTTAGGAGGTAAAAATACAGAGTGGGTATTTTTCAGCAAAAAAGGCCCACCGCTTAGGCGGTAAAAATACAGAGTGGGTGAAAACAGTCCATCGCCCAAGCGGTTAACCACGGCTTAGGCGGTAAAAATACAGGATGCACCAAATTTTCAAAATACGCTCCACCGCCTAGGCGGATTAGCAGCAGAACAAAATGCTTTCACACTGGTGTAATTTTGCTTAGGCAGAAAAACCACCGCTTAGGCAGAATTTTGTCAGAAGGTTTGATTTTAAAGAAAAGAGTTCCACCGCTTAAGCGGTGAACCTTCTCCAGTTAAAAACAGCCCGTTCGTTCAAAATTAAAAACGCAAGGTTCCCTCCCCAAAATCCTCCACCTTCTCTCTAAAACTTCACTCCCAAACCGTTCCAATATTCAAAAATCATCCTTCCATTACCAAAAGTAGTCATTTCCATCACGATTCAACCTCCAAGAATCGAATCTCCACCCCTATTTCCGAAAATTTAGGGTTTTGCGTGAAAGGTGCGATTTCTTCATTCTCTTTTGATTGGACCATTAATTCTCAACAATTATGTTTCTTAAACATTACATTTAGTCTAGTTGTTGAAGTTATTTTTTGGTTTGCATGATTATATCAAAGAAATCAATGGATTTTGAAATTTTGCCCAAAACCCCTTAACCCTAGTTTCGCGATTTCGAAGTTCCATGGGGTTTTGGTTTGATTCTTGGTAATAAACATGTTTAATTGGATTAGTTGAGTGTGTGAACTAATATAGGATGTCACATTTGTGAAATTTGTTTGAAAAATTCAAATGGGTGTTCGTTTTGGGATGTATGTGTTCTTAACAAAGTGATTAGTGAGGTTTATGTTTTTCAATTGTTCATATATGATGAGGCTGTATTGGGTTTTTGTGATTATGATTGTAGGAAATGCCGAAAAGAGCAGCAAAGAAGAGGGCCAGAGGAGAAGGGTCAAGTTCACACCCTAGGGTGTCGACCGACGTTGACTACGATGTCACCCGCTTTGTGTCAAAACAAGCGGAGGAACACTTTAAAGAACATGAAAAATATCATGCCTGCATACGTCAACGGGGTTTCGGTCCGATTGAAGATCTCTCGGTGGAATTTCAAAATGAAATCCGAAGCCGCCACTGGGAGCAATTTTGTAAATCACCACCCCCAGGCGAGATTTCTTTAGTCAAAGAGTTTTATGCTAATGCTATAGAGGAAATTGACGACCTAGCACGGGTTCGGAATCAACCTATCATCTTCAGCCCAGACTTTATCAATCATCTCTTTGGACTGTCGGCACCAAAGTCCCTTGAAAGCCAAGACCCTACTTTGCATAGGGTTATTCAAAAGATCACATATGGAGAAGTAAAGTGGAAACACTAAGGGCCGAACGTCGCTACCTTTTTGATGCAATGCCTCAAGCCAATTTCAAAAATCTGGCACCACTTCATTTGCGGAAGCCTCCTACCGACATCACATCTGTTAGACGTCTCAAAGGACAGGGCCTTTTTGATCTATAAAATTCAAACCAAGAAACCAATCAACATTGGATTTCTAATCTATTCATTGATCATACATACTACGAAGATGGTAAAGGCTGGGCTCCCGTTTCCGTCACTATTAACCCATATTTTTCGATTAGCTGACGTGACAGTATCCGGGGACAGCCTGTGCAACCCTATCACTCCACTTAATCTGTCAGCGATAAACAGGTTATGGAAGACTGGGGTGCAAGAGGCAGCCGAGCTTGAGCCTGAGAAAGGGGAAGAGCAAGCAGACGAGATGGCTGGACCTTCTGGAGCCCAAGATGAAAACTCCCAAGAGAGGATAAATAACAAGCTTCAGACCATCCTCCAGAACCAATATGAGATCGCTTCTTTCCTGGACCAATTTTCGAGGCAACAAGATCGAGTCCAACCGAAGATTTGGGATGGCCTTGGCCTTGAGATGGATGATTACCCTTCGATGCCATCTATGTCACCACATCTCCTCCAGAGACCACACTCTCCTTCCCAAAATGATGATGGTGATAATTCGTCTTTAGGTGAACAGTAGGGAATAAGTCTTCTTCCCTAGGTATGTGTTCAACCCATTTTGTGTGCAAACATGCTATATGTTTATTGGGTTCGCTGATGTTGGAATACTGCCATGTTTAGGCCTGAATGGTATGGAATGGATGATACTTTAGTGGATGTTCATCCATTTTGATATTTTGTTTTGTAGAAAATGATGAACAATTATTATTTTTTTGAACAGAATGCAAAAATTTTTATGTACAAACCTATATTTATGTATGTATTTTATTATGAATGTTTTAGTTTTTAAATTTTTAGTTTAGTGTATTTTAATTTTTGTTTTTGCATGTGTAGTGTTAAATTAATTTAAGTATGTTAGTGTTAGATTTAGTTTAGATTTGTGTATAAAGTTGTGTTTGCATGTTAGATATGAGTTCATTTGGGCCAAGACCTGATGATGAGAATTATCCCCAAATTGCATATTGAAGTCGGGGGGGTAATACCTTCCTTGTGTGTTTTGTGTGCTTAACATGTCGATTGGGTAAAAATTATCTCGATCCGAAAATTGCACGACATTTGAACTCAATGTATAATTATCTGAACGATTAGACGTTGATTATTCAATATTAAGTTCATGACAGAAAATGAGGAAACTAGAACTTGATTTGGGAAAAACTTGAGGAGGAATCCTAGGTAAGGTAATTCCGGAGACGTGATTTAGGCCGTCATTGTTTCGCTTGAATAGTTGTAAACCTGAAAATTTTTATTTCTTATTTCCCCTGTCGAAGCTGATAACATAATCAAATTCTGAAAACGTTCAAATACTCCTTTCAATTAAATTTTTCCTAACCCAATGTCGCTAAGCCTACTTTTCAAAATTGAGTGAAATCAAGTGAGCGGTCGGGTTTTTGATAAATTTTTATTGATTCGGTATTAGTGTATTCACTTGTCACTTTTGTATTTCTTTTTGCATGCTCCTAAAATAAGTTTGGGGGTGTGTTTCTATCATTTCTTTTTACATATTCCTAAAATTTTATAAATTCGAATAAGTTTGGGGGTGTGTTTCTCTAACTTCTTTTTGCACTCCTAAAACTGTAATCATTCGAATTAAATTAGGAATATGTTTAAAAAAATGAATAAATATAGTTTTTCATTTTCTTCTCTTTCGACAAGTGAATACCAGGATTTTCATTTCTCATTCAGAGTTGTATTCTAAGAATGTGGGGTTATGAGAGAGGATAGCGACAAGCGATTTTACCTCGGGTATCGATCGATTAAACCGAATTTCTATTTTTATTCCAGTGATACCCGTGGTCGTTCTCCAAACCCAAACTAAGCCCTATTGATTTGTGTGAATATCCAAGCCTACATTAGTAGATAGTTTACTCCAATTGAGCGTATGGTTTTCCTGAATCCTTAAACGGTATAAATTATGAGCTTAACAATTGAATAATCGAATCCGGTATTTGACTAGTTATACATTTGAGTTCTCACACACACACTTCAAATGGATCTAGAATGGTTTTTATTGATATTGATCGTTGAAATTCTAGAACACCACATGGTGTGGGTTACTTCCCAAACTTGATCCGATTTAGGGATGTTGAGGGAGGAACAAATTGGTCATTTCGATTGAACTTTATATTTATATACATGTACTTCTTTCGTGTTAGTTTAATTTTCGTTTTTAGTTGGTTAGTTCGTTAGTTAGTTTAGTTTAGTGTTAGTGTTTTGCTTGAGGACTAGCAAAATTCTAAGTTTGGGGGTATTGATAGGTCTGAAAAAACTATCTATTTCTAAACCATATTTGTTAGTTTTCAAGCGTTTTAGTTATATTTAATTGTGTTTTAGTGTGTTTTAGTGTAGAACAGGGAAATGACATCAAAGGGCGAGAAACAAATGAAAACGGTAGAGAAACGGTGAACAAAATGTGCAAAACAGGGTTTCGGTGTATGAAGACCACCTCCTAGGTAGAAAAGAGGCAGAATGTTGGAGTGCCGAAGGGCTAAACCATCGCCTAGGCAAGAAAACCACCGCCTAGGCAAGAAAAGAACAGATTAATATGCCAGCAGCTACCGCCTAGGCGAAGATCCGACAGAAACGTAACCGACTTAAGTCCACCGCCTAAGTGGTGAACCACCGCTTAGGCGGTGACACTCTGCACAGAAATATCTATTTTCAGATATTTTGAAGATATTTCCAAACCTTACCTATTTAACCCTTTTCTCCACCAAACCTTAAAGAACTCTTAGACACTTAGACCCTTAACTTAGACGTGGGAGAGGGCTTGGTTATTCTTGAGAGATCTCTTCCACCTTAGTTAGATTAGATTAGATTAGTTTAGGAGGTGTTCTTGGCCAATATTTGAAGATCTAGAAGAGGAAGTTCATCAACGGAGAAGAGGGAGCTCGGGAGGATTGTTCTTTGGCCAAAGTGGACTACTCCACTTTGAGATTTGGCTTTTCTTCCCTTGTTTCCATCTTTGTATTTAATGTTTATTGTTGATAATGATGATCTCCTCTTGATTTATTGTTGTATTGGCTAAGAACATGTTAGTGTAATTTAGAGATTAGTTAGAGAAAGGTGTAGTTGTGTAAATACTCATTTGGTTTAATATATATTTCTTTAATGGTTGTTGATTTTAAGTTCGATTGTGTTTATCATTTGATGACGATCTTAATATACTTGTAATGGTATTAGGGTTGGATTTGAGAATCTAGGGTTTGACACTCGGGAGAGGTAACCCTGGATTCAAACTAGGGTAAACACATTGTTACGACCTAACAACCTGGGAAGGCGTTAGTTAGTGTGCAATCGATGACGTTGGGTCAAGACTCACATGGCCTAGAGTCTTTAAGACATTGAGGAGGACCTCTTTATCGACACGAAGTCACGTATTCCCTCGTCTTACACTCGGAAGAGGTGGAAGAGGAGTTTACGAACCGAGATTGTCAAATACCTAAACTCCGTTATTGTTAACTAAACGAAATCATACTTGTATTAAGTGAACGAAATCAATCCCTAATTAATCAACCTAATTAGGATTAACCCACTAATTGTAGTTTAGCCTAGTTTAATTTCAATTCACGTCTTCCGTCGTCAGGATAAGATGAGACTATGTCAATTGCGGTATTCAATTTAATTATTCATACACTTCTCTGTGGGAATGATATCCGATCTTAAAGATCCACTATATTAAAACTTTAGACCTCGTATACTTGCGAGCGTAAATAGGCGTGCATATTTCGCGTCCCTACCAGCTACTTCAGGTGCTCCAGAAGTCTGCCCAACAAACCGCCTTGGGGGTAGGACTGGACCCACCTGAGCGGCGTACTGAGTGATCAGTCCTCCCGGCCCAGACGGTGGGATGGCGGGCAGGTGAAAACTCTCTGCAAGAGGTGCCTGGGTATCCAACTTGGGAGCCCTTGACATACTCTGTACGAATATGGAGGGTGGATTACTACTGGTGGCAAGTGCTTGGTTAGCTTGGCAGATTTTCTTCCCAGACCTTGTGATTATCAAGTCTTAACCTCGTGGGGAACTGACGATTAGGAGAGGCTTTTAGTGCGTTCCCACAGTCGGCGCCAAACTGTTGATGTCAAAAAGTGGTAATAGGCCAACAATATGGTTTAGGAGGATATCTGGAACATAAGACGGCTGACAGTGCTGTAATTAGTTGAATTCAGGGGTGGCGGCAATCTCCAAGTTGAGCTCCGCTCTTCTACTCCGAGCACCTGCACAAAGACCTACCGAGGTTGTGCCCGGTAAAGTCCCTCCAGTGCGAGAGTAAGTATCCGGGGGAGAAAGACTAAAAGTATAGTGAGTTCAGTAGTAGTCACGTACCTTTGGGCAGTGGGTGCTCCGGTGTATTTATAGGGGGCCAATGTTTGATTAGTGTCGCGAAATTACGGAGCTGAGCTCAGGTTAATTAACCTAATCCGCTGAGCAGCCAATGAGCAGGCAGGTTAGCCGTCTAAACATCTGGGCTGGCCTCTAAGCCCATATGTAGAGGCCCATGGGCCAGAACCTTACAATGGCCTGGTGATCTCCCGAGTGTGGAGGTTCCGAGCAGAGGGTACCTCAGCTCATCAGTTCAGTAGGTCGGATCACAGTTCACCGGTTCGAATTTCTTCACTGAGACAGCCCTCAGGTCGGTTGGGGGGGCGTCCCAGCCTAACACTAAGGGGACTTCAGCTCTCAGCTCGGCTGTTATTCTATACTTGGACGGATAATGACCGCGTGGTATACCTGACGAGATTCCCCTATATCACATTTTAATTAATATTTTTTGTTCAAGTATTTCATCATATGTGTATGAAGCATTTGTTGATTGGAAACACACAAATTAAATTAATATTTCAAATTCAAGAATAAATTGTTTTGCTTCAATTATTATTATAGTCAATTGAGTAGCTTAGAAAAAACTAAATTAATTTTACAATATGTAAGAAAACATGATAAAAATCTAACCTGATTCTATTGTGTAACAATGATTAAACAAAGAACTCTCCTTCGAAAACAACAAAAAGGACTGTCAAGTAGCAATTGACTACAGATTTGATTGGTATATTGTTGATTATGTCTCATAATCACAAATAACATGGAATTAATCAATAATCTAGCATACATGGATTATAGGACACAACAATGAAGAACGGTAATCAAAAGTATACCTGTCTCGGCTATCGCCAGAGATTGAACTATTGCAGCGAATTACACACTAGTTCTTCCTCCCTATGATCTAGATCATTGTAGTGGTAACTCTCAATGGGAAGAAACTCCTTAATTTAGACTAGAGAAAAAATCTAGTTATTTATATTAGAGTTTCTCGTTAGGTCCTCCCATAACGGGTTTCAACAAAATCCAAAACCTTCACTTGCCACTTAACTGAGCTTCTACATAAAAGATGCCACAGCCCAAATCAAAATATGATCACTGATTATTTGGGCTGTTTAAATAATAGACTATCCATTAACCCATTTTTGAAAAATAATTAATTCAATTAATATTAGCTCATAAAAAATATTTCAACATTCTCCCACTTGAACACATTAATTGAATAAATTTAAGTTTGAAAATAAGATTCTCAGGTTAAAAACAGAAAAAAAAAAAAAAAAAAAAAAAAATTGGTGTGACCACATATTTTGTTTAAAGAAATGATAGTCTATAAGTAGCATTTTGATAGACTTATCAGGTCCAACATGATCTTAATATTGGATTATGATAGTCTATATGTTAATCTCAACAAATATAAAACATTTCATACTCACAAATACTTATAATGATATCAACATGGATCGTAAGCCCTGTAGTGTAGTAAGAAACCAATGCTAACATGTGATCATTATCAATATGTATTGTTCTTATCGGTCCTCATTATAATTTCTCAATAAAATGAAATTGTAATTACAATTTCTCAATAAAATGAAATTATTAATTGCAGTTTCTCAATAAAATGAAACTACTGTAATTTCTCAACAATATGAAATTATTTCATTTTAACAAGTTATTTATTACTAACAACACATCATGAGATTGCAAAATAGTGATTTGTGACAATCAAAAGTATACAACTGTAATTCTTAAGACACAATATCTTAAGATACCATATTGTATAATCAATTCAAATCATATGATATGCAACAATATAATACGCAATAATGATAATTATCAAATAGATTTCAATTTAACAAAATGCATAACAATAGTGGTCACAACGTAATCATCAAAATAAAGGAAAATATAAAAACTCCCACTAAACTAGAAAATTAAAAGACTTAATGACACTCATATTTATAATATGTTCCTTGAACGCTATGAGTCTTAAACTTGATTTAGTATAATCAATTTAAATTATATGATACGCAATAATATAATACACAACAATGATGATTATCAAATAAAATTCAATTTTACAAAACGCATAACAATAGTGGTTTCAACATATCATAGAATTAAAGGAAAATACAAAAAAAATCTCACTAAACTAGAGAATCAGAATGCTCAAATAAATATGAGCGACACAATATAAGAATCAATTGTATCATCATAAACTCCGCTTTGAGTATAATCTACAATAAACAATTATTCTTTAAGTGTGAGAATCAATAAAATAAGAAAAATTTTATAATAATAATGATCAATACTTACACGACACAATTATTGAAATAAAGAAAATTACATAGAATCTTATTAAATCAAGGAATTAATTTAAAATTTTATTGTAGCGTTATTATTATTCACAACAAAAAGAAACTACTTTCATAAAAAATTACAATTAGATCAATTATCGATAATAAGCAAAATGCTCAATTGAATATAAGCAATACAATATAAGAATCAATTGTATTATCATAAACTCCCATTTGGGCAGACTTTAAAAATACATCCCTTTTGGGTAGACTGACCTTCAAATTCATATATTTCCTTCAAAATGTAATAAAGCAAATAATCTTTTAAAATTCATTCCCACATAATGAAACAAATAATCATTTAAAATTCATTCCCTTTGGGCAAATAAGTTTATTAAATTATTTATCTCAGATAATATTCTCATGCAATTAAATTAATTTGCACAATAATCCCCTTTGGGCAGGTGAATGTACGAATTAATCTAAAAAAAATCATCAATAAAATAGGAACTCGAAAACTTGCAAACTATGTTGATAAAATAACATCAACAATTCACAAGCAACCGTTCCAAAATAGAAAAATTAAACAATATTGCTCAACCATTAAATTAATCTGCACAATAACTCCCTTTGGGTAGGTGAATGTACAAACTAATCTAAAAAAAATTCATCAACAAAATAGGAACTCAAAAACTTGCAAATTATATTGGTTAAATCACTTTGGTAAAATAACATCAACAATTCTCAAGCAACCGTTTCAAAATAGAAAAATTAAACAATATTTCTCAGTCATTAAATTAATCTGCACAATAACCTCCTTTAGACAGGTGAATATACAAATTAATCTAAAACAAATTTCATCAACAAAATAGGAACTCGAAAACTTGCAAATTATGTTAGTTAAATCAATTTGGTAAAATAACTTCAACAATTCACAAGCAACCGTTCCAAAATAAAAAAATTAAACAATATTACCCAATCATTAAATTAATCTGCACAATAACCCCCTTTGGACAGGTGAATATATAAATTAATCTAAAAAAAATTTATCAACAAAATAGGAATTCGAAAACAAGCAAACTATATTGGTTAAATCACTTTGGTAAAACAACCTCAAAAATTCACAAGTAACCATTCCAAAATGAAAAAATTAAACTATATTGCCCAACCATAATAGTGCATATTAGCGACATGTATGCATATGATCAAAATAAGATGAAGTACGTTACAAAATATACTTTCAGTGATCAATTATCAATTATAGTTGCAAAAATTTGAACAACAATTTTACTACACTAAAAAACTAATTATTAAATTAGTCTCTATATAGAATAAAAAATTAAGAGCTTGAAAAAATTGAAAAATTATAATTAATCATAATTAGTATTTTTTTTATGGGCTCCTTAATATGAATTTCAAAGGCCAAAAGTTGTAGTTAAAAAAGTCCAATTGGTTGAGATATCACATAGGCCCAAACCCAAAATCAATATCTATATAATGAGCCTAAATTTAGATCTCTACCAAGATATTTTAGTCACAGTGATAGTGTTTCTGATTCAACATATGTTCATGAATAATTTATCCATATTAATAATTTTATCAGACTTGTTAATTAATAAATAAATAATAGCCCAACAGGCCCATCAGAATATATGTATGACCCATTAAACACTATAAGGCCCAGACAATACAAGAAGAAGTCCATGCGAAATTGTACAAAAATAATTTGGTACTTTTCTTCCATTCCAAAAATGCAAATATATTACCCAAACATAGCTCAAATTTGAAAAATGAAATATCTTATTTTTGTGGATGGAAGGTGCAGTAATAACCAAATTGGTTACTAATATCTTATTTAACTCACTAAGAATCTTGAATATATATAATACATCAGGTTATCTATAACCATTTCTTAACAGTGTTCTATTCAATTCAACTTTCATCAGTTTACCAAAATAAAATAAGAATATAATTCTCTCAATCATGTTACTCATCATGTAAATATTTCATAAAGACAAGAAATAGAAAAATAAGGAGTAAAACTACTTTAGGATTCCTAATCATCAAATACATGAGTAATGTGGGGATTCAACACGCCCCCTCACACGCAAGGTGAACTTCACAAACCACTATAAACGATTTTTAGAAAGCCCAACATTAATGTATCGAATTAAATATGTTAAAAATTCATTTTCCTTACTTGACCCTTTCAACAACACATATGATATCAAATAATTTTATTAAAATAAACATTTATGTATTTCAACTCATTAAAGCAATAGAAACTGTCAAGACATTGCCCAATATTATCTATACAATGATCAAAATCTTATATATGTTGATAAAAAAGTTAGGGATAAAGAATTGTAGAAATCTTATCTTAATGGAATGTTGAAAACTTGCTAATTTTAATTAATATTAATTACATAAAATGGAGTTTTTGTTTCTAAAAAATTATGCGACCTTACGTAAATGTGTGAATAGTAGTTTCACACATCGATTTGGCCTAGTATAATTTGGCCCCTCATGATCCATTCAAGCTTAACACCTAAATCTTACTAATGGATATTAAAGTTAAGATCTCAAGATCATATTCTCAATTCAAGTATTTATTTACAATACACCATTACCTCTAATATTGTACTATATGCTGAATAATGAAAAAAAAAAAAAAAAAAATCTAGTTTCGAGCCTCGTCAAAAAAGGTTCACCACTAATGTTTGCTTGTTGGTTCATCTTATTTTCATTATTATTAATGCTATTATTTAGAAACAATAGTCTAGTCTCCGTTGAGGGAGACGGAAACTAAGAGGCTTGTGGGGATCAATAGACGAAAATCAATTTCTACCACAATACTCTCACATGAACCAAAATTCAAAATATCCATCTCCTGCAATAGAAATTGAGTACATAATTCGTAGGCATTTATTTTCCAAGTAGGCAACGAGATTTATGTGCTTTCGCAAACCAATCAACTCTAGTAGGCATGGTCTGCTTAATTTAAACAACTACAATCGACTATCCAGTCACTCTAATTCCAAAGGACCACCAAACCTTCTCCCCACTACTAATTGTTATTTCTAATAAAATCTACACACTGAAGTGACAATCACCATTAAAAAAATAAAAATAAATAAATAAATAAATAAAAATCTAAGATAGATTTAACATCGTGCTGTAATTAGTGTAAAATCCTTAATCTACACTAAATTGCATACCATTCGTAATATGTATAAGAAAAATTAAATTTACACAATCTCTAAACTTTAGGGGTTAATTGTGTAATTAATCATTCTTACTAGTTTCAGTTCATAATACTTCAGAAAAGAACATATAAAGTTAAGAAAGTCATTTTAAATGTTTAAATTGAAACTAGTTGGACCAAGTGAGATTCTAGTTATATTTTCGGGGTACAAAGTGTCAAAACCTTCATAGTTTTAAGGCTAAATTTCAAGGACGAATCAAAACCCTATCTTCCCTTTCTTTGTGTTGCGCCACCTTCGAAACCATGTTAGGTTGCAGACCCTCCTTCTTCTCTGTCTTAGGAACACAATCTCCGACGTCGTGATGGGAGACGAAACCAAAATTGAAGTCCATTTAACGTAGAATCGTCAATTTTGACCATCAACGGCAAAGAAGACAGAGAGAAGAAGGGAATCGGAGAAATCGTCTCCTCCACCTTCGCCCTTATAATTATCAAGGTGATGCAGTGCAACATGAGTGAGATTTAATGGCCCAAAGAGAGTACAAAAGGCCAGATTTGATCAGAAAGTCAATTATGACCATTTCTGACAAAAAAAACCATTTTTTTTTTGTGGAAATGACCTATAATCGCCAGGCTATGCTAGGCATAATTTTAGCCAAATTTCATCGTTTTGAGGGTCAAAATGGCACGTTTTTATTTCACGCGACAATTTTATAATTCTTCAAGAATTAAGGACCTTTTCGCAATTTTTATAATTTTTTCATGTAGGGTTTTTCTTTATATATGTTGTGCAATACTTCTTAATGGCTACACATTTTTTATTTGAATAAAATTTTGAGATTTTTCTCAATCTTTCATTTCAAGTTTTCGGCATTCTTTGTGAATCAACGAGATCTACTTGAATTAAAACTAATTAAGAGTATACACATAAATAAATAAATAAAGGAGAGTGAGTACTGCAATTCTATTCAAAATCAATCAACATAATTTTTTAAAATTTTCAATGGAAAAACATGCCAAAAAATAATTTTAAGCTAATTAAATCATATAATAAGTAATAATTAACTAAAAATTATTTTTAATACTCAAAAATAAAATAAATTTTACAAAAAATTAGAAGACAAAAAAACAAGTGCATAGGAAAAAAAGAACCCAAAATGGGTCCCAGAAGAGGTCTCACGTGCCCCAAGTTTTAGTTTCGAGAGTTTTTTAGGGTTCGTAGCCGAATATGTAACGTTGAAATGCTATCTGTTTGAGTAACCAAATAGCATGTATCATATCTCAATTTAAAGCTTAAAACAAGAGGAACAAAATCCATAATGTTTCACAGTTAATAGAAACAAAAAAATCTCATGAAATCATGCTCGCAAGTTTAGGTTTCGTTAAAAAACAGAAAAAAAAAAAAAAATCTCAAAAAACAATTATCAATCCTAAATCATGTATGTAGACTCCGATACCACATATTGATTATATCTCATAATAATCTAAAGCATACATGGATTATAGGACACAACAATGAAGAACAGTAATCGAAAGCGTACCTGTCTCGGCCATTGCAGAAAATTGAACTATCACAGTAGATTACACACTAGGTCTTCTTCCCTATGATCTAGATTATTGTAGTGGTGGCTCTCAATGGGAATAAACCCTTTAATCTAGATTAGAGAGAGAACCTAATTATTTATATTAGGGTTTTTCATTGGGTCCTCCCATAAGGGATTTCAACGAAACTCAAAGCCTATATTTGCCACTTCACTAGGATTTTACATAAAAGACGCCACAATCCAAATCAAAATATGATCACTGATTATTTGGGCTACTTAAATAATAGACTATCTATTAACCCATTTTTAAAAAATAATAAATTCAATTAATATTAGCTCATAAAATTTATTCCAACATATATCAATGCCACGTATGTTTCACTTTAAAGAGATTGTTTACAACCAGTGAATTATTAATTGCATGAGGAAGTGAAGGGCCATCAAAGATAGATCATTAATGCAAAAATTGTGACCATTAATAGATGAATTAATTATGATCCTAGCCATCTATTTCAATAGAAGAATAGGTTTGAAGAGATGGGCAAGTGAAGGGCCATCAAAGATAGCAATTGGGAAATAGGTGAACCATTAATGTAGAAATTGTGACCCTTAATAGAGGAATTAGCAATAGGGGTGTGCGGCGGTCGGGTTAGGGCGGTTTGGGCTAAAATCGCAGACCGAACCGTTACTATACGGTTTAGACTACTTTAAACCATCGACCGCCCACTAGTGTGCGGGTTGGGGTGGGTTGAAGTGTGCGGGTTGGCAACTTCAAACCATAACCCACCCAATAGTGTACGGTTTGAGACTAGTTACGGTTTAAGCTAATAAATATTGCTACTAGCCTAAAACAAATCATCACATTACTAAAACTTGCAAAAAAATTATCATAAAATTACAATAGCAAAAAATAGAAAAAAAAAATTGCAAACATAAAAAATAAAATCTAAACATGCAAACTCACTATTACAATTCAATTAATAATTAACTAAACAACCAAATATAGATATTGAAACAAAAATTAAAAAAAATAAAATATAAACCAAGATAAACAAAATAACAAATAAATATAGAATGACAGAAGTGGAAGAAAGATTATACTAACTAGTAACTACTGAGTTCATATAGCAATTAAGGATAGAAAATTAGCCCAAAAAAGATTTCAAAATCGGATATGTCAAACAGGTTCTTTGAATCTGGTTTGAATAGGAGATTTTCATTAAACTAACATATATATAACTTTGGTATCTTTTCATATCAATTTTCTTTTTCTATTTAACATAACATCAGTGGATTAAAAAATATTCATGACTTTGACGGTCGTTTCGATCTTATTTCTATCATATATTGCTCTATATGTTCTTGTCAAAGACAATTGAAACCCACCCATATCCTATTCATATGTTCTTGTCAAACAAGAAGTCAAACAAATTGCAACTCAAACAGATTACTGAGAATTGCAACTCAAACAGTGATTAATGATTATGAAGAAGTGCATGAAACAAAAACATGAAGAAGGTTCAGAAACATGATACGGAAACATGAAGAATCTGGATTATGGATAAGCGCATAAAACATAAATGAGAAACATGAAACAAATTCTATACATTCAGAAACAGAAACATGAAACAAACATAGGTTCAGAAACGAAAATATGAAACATGAAACAGAAACAGGAAACAAACATAGGTTCAGAAACATGAAAATCATAAGAGGGAAAGATTATACGTACCTATACAGAAAAATCGAAATCAAACTTGAACCTGTATAGGATTGGAATCGAAATTGAAATTAGGCTATACTCTCCGTTTTCGAAATTGAAATCGAAATTAGAAATCAAAATCGAAATGGCCTTTGTGTTTACCATTGTATTATATAGATGAAGAATTTGAAAGATAGAAATCATTGTTTCCATAATCAAATTAGGAAATCGAAAGCTTTAGGAAAATATCACACAACGAGTTCGTGGATTTGTGGAAGAAAAAGGAAAAATTTGGAGTTCGTAACCCTAGCCGCCGACAACACTGGAATGTGAAGAAAGTATACGTTAGCTCATAGCGTAAAGTCCTAAACGACATCGTTTAGGCAACTATTTCGGGCGGGTGGGTCAATCCACCAAACACACTATCCAAACTCGCAAGCCACTTCGAAATGTGACGGGTTGGGGTCGTGCAGCCCGCGCAATACGTGTGGCTATTCGGGCTGGTAACATTTCGGGCGAATTTTGGGCAGTTAGGGCTGGTTTCACTGGTTGACCCGCCCCGTTGCACACCCCTAATTAGCAATGATCCTATCCGTCCATCTAATTAGAAGAATAAGAGTGAAGAGATGGACAATACTTAACATTCGTTCATTTCAATACAATGTCTTCTAGATTTAGGTTTTACTACTAAGTTTATGCCTGCGCTAAACGCGGGTTAAAAAATAATTTATGATTTTTTTATTTGAATATTTGAAATTAATTTGTATTTGTTATGTTTTAGAGAATTTTTTGTATTAGTTACTGTGTTTGGTAGTTTTTTTGTTTGATTTTTATTTTTGTGGTTGAAGTATATTTAATTTGGAGTATTGAAAATATATTTTGGGGTTATATATATATATATATATATATATATATTGAATTAATATTATGAAGGTTTTACTTTTTGGTATTGAAAGTGTGAATATTGTTTAATATTGGATAAAATGATGAAATTTTAGTTCAACACAATTTTAATTTTATAGTTATATGGGTGGTAAAATTCAAATTTTTATTTGTGTTATAGTTAAAGAAACGATCATATTTTAGTGAAATGGAAACTGTGTAATTATTTAAGTCATTTTGTTTTGTAAGTAATATTATTAGAATATGATGTTTTAGTTCATGGTGTTTAATATTGATATTTGGTAATTTTTCATATGTTTTTAAGAAATGATTTGTTGTTAATTTTGATATTGTGTATTTGTATTTATTACATGATTTTGTTGTAAATGTAAACAACAAAAGGCCCAACATTATAATTTAAAGGAAAAATAAATGATGAAATAATGAATGTAGTATTTGTAAATGATATAAATATTAAAATAATGATGAAGAAAATTTATTGTATCATTATAAAGATATATATAATTCTGAGAAAGCCCAAATATTATATTATTCAATTTGTTGCTGCTGTGAGGAAATTGTGTATCCATCAAAGAAAATCGTTATCAGAGAAAATATTTTTTTTATTTTTTTTTTTATTTTTTATGGGATGATTAGTGGAGTCTTGAATGATGTCGTCAAGGTCTTCAAATTCAATCTTTGAATAGTTTAAAATTGATTTTCTTTTATCGGTTTGTTCGACATCAGCAAGAGTTGATTTGTTTAAATTTCTTTTTCATAATCTTGAGATATGGTCGTTGATATCAACATTTTCAGAATGGAATTTTAAGACTTCTGTAGCAATCTGAAAATGATTAGACAACGTTATAAGAATGCATATTAATACTGTATTTGTTGAACTTATTTTAATTCGCAATAGAATAATATTAAGTATACATGTAATAATTTTTGTTATGTGTGTGGTATTGATGTGATTTCCAAACTTGTATCTGGATATATTATTTTCAAGCAGTGTTGTTCGGTTCTTGGAACATCCGGACATTGCGTACAACCGTGAAGTTTTTCCATCCATCTTTCAAATTTTAATCATTTATATGCAACCAAAATATGTAAGATTTTTCAATTGTAGATGTCACAACAACAGACATTTCTCTGGGATCTATTTTCTACAAATGAAATAGGTAAATATTAGTTATTTTTTGCAAAGGCAGTTGATTGACATAAATTAGATGCACATAAATTTTTTAAATGTAAATAATAGTGCACTTACATCAAGATAACAGAGATCCATTTCAGTTTTCCTGAATAAAGTTTCATAATTCCAATCGAAAAGGATGAAAATTGTATTGTTTGTTCCATCAAATGCACTGATCTGAACTTTTTATCTATGATTAATGATTTGTCAGTAATATGAAAATGTTCTTTAATTTTTATTAAGTTTGTTGGTTTGTAGGTCGACACAACGTAGAATTGGGTGGCGTGCTTCCATATTGCAATGATAGCACTAGAGTTTTTCATAATTTTCTTTAACCTTTTTTCTACACTAGGTGCATGAGCTGTAACACCAGCCTCGATCGGCTCGAATATATTTTATTATTCCATTATATTATTTATCCAATTAAAAGTCATTTAACTTTGTTTGTTTATATTCTTATTAAAAAAATATTTTAATCCAATTAGGTTGACCTGATTCTACTTAATTTGTAAGTTAACATGAGAATTTCCATAAAAATTTATCAATAACAAATTCATTTCTTATGAGAATTTTGATTTTTATTGTTGAAATTGTAAGTATTGTTTAATGTGTGATAATTTTCAACACAATTTTAATTTTAAAGTCATGTGGGATTTTTTTATTTTTTATTTTTATAATTTAATTATTCCAATTTGTTTTGTTTTTTTTTTGTTGGAAAAATTAATAAGTTGTTTTTAAAATTAATCTTTTTATCTTTGTTTTAGTTTGTTAAATAATTTTTAATTCCTCAGTTTTGAATAAATAAATAAAAAACTAAATATTAAAATAAAAAGTTAGAAACTATATACTAAGAATCACTTTCAAATTTTTATTTTATATTTAAAAAATAAATCAATTATTCTTAGAATAATTATCAATTTTCATCTATTTTTATTCATTAAATTTGAAAACAAACAAAACAGAAATATTTAAGTTAATTGATTTTGGATTTTCTTTGAAGCTTATGAATGTTATATAATATTCAATTAAGGAAATTTGTGGATATTGGTTTGCATCTAATTTTTCCTTCATGTTTTGGTTATTTATTTGATCACATTTTAATGTCCTAAAATGTATTGTGTTGGATTTTGTTACAATTTTAAAATTTGAATATAATTTATTTGAATTCAAACGTTATCTAACAATTTTGAATTGTCCAAATTTTAATCTGTATAATTTTGAAATGTTTATTATTTTATTCATATTTAGTTAAACTCAAGTTTATTATCTTTTAAAATAAATTGTCTTATGATTTTTATATATAATAAGTCTTTCGAAATAATTAGCATTGGAGAAATTATTTATTTTCCATAATATTTTATTCTGTTATTTTAAAAAATATATATCTAATACTAATACTTAAAAGTAAAAGAAGAGAGAAGATTTTAATGAGGTTGGAGAATTCATCTTTTAAGTATTTTGGTGAATTCTTATATTATTATTTTTATTCTTCATTAATTATGCCCTCTTTTTTCCTAAGTTCTTTACTCTCTTTTTTTCCCTTTTCATCAATAAGTCTTCTTCAAGCCTTTTGGTAAAAAAAAAATAAAAATCATCTAATCTAATCTAATACTAATACTCAAAAGTGAAAGAAGAGATAAAGTTTTAATGAGGTTGGATAATTCATCTTTTAAGTATTTTGGTGATTTTTTTATTTTTTTTTATTCTTCATTAATTATTACCTCTTTTTTCTAAATTTTATATTATTTTCTTTTCATCAATAAGCCTCCTTCAAGCCTTTTGGCGAAATTCAAAAAAAAAAAAAAAAAAAAAAAATCCACAATTAATTTAATTTCAAACAATAATTATAATTATAATTACAATTAGAAAATCCACAAGCCAAATATTTCTTAACCAAGTCAAACTATTACTGAATAAATTCTCATATGAAGACTTCACCAAACAATTCAAAAAAAATGTAACTAAATCAAACAACTTATATATGAAGTGTAACTAAATTTCATTTAAAAAAAAAAGAAAGTAATTTTAAATTTGAAAAACTCAGTAGCAAGTACTCTTTAAGTACTCAAAAAATATTAAAAACCATCATTTGATCCCAAAAGTAATAAAATAAAATAAAATAGAATTGGAAATGTATTGGATAAACAACAATATTTAATTCTCATAATAATTTTATATTTCAATAATTCAACACCAAATACTTTTTTAAATGCTAAAAAACCGTAACAACCATCATTTGATCCTAAAAGTAATAACAAAAAATTAGATTCGAAAATATATTACATAAACACAATTTAAAAACCAAAATAATAATTCTTTTAAGTGGGTTATAAAAGTGATTTTTTATTTGATAGTTTTAATTAATTTTTAGTAGTATATTTATAAGGATAAATATGTAATTTTTTTATTTAACATCAGAGGAAGTGGAGGTTAGAAATATTTTTCAAATGACTGGGAATATGATTGTAGGTTTTTCCAATGACATGGGGCTTCATTGAATTGTACCCATATTTCTTTTATGACTGTTTTCATTTGAACTAATTATACGTAACTTTATCTCTTCATCTCCTTCTCCCTTTCCAAAAATTTAATAAAATTATCTCTCTCCATTAATTAAGTACATATAACTTTTCTTCAATTTCATGTGCTCCAAAGAGTAATGTAATAATTTTTAATCAAATAATACGAACTATTAAACAATATAAAAAAATATATTAGATTATTGTAAAACTATTATTTAAAATAGTAGAAAATTTAAAAATTCTCTAGGAGATTATTTACATATTATGTATTATTTTATAAAAATAAATATGAGTGACAAACACGAATAATTTTAGAGACTGACATTATTTGTTTTTTAGTTTATAATTTTATTTTTATTTTTCAGTAATATTTTTTTTACACTTTCATAATATAAATTAAGTATAAAATTAAAGGATCAATTGTCGTATGTGTAATATTAAAATAATATATATATATATATATATATATATATATATATATATATATATTAATACAATTTTTTTTCTAGACCAACATATTATGCGGGTCTAAAACTAATAAGAAACTAAAATTGGAAGACTACACTTGAGAATAAATAAGGGCTCACAAAACTCTTTTTCTTAATTCTCATTCATTTCTCTTTTTTTTTAACATTTTATTTTGTTTAAATAATTTTAAATATTGTTTATCATTAATGTAATAATTTTAGTGAATTTAATTGTCATTTATTATTGTAATAATGGGTTCGAAGAATTTTAAAAGTTTTCTTATATTTCATGTAGTGAAATTTTCTATTTAAATAAAAGGCAATTTTTTTACAATACATAGAAAAACTATAAATAATTCACTTATTATACTTTTTATTTAAAAAATATTTAAAAAAAAATTAAATGTTTGTTGTCATATAAATGTTGACAAGAGTAAGTAAAAATATACTTTCTGTTTTATACAACAATTTCATATATAGAATGGCTTAAAAATGAAAAACGTAATAAAGAGTTAAAAATAACAATTAGAAATCTATATATATCTAATCTAATACTAATATTTAGAAGTGGAATGAAAGAGAAGGTTTTAATGAGATTCAAAAATGTCTCTTTCAAGCTATTTGGTGAGTTCTTACACATTTCTTTTTTATTTTTATTTTTTTTATATCAAATAATAATTGACCTCATTCAATTTCTTCTTCTTCTTTTGTTTTAGTTAATTTAATTTTTTCATCTAATTAATAAACAAGTAAATGATTAAGTTTCCTAATCCACATTTTAAAATTTTTAAAAAACCAGTGTGATTGAAAAAAAAAATTACCCAAAAAAAAATTAAATATACTGTAAGTTAATTATATTAGAATTTGTTAGTTATACAAAAATTGATAAAATTAATCCTAATTTATGGTTATTTGCTTGTTATTTTATTGTATATTAGTAAAAGTTAATTAATTTGTAGAAATATTATTTCATTTTTATGCTTATTTATGTAATTTTTAATAGTATATTTATTTTCGGTATATATGAAACACCATTACTCTGAAAAATTTATACATCCGCTCCCAGATATTGCTACCAAAGTAACTAAAAATTTATTATAATTGTTTCTAAGCCCACGCAGTACGCGGGTATAAACTAGTAATTATGAAATTAGAAGACAATCATAAGTTAATACACATACACCAAAAATTAATGGGTTTAATAGTGTTGGCCCAGCAGAAAACCCAAGAGGGGGAGTGAATTAGGTAATTAAAAAATATCAAAGAAAAAATAACACTTCAAAAATCAAACAATTAATTTTATCATAAAATTAATTATTATCTTTATAACAGTGGATAAGTATAATAAGCTCTAAGTGCACACCTAAATAACACAACATAAAATAAATTAAAGATTGTAGCACACTAGAAATTTATACTGGTTCACCAAGTTACTCTTGACTAATCCAGTCCCCCGAGCTCCACGGAGAGTCGCACCCACTAATACTCAAGATCCCTTTAAAGGTAGGAACCAAACCCTCACAATGATTATTTTACAAGCTCAGAATCAACCTTTACAAAATTCTTTTCACATGTTAAGGAAGAACCTCTACTTTTTACAGGTTAAAAAATAACCTAATTCTTTTTAACACAAAGGCAAAAGAATCAAAACCTCACCAACACTCCAAATATTTTTTTGCCCTCTAAGGATTGAACAGTTACAAAATTCACTCAAACCTAATTCTATCTAGGAAGAATTACTACCTCAATCTCTTTACAGGAAGAGACTGAAAACCAGCTACCATTTGATTAAATACCCCTAACAGTATTTAATTTATCATAATACCCACCAATACAAATTGATAAGCAAATAATCTCACTCAGAGCTTTTATCACCCCAGATAAATGAAAACTTAATTAATATCCCAAATCTAATTATAGAACAGTGTGAGATTGAAAATTTGATTTTAAATAAAAGATGGGTAGCAAATAATTTAGCACATAATCAGATTCAAGAAATTGTTTATTAAATATTTTCTTCAATAAAGAATCAAAAATAATTTATAAAGATCAATTTTCAAAAATTAAACAAGTAATGCACAATAGAAAGTAATTGGAAAAATCTCACTCGGAATCCACCGAAAAAATAAATAGAACGTAGTTACTTCAGGTTCGGTAGCAACCGTAATTAATAGAAAATGATCCTCAATATCCTCTCTTAGAATAGCTCTCACAAAATCTCAGAATGATATCTCTTAGAACAGCTCAATATGATCTATTAATCACTCTCACTTCTTGATTATATATGAAAAACGCTGGTATATATATATGGGATATAAATCACCTCTCTAACACTTAATTCTCATGTGTCATGACACTTAAATGCTCTCTTAAACCCCTTATATTATTATAACTTCATTTTGGTTCAATTCACTTAATTATAGCTTTTAAATCTCTCAATTAAATCCCTCAAATATTTCTCAATCTCAATTAAATATAATAGAAACAATTTTATGTACCAAATTGAGAAACAATCAAACTTAATGAACCAAATCAATAGGAATTAAATAATGGATGAAGCATATCTTAAATATCATAAAATCCCTAAAATCTCTCACAAATCACAACCAAAAACGGTTACTTTTAGATATGAAATCAGAATCCACAATATCCTTAAACTGCGCCCTTAGTCGATCGATCAGTCGACCGCTCGATTCGGGATGTAGCCAAGCCAAAGCTGCAGCGTTCATCAGTCAACCTATCTGTCGACTTGGAGATTTAGAGAGTTTCATTTCTCTTCACCTGTTGACTTAGAGATACAGAGAGTTTCATTTCACCTGAGTTATTTTCCCTAATTCCTTCAAACTCTTAATTCTTCATCATCTTTGTCATCATCATTTAGCATCCATTCATAATTTGTCATCGCATCTTCATCACTGGAACTAATAAACTGAAACACTTAACAAACCATTAGTCCCACAAAAAATATCAACATTTAATTGTCCATCAAAATCTTAGGATCAACAATCTTCCCCTTTTTTATGATAACAATTAACTATGATGTTTTCTTCAAAACAATAATATAACCACACTCCCCCTGAATCCGAGGACGGGTTTTATAACTCTTTGAAACATAATAATAAAGATATTATAAAACATAATCAATAAAGCACAAATTTAAAAATAAACTCCCCTTTAATGAAATATTAATTAAAATTCTCCTTTAATAAAATATCAACTAATTCTCCCCCTTTGTTATTTTCAAAAACAAAATTTAGGGAAAGGGAACACAACCAATAATTCTACTTTAGGCAAACACATAATATACTTGAAAGAGTTAACCTAAAGTAATTAAATCTGGATATATATATATATATATATATATATATATATATATATATATATATATATATATATATATATATATATATATATATATAACTTTTTTAAAAGCACATTGAATCAACTTATAAATTCAACTTTAAAAAATCAAAACTCATTTTAACAAATCAACTTTTAGGCACAAAACATTAATACTATGTGGATCATTAATATAGATAAATATCAAGTCTACTCAATTCATTAAAATCCACACCAAAAATATCATTCTTAACATGCAATCTCCCACTATATAAGTGTAAACAAACTAATTCATTTTAAGAAAAAAAATAATCTTTGAAGCACTAAGACATAAAACATCTCTCAATGGTAGTTTATGAAGCTATCAATATAAGCATACTTATTTCATAAAAATTTCAGCTTCATTTTTCAACAATAATCATTAACGCTCAAGAACATGAATTATATCTCAATCAATAACATGCATATTAAAAAATCAAGATCAGTAAAAAACTTAGCTCAAATCAACTTATTTGTATAAAAGTAAATAGCATGAATATTAGCACATTATACAAATAATCCTACTAAAAAACATATGCAACAAAGAATTAGCATTATTTAGTAAGATCATAAATACTCGATTAATCCTCTAAATCACATAACATGTTTTAAAATTAACACATGATCACTACTTGATATAAGCACATAAAAACATGTTAATACCCCTTAACTAAATGTGATTGTCATAATCACCATAAAATGTTTCTAAGACAATAGGAGAACGACTCATTTAGAATAGATTTTAGAAACAATTACCAACTTACCTACTTGGTAAGTCAGAACTCTCTCTCTTTAATAAATTTAAAATGCGAAGGGTTAGGAGTACCTCTTATATCCTTAGGGGAGACTTTACTTTTTACCTAATTTGGGCTCATAATTGATTTAGGTGTGCAATTCTTCTTGGCTTGTTCGTATCTTCTCTTTCTTTGATTTTTACCATTTGATTCATTGATGATTCTCTTTACATGTATCACTTGTGGCTTCCTAGTGATATCCCATATTGGATTTTATACAACTTTTCTCTTTATACATTTCTTTTGTGGCTTCTTTGCAACTTCACATTTTGTCTTTGGTGCATCTTTTTGCTTTGTATGAGTCGCTTGTAGATCCTTGGTGACTTCTTGTCTTGTCTTTGATATAACTTCTTTATTTGCTCCTTCAGGTCTACTTCCAACATTATATAATTCTGCACAAGGCATTTCAATAGTTCTCTTCGGTATCCATTTCATTTTGGATCCGTCCTTATTAGACATAAACATAGGGTTTCGAAACGGACATGATACTTTAAAATGTCCAACCCTATTACAATAATAACATCTCAAATTCAATTTATCATAGAAAGCACGAGATGTAAAACAATAATTATTTCTAACAATAGTCATATAATTATCACTAGCTTGTGATGAAAGATGAGACGATAAAGTATATCTACTTTACCTAGAAAAATCATTTTCAGAATCTTTTGAAAGAGTCTTAAGGTCGGATTTTGATTTTTCAAAATTTTTCGTAAGTAAACCAATTTTTGAATCAAGATCTGACATTTGCATCGAAATCATCTCAATATTATTTTTTAAAACTCTGTTTTCATTTTCAAGAGAATCCATTTTAGAGAGTAAATTATTAATTTCAAACACAACGTCCGAAAACTCTTTTGTACCACAATAACCATCCAAATGCATTTTAGATTTTCGGACACTTTTTCCACCATTTTCAAAAGAAGCGATTTTTCTTTTTAAACTCAAACTCTCTTTAGTAAAAAGTAGTGTAAGTAAAAGTAATTTTTGCATAATAATATGGACATTTTCATTATCATCATCCCCATCACCAGCACACGAATCATAAGAATCATAAATCACATTGTCATATAAGGATCTATCATCATCAAGAGAAGATACAAAAAAAATATTGTCCATGGTATGTGCACGTAACCAGTTTAGCTAGGATGTTAAACCTAATGGGCTAAAACCAGCTCTGATGCCAATTATTGGCCCAGTGGAATACTCAAGAGAGGGGTGAATTGGGTAATTAAAAAATATCAGAGAAAAAATAACACTGCAAAAATCAAACAATTAATTTTATACTAAAATTAATTATTATCTTTATTGCAGCGGATAAATGTAATAAGCTCTAGGTGCACACCCAAATAATACAACAAAAAATAAATTAAAGATTGCAGTACACCAGAGATTTATATTGGTTCACCAAGTTACTCTTTACTAATTCAATCCCCCGAGCCCCATGAAGAGTCACACCCACTAATACTCAAGATCCCTTTAAAGGTAGAAATCAAACCTTCACAACGATTCTTTTACAAACTCAGAAACAACCTTTACAAAATTCTTTTCACAGGTTGAGGAAAAACCTCTACTTTTTATAGGTTAAAAAATAACCTAATTCTTTTTAATACAAAAGCAAAAGAATCAAAACCTCACCAACACTCCAAATATCATTTTACCCGGTAAGGATTGAACCGTTACAAAATTCACTCAAACTCAATTCTATCCAAGAAGAATTACTACCTCAATCTCTTTATAGGAAGAGACTGAAAACCGGCTACCCTTTGATTAAATACCTCCAACAGTATTTAATCCGTCACACTACTCACCAATACAAATTGATAAGCAAATAATATCACTCAAAACTTCTACCACCTCAGATAAATTAAAACTCAATTAATATACTAAATCTAGTTATAGAAAAGTGTGAGATTGAAAATCTGATTTAAAAAAAAAAAAAAAAAAAAAAAGTAGCAAATAATTTAGCACGTAATCAGATTAAAAAAATTGTTATAAAATATTTTCTTCAATAAAGAATCAAAAATAATTTCTAAAGATTAATTTTTAAAAATTAAACAAGCAATGCACAATAGAAAGTAATTGGAAAGACCTCACCCGGAATCCACCGAAAAAATAAATAGAATGTAGTTACTTCAGATCCGGTAGCAGCAATGATTAATAGCAAATGCTTCTCAAGATCGTCTCTTAGAATAGCTTTCACAAAATCTCATAATAATATCTCTTAGAACAGCTTAATATGATCTCTTAATCACTCTCACTTCTTGATCATATATGAAAAACGCTGGTCTATATATATGAGATATAAATCACATCTCTAACGGCTATTTCCCATGCGTCATGACACTTAAATGCACTCTTAGACCCCTTATATCATTATGACTTCATTTTGATTCAATTCACTTAATTATAGCTTTGAAATCTATCAATTAAGTCCTCCAAATATTTCTCAATCTCAATTAAATATAATAGAAACAATTTTATGTACCAAATTGAGAAACAATCAAACTTAATAAACCAAATCAATAGGAATTAAATAATAGATGAAGGATATCTTAAATATCATAAAATCCCTAAAATCTTTCACAAATCTCAACAAAAAACGACTACTTTTAGATATGAAATCGGAATCCACAATATCCTGAAACTGCGCCCTCAGTCGACCGCTCGATTCAAGATGTAGCCAAGCCAAAGCTGTTACGTTCATTGGTCAACCTATTTATTGACTTGGAGATTCAGAGAGTTCCATTTCTCTTCACCGGTCGACGTACCTGTCAACTTAGAGATACAAAGAGTTTTATTTCTCTTGACCGGTCGACTTACCTGTTGATTTAGAGATACAGAGAGTTTTACCTGTTTTGTCCGGTCGACCTACCAGTCGACTTATGCATATTGGATCTTTTTTCTAAACTCGTTTTGAACTCATTTTTATTTACATTTTCGTCCCTTTAACTATTATTTTTTTCTAAATAAACTCCACTAACTTCTTAAATTCCATTTAAGTCAATAATAAATATTTCTTTTCAAATACACGTAGGAGCAAATAATTTCATCTTATCAATACACACATAAACAATAAAAATATTTGTACCGTGTGTGTTCCTAATTGGGATATTAAGAGTTAAAATTCACCTGAGTTGTTTTCCCTAATTTCTTCAAACTCTTAATTCTTCATCATCTTTGTCATCATCATTTAGCATCCATTCATAATTTGTCATCGCATTTTCATTACTGGAACTAATAAATTGAAACATTTAACAAACCATTAGTCCCATAAAAAAATATCAACATTTAATTGTCCATCAAAATATTAGGATCAACAAATAGTATTATTGTAAAGCTTTAGAAAATGATATTGTAGCAAACGGTGTTTAGTATTGAATTTTTTTTACTTTTAATATTTTTTTAAACAAATGATTTGTTGTTGATTTTGATGTTGTGTATTTTTATTTATTGCATCTTTTGTTGAAAATTTAAGGGTTAATAGAACTTTACCCCCTGTGATTTAGCGGATTTGTACTTAACCCCCTATGATTTTTGACTTGGCACTTACCTCCCTGTGGTTTTGGAATTAAGTGCAAATCACAAGGGGGTAAGTGCCAACACAGGAGGGGGATAAATGCAAATCAGCTAAATCACAGGGGCGTAAAGTGCTATGAACCCAAAAATTAAACAACAAAAGGCATAGCATTATCACGTGGAGAGAAAATAGGTAATGAAATTTATGAGAAATCAAATTAATATCTTTTAAAATAAATTACCCTATGAATTTTATATATAATATAAATCTTTTCAAATAATTAGCATTAGAGAAATTATTTATTTTCTATCATATCTTATTCTGTTATTTTCAAGAATAATTATGAAATTAGAAACAAACATAAAAAATAAGTAATTTATTTTCAAAAAATAATTTTTAAATGTACTTTCGCGTTATTTTAAATGAAATCTTTTATAATAATAGAAGAAGACCAAAAAAATAAAAGGTAGCAAGACTAACTATGAAAAATATTTTGTAAACAAATATCACCATTTTAATTTTTTAATATTTTATCTTTAATATTTCACTAATTTGCTTGTGAATTAAAATTGAAAGATTAAAAAAATTATAAATTTAAACCCTAAAAAAATATAAAAGTAAAATAAAAAAAAATAGAAAACAAAAAACAAAAAATACATATGAAAACAGAACAAAAAGAATAAATGTGAAAATATTTAATTTAATATTTCGTTTTTTTTTTTTTTTTTTTTTTTTTTGTTTTCTATTTTTAGTTTTTTTTTTTTTTTTGGGGTCTTTTATAAAGACCAAAAAAAATATAAATAAAATACAGAATACAGTTGAACAATGCAAAAATTTGGACAGAAACAATACAAAACAGTGATAATAAAGACTACTTAAATAAACCTAGAAAGGATCAAAAGTGAAGATGGCACATAATGATTCAGAGATCCAACGAATCACATGACTGCAGGGTAAAAAAAAGTTTAATGAAATTGACATTGCAAAGTAACAATGAACGAACCAAAAAAATCAATTTTGGCATGTTATTAGATATATACAAATTATTGGAAAATCTAAATAAAGAAAAACAACATCATAGGTAGCACAAAAATGATGTTTATAGTAGGCATCTAAGTTGAAAAAGTTTAGCAAGGTAGGGTGAGGAACGGGCACAAAATGAGGACTCTTAAGCCATTAGGACTTAATAAGATCACTTTCCTAGAGCTTTATGAATAGTCAAAACTTGAAGATAATTTCTTCTCTATCAATTTAAAATCAATTTCAGTAAATGATTTTATGAAACATAAAGGAAAATAACCAGTTGGTGCATTTCTTCCACTGAAAGGAAGCCAAGCATGACCTAATCTCTACAACTTTCACGGAATTTTTGGGTTTAGGATTTAGGGAACTGAACAACAGGAACGAAACGGGAAAAAAAATGCAAAACAAGAACATGGACAGTGCAGAAAATGAAGTGTAAAAAAAAAAGAGTGATGGATCGTTGTCGATTAGAAAAACAGTGAGGAAGCTACAGAAAAATGGCAGATGGAGGACAACTTGTTTGCCATGAAAAATAACAAAACATGGAACATAAAAAAAAAAAAAAAAAAAAAAAAAAAAAAAAAACACACACACACACAAAATTAGTACCGCCAAGCATAAACTAAACAGAAAAAAGGGAACTGAAATAGAACCTGCAACTGTGCCAAAAAAAAAAAAAAAAAAAGGAAAAATAAACAAACCTTGGACAGTTGAAAAGCAGAAACATGGATAGTGTAGAAAAAAAAGTGCAGAAACTTGGAAAACGGAAACAGGAAATTTCATGATTCAGGTTGCAATTTCATGCATATGGGATTATTTTTATTTTATTTTTGTGTGTTTCATGTTTCTTGGGAATGGAAACAAAAGGATGCTGTGAGTTGAATGGTACCGTCTGAAATCAGCTTACAAAAATTATAATTGATACCTTAGAAGGTGAACACTTTTTCTCTTACAACATTCATTTCTTCTTGGATCGCATGCTTGCACTATATGGAAGATTTTCATTTTAAAAAACCCAAAACAAAAAGCAGTTTCAGTACATAAAAAGCTTGAAAAAATAAACACAAAAACACTTTTCAAAGAACTGTTTTTAAAATCGGACCAGACATCGAACTGGAAAAGTCACTGGGTGATAGGTCACCGGTCCAACCTGTAGGCAAACAACGGTTGAACCATGGCATCATAATTACATCAAATCATCTTGATTCACCCACAAATTTTAACATCAAATCAAAATAAAAAAATAATGCCAAAAATATTAATCTACCAGTTGAACAATTTAACAGAAAACATATATTCGTGGCCACAAAATTGTTAATCGGAATATTGGAATATTCATATATATAAAAGAACAGCAACTCTAATTTTATGTACAGAAGAACGAAAAGACAGGAAAATCATTCTTTTAAGAAGCAGACGAATTTGACGATTCAGGCGCCGGTGGTTTCACTTCCTTAGGTTTAGCTGCTGATCTCAGGGGATAATGAAGCAGTCCGATTGTCCTTTCTCTCTCTGTGGAAAGGGCCGCCGCAGCTGCACATATCGGGCTAGAGAAGAGAAAAAATAGGGTTCCAGCCTTTCAGGTGCCTTTTATACTTAAGTAAAAAATTCAAAAAACCGGCTGGTTTGAAGGAAACCATTCTGGTTCACCGGTTTACTGGGCCAGTTTGAATGGTTTTGGCAGTTTTTGACCCAAAACAGTTTTTGGTGGTTGACCAGACCAGATTTTGGACTGGTCCCATGGTTCAACCAGTCAAACCGGCCGGTCTAGTCCGATTTTTAAAACATTGTTTCAGAGTAGAGAGCAATTTCCTTAAACTGTGAACAAATATTTTTTGTTCAAACATTTCATCGAACACAAATGAAACATTGGTTAATAACAAATCGTACCCTAAAGTAATGTATCTAAACATTCAATCATTAAATAATTAGAATCGGTAACCTAAAGTAATATATGAAACATTATACACATTATGGTTGATTTATAATAAAAAATAATACTTCAATGATTTTAGAATAGCCAAGAGATTAAAAAAATTCCTTTTAAAAGAGTAGAAACTAATATTGTGGATAACATAGTATCTAAACAACTATTTTATTTTGGAAACATCTCAAAATAATAAGAACTAATCGAAAAAATAAAAAGTAAAAGTTTCCAGAAGATATCCTGAAAATAATTAAGGAAAAAAACAGAAAAGTAAAATCAGAATTAAAAAGAAAAAACAGTTAAAAAAAAAAGTACCTCACTCTTTTCAGCTGTTTAGAACATTGTTCTTCTTTATGAAGACGCAGGTGACAGATTTCAAGCAATGACATTGAGAAAGTGATATCATCTGTAACACATTTTTCTTTATGAAAACGCAACTGACAGATTTCTAGCAATGAGATTGAGAAGGTAGATACCATCTGTTCAACAAATCCAAGCATCCAAGAAGAGAGAAACATGAAGTGTTATTACTTAGAGGTCAGTATAACACCAGCTAAGATCATTTCTATTTCTCAAAGAATCTCACTGCAATTTGCTCTCTTCCTACTAACCATTAGATAATTAGATATGTGTACTGAAGGGGATAAATTCTTACCTAAATAAAACGCACCAAAGGATTTATTTATACGAATTGAAAGATGAAAAGAGATAGAAGGAAGACCTTCAATAAAAACTCCATCATACAATGAAATTAAGGGCAAGAAAATTGTTATCTATCAGGGAAGCAATTATAATAATAAGGTCATATTCTGCAAAAAATTAATAATAACCTCTCCATTGTCAAACAGAAACCTCATATAAACCTAATTAGAAACCAGTAATGGAGACTCCTAAATGAGGAGATTGGAAAACTGAAATGAGAAAATTGGATTGTAGGAAACTAAATCAGATTCATACCACTACTGGAGGAAGGCAATTACTAACTGGAGTTGCATGTTGGATCTATGCATTTGTGACTGATGAAGCAACTGCACTAGTGACAAATGATCATTGGGCGACCATTGAGCATCCATTGATAGAGGCGGAGGTGGCGACTTGAGATGACTGTTGGGAGGCAAAGGATTGCGATTGGAAACAATAGGGTGATGTGGGAGCAACGGTCATTGATTATGGTAGAGGCCGTGGAGAATGGGAAGGAAGGGTTGTTTGAAATGGCAAATTAAGAGGGTAGAGATTGAAACGGAAGATTGGGAAAGAATGGATGACTGTCGGTTACTGCCTTCTAACAGCAAATTTCATAACAGAAGCTTGGGAGTATTGGGTTACCATTTGGAATGACACACAAATGTGAGAGAAGGGTTGTATGGAACGATGAATGAGAGTGCAAAGATGTCAATTTTTACCTCTCCTTCAATCCAAAGTATTGGCTTCCAATTTTAGGTTTTACAACTAGGTTTATGCCCGCGCTAAGCGCGGGTTTATAAATAATTTCATGGAATTTTTATTTAAAAATTTGAAATTAATTTTGTTTTTGTTAAATTTTAGAGATTTTTTTGTAGTAGTTGATGTAGTTGCTAGTGTTTTTTATTTGATTTTTATTTTTGTGGGTGAAGTACATCTATTTTGGAGTGTTAAAAATATTTTTGTGGGATTGTATTTTTTTTGATGAAAAAGATGAAATTTTAGTCCAACACAATTTTAATTTTCAAGTTATGTATGCGATAGTGTTAAAAATTATATTTTAGAGATGGTGTTCAACATTGATATTTGTTTATTTTTCATCATTTTTTTTTTTAATTTTGATGTTGTGTATTTATATTTATTGTATTTGTTAAAGTATACAACAAAAGGCATAATATTATTATGCGAAGAAAAATGAATAATAAAATAATGAATGTAGCATTGGTAAATGATAAAATCCCAAAACAATTATAAAAAAAAAAAAAAAAAAAAAAAAAAATTTATATCATTATAAAGATATATAATTCTAAAGAAGTACAAATATTATATTTTTTGATTTGTCACTAATGTGAAGGAATTGTGTGCCCATCAGAGAAGATCGTCATCAGAGAAAACAATCATTTTCTTTGCTATGGAATGGTTGGTGGAGTCTTGGATGATGTCGTCAAGGTCTTCAAATTCATTGTCTAAAAAGTTTAGAACTGATTTTCCTTTGTCGATTGTTCGACATCGCCAGGTGTTGATTTTTTTTAACTTCTTTTTCGTAATCTAAAGGTATGATCACTAATATTGACATTTTTGGGTTGGGATCTTGAGATTTCTATAGCAGTCTGCAAATGATTTAACAATATTGTAAGAACATATATTAATATGTATTTGTTGATTTTTTATTTTTTTTTACGCAATAACATACACGTAATAATTGTAGTCCAATAGATTTTCAAAGATGGAGAAGCTACATAATCAACGATGGTTGCACATAATATAAGTTTTTATATTAATTTTACAAAATAAACATGAATATGTACTTCTATAGAAAATTTTATACACAAAAATTTCACATAACAAAGAGTAACATTGGTTATATTTGAATGTTGAAAAGACGTGTGTTATCCTGCAGCTATTAGAATGTATGCAAATTATGTGGTGAAATGAATTCTATAATTCACTTCATCTTGTTTTTGAGTTTTGCTCAAACTCAAGTACATGCAGAGATCAAAATTCAAATTACTAAACTCCTAAACCCAAAAATTGTAGAGGGACCTCTGCAATGTTAGAGATTCGAGTTTGTTGAAAAACACTTATTTGAACGGACAGCCATGCCTCAAAAAATATTTATAATATTGGATTTTTTAGAAAAATAATTAAATTAATTTTTATTCAAAAAAAAAAAAAAAAAAGATGAATGATGTGGGTTGAAAATTATAGTCCCTCAAAGACATTCTTTTTCCCAGTAATCTTTTTTAGCATTAATCTTATCCTAAATGAATGTATTTTTTCCCATAATTGAAAAAAGTGAGTTCTTTGTGAACATTTCATAAATTAAAAATATTTTTTTTAAATCCAAATTTTACGATTCATTATTTATCTAATTCACTTTTGGCAGTAATTTTTTAAGAAAAACCAATTAATTCCCTCAAAAATTAAAAGTTATTGTATGCCACAAAAGTTATGTAATTTTTTATATGAAAATTAAACCTATTCTAAAATAGTATAATAATTTTGGATGCATAAAAAAATTATTGTACCAACATGAAATACATTGACTAAAATTTTAAATTTGTATACTATTCACAAATATATATATATATATTAAAAAAAAAATTATATCTATACAGTCTATTAGCTCATAGTAATTTTACAAAACTTGAAAAACACGCAATATGTTGATATTTTTGTGAATTTTTTGCTCCGAGGTTAGAAACTAATTTTGCCATTCCATCATTTTGTGATTTATATTTTATGGTTTCTAACTTTTGTTATGTTTTTTTGAAATGAATCTTGTTACAAAAAACTTGGGTATTCGATCAATTTTATTAGGAGTATCAAATGCAAACATCATAAGGAAGAAAATACAATTCGTGTTGATTTAGCATCTAAATAATAAACAACTATTTCGTATTAATATAAAGGTAAAATGACATTTCTGGTCCTTGACAAATGGTCCGAGTGCTCAATTGGCCCCTGATATTTGAAAGTCGACACATTAAGTCCTTAACATTTCATTTTTGTTCCAAAATGACCCTGTAGTGAGATTCTTAAGTCAAACTAACAATCAATGTTTCATTAAGGGCATTTCGGTAATTTGACGATCCCAACTCATTTCCCTCTCATTTCTATTGATGCTTCCCGCAATTTCCTTCCTTGGTAGCCTATAAATACTCTTCGCTACTCATCTTTATTATTTATTTCATATTTTCACTTTAAAATTTTATTTTATTTTCATTCTTATTTCTTCTTTGTCCAACAAAAATCATAGAGAATCAACAAATTTGTAATTGTGGAATGAAAGCAAAAATGATAACTTCTTGGACCACACATAATACCGGAAGGAGAATCTACCACCTGTCGTTTGCTTTTTCGAATTATCTCAAGATTTCATTCCTATAATGACTTATAACCATTCCCTTGACTTTATGGGTTATTTTTCAAGTGTTCGACTAAACCCCTCAATGGTACGAAGTCAAATTTTATTTTCTGTGCTAGAGGTTCTGGTTATTTCTTGTGGGTTGATCCTTCTGTGTGTAGGTGAATGGCAATAATATTGGGATTATTAAGAAAAATGAATGTTTTAGAAGAGGAGAATAACTGAGTGAAGAATAGAGAGAAGAAGTTATGGATAGTATTAGTAGTTTCATGGGTGGTGTTTGTACTCATTTGGAAATAAACCTCATTTTGAACGTTTTATTGTATTTTGTTTAATTAATGGAGCATTTCGTACTTTGTTTCCTAATAAAACTACTTTAATCAATAATGATTTCGTATTTTGAATGCTATTCATTTTTAACTCAAAAAAAAAAAAAAAAAAAACTTAAATTTCATTCATCACCAAATAATGTATTCATTCATCACCAAAAATATGCATCCATTATTTGGATGAATTTGTTCGGTGATGAATGAAATTCAAGTTATGTTCGGTGTTTTTTTTGTTTTTTAGTTAAAAAATGAGTAGCGTTAAAAATACAAAATCACCATTGATTATGTAGCTTCATTAGGAAACAAAGTACGAAATGCATCATTAATTAAAAAAATACAATAAAACATTCATGAAACGACTAATGCTATCCATAACTTCCTCTCCCTATTCTTCCTTTGGTGATTCCCCTCTTCTAAAACATTCATTTTTCTTAATAATCTCGGTATTATTGTCGCTCACTTTGGACACATAGGAGGATCAACCCACAAGAAATAGCCACAACCTCTATTCTAGAAAATGAAATTATATATATATTTTTTAATATTTGATGAAAATGGTAATAAAAAAAAAAAAAAAAAAAGAGAACTGATTGTAATTTCCACAAGAGTAGAATCTCCTTTCGGGATTATACGCAATCCAAGAAGTTACCATTTTTTATTTCCTCTCACAATTACAAATTTGTTGATTCTACATGATTTTTGTTGGACAAAGAAGAAAGAAGAATGAGAAAAAATATTTTTAGGGTGAAAATAGAGAATAAATAATAAAGATGGATAGGGAAGAGTATTTATAGGCTACAAAGGAAGAAAATCGCGGGAAATATCAACAGAAATGAGAGGAAAATGAGTTAGGATCGTTAAATGATCGAAATTCCCTTAATGAAACATTGACTGTTAGTTTGACCTAACAGAATCACACTCGGGGGCCAATTTGAAAAAAAAAATGAAACGTTAAGAACTCAATGTGTTAACTTCCAAATACCATGAGCCAATTGAACACTCAAGCCATTTGTTAGGGACAAAAAATGTCATTTTCCGTATTATAAACAAACCAAATATGACTTATTTTATTTTGTTTTGTTTTTGTCTAGCTAAAACTAGTTAATTTTAGTTGTGATAGTCTTATTTAAATTTGAATTTTATTATAATTATTATTAGATAGTAATTGATAGGTATACAATTTGAATTTCAAAGGTTGTTACATGGATTAGAATTTAAAATTTAAAATATATTTTAACTGTTAGTAGAAATTATTGATAAATATAGAATTTGAATTTGAAAATTTGTTAGATTTGAATTTTAAATTAAGATTCTATTTTTAGTCGTGATTAGATAATTAATAAAAATATAATTTTAAATTACAATAATATTTTTATAAAAATTTATTTAAATTATTATTAGGTGATAATTAATAGACATAGAATTTTAATTAGTAGATATGGAATTAAAATTATATTTTCATTAGAAATCTATTTAATTATTATTATTTAACTAAAAGGTAGAATTCCAATTTTAATTATAATTAATAGATATCGAATTTTTATTTTAATATAGAATTGATAACTTTAATGTTTTGTCATAACTTTTATGATATGAACCCGAAAACATTAAATGTTGAGGCTCCCCTACTAGCGACGCGCTACATTACCACCGCCTGAATGTAGTGAAGAATGAGCAAGGGTGGGCTAGGGCGTCACCTAGAAGTGACATGCCATGTTTTCTTCTGGATACAATGTCAAATAAGCAAGGGTGGCTAAATTATGGTGGACGAGTGTGAACAATGAAGTTAGTCTATGAAAATAGGTTTAGGTTAGCAACTTGGAATATAGGAATGCTAACGGGTAAGATTCGAGAATTGGTCGAGGTGATGAGGAGCAGAAGGATTAACATTCTATGCTTGCCGAAAACTAAGTGAGTTGGAGAGAGTTCTAGAGAAATTAAGAGTACGGGGAATAAGTTATGGTATATAGAGAAGGACAAATATAGAAATGGAGTGGGTGTCATTGTAGATAGATATTTAAAGGATAACGTGGTTGATATTAGGAGAATTAGAGATAGTATGTTGGTCATTAAGTTCGTGATTATAGGGGAGGTGTTTAACGTTATTAGTGTGTTTGCTCCCCAAGTTAGACCGCAAGAAGATGTTTGATAGGTGTGATCTACCTCTATATTTCCAAACCGGTTTTGTTAGTTTTAGAGTAGTTTTTATATTTATTTTATTATATTTTAATTAGTTTTTATTCTTTTTGTATAAATCATGTATGTGGGGCAAAAAGAGATAGGAAACTAAAGCGAAAACGATGAGATCGAACCAAGAACAGTCGAAGAACGGTGAAAAATCAAGCAAGACGGCAATATTCTGAAAGAAGACCATCGCTGCGACGTCCAGACCTCTGCCGCAGCGGTGAAAATGCAGAGAATGACCTATTCTTGCAAGAAACTTGTACAGCGAGAGATTCGATCGGGTTATCATATCCACAGGGAATAGTGTTGTTTTTATCGAGTTTCGCGTTTGTCATGACCTAACTTTATCTAGGCTAAAAACAAATGTAATTAATTAATTAAACTAATACTAATATAACCTAAATTAACTATACAAATATACTAATATGTTTTAGGGGAAAGAATCGCCTAGGGATTAACGTGTTTACAAATATGTGTTCGATCTCAATTTACTCACGTTTATAGTGTTCGACATATTTGAAAATCTTGGTACGTAAACTCCACTGCCACCTCTCCCGAGTGTAAGACGGGGGAATACATGACTTCAAGTCAATGAATAACTCTCCCTCAATGTCTTAACGACCCTAGGTCACGTGAGTCTCACCCAGCATCATTGATTGCACACAATCCAACTCTCAACCGGGTC
Source organism: Eucommia ulmoides (assembly GCA_016647705.1). NCBI lineage: Eukaryota > Viridiplantae > Streptophyta > Magnoliopsida > Garryales > Eucommiaceae > Eucommia > Eucommia ulmoides. The sequence goes on from CM028329.1 coordinate 5,996,443, forward strand.
ATTGGATCGTGCGTTGTATTTACCCTATCGACAATCTCCATTCTAAAACTCTATCGCCACCTCCCTCGAGTGTAAAACGAGGGATATAATGCAACTTTGTGTCAATGAAGAAGTTTCCCTCAACGTCTTAACGACCCTAGGTCGCATGAGTCTTATCCCAACGTCATCGATTGTCCACAATCCAAACCCCGACCGGGTTATAGAATCGTGGAGTTTTTTTTACCCTAATCTAAATCTGAGATTTGTCAAACCCCGTATTCTCCATGTATCTAACTAAGCATGATAAACAAACAATACGATAAACACAATCAAACAGCGAAGAACGACATAAACGCAACACCGAAATCATTCAAACAATATATTTATAAATATAGTGTTAATCCCTATACAATCCACATTTAACTCTTGGTTATAACTGTATAAACATTGAAATCGAGCTAAACATACTCACATTATCCTAAGTTAAAGAAATAAGAAAAAGAATCGAAGAACTTAACCTCATCCGAAGATTAGCCGCTAAGAACACTCAACGATCGTTTCCCTGTCTTCTCCACTTCGGGATATGAGCTCCACCTCTAAAACTCCTAAACTTAAGCCTAAGTATAGCTTAAAGTGCCCAAATGGCCGAGGGGATCAAGAGGAGGGGAGAGGAGTGGGTATTTATAAGCAAAAGATCTCAAAAATATCCTAAAAATATCTTAGGCTGTGCAGAAGGTCAGTGCCGCAGCCGTGGGATTTAGCGTCGCGGTGGTGGAGTAGGTCTGTTAGTTGATCGCCACAGTGGTGAGGATAGCAGTGGATTTAGAAAATATTCTGCTGGTTCACTGCCTAGGCAGTCGTCCATTAGTAGCATTTGTGTCTTCTCAGTATTTTCACCGCCGCAGCGGTGGGCTTGTTTCATAGTTTTGCCTCAGAGCTTGTTTTTCTACCTTTCTTCGACCATTTTTTGTTCAATCTCATCGTTTTCGCTCTAGTTTCCTATCTTTTTGCCCCACACACCTGATTTATACAAAAAATATAAAAACTAATTAAAATGTAATAAAATATTATATAAACGCTCGAAAACTAACTTAATTCAATTTGGAAATATGTAGGTAGATCATACCTATCAAATACCCCCCAGACTTTGAATTTGGCTAGTCCTCGAGCCAAACACACACACGAAAATGAAAAAACACAACGAAATAAAATAACAAACATCCTAAAACAATCTAAACATAATGAGATGCGAGTTTTAAATTCTTTTAACGGCCTAATTATTGTTGTCCCTCAACAACTGCCAGTCATATCGAGTTCAGGTGGTAACATACATCATGTAATGTTTTTGAATTTCGACATGCAATACTGGTGAACGCCATGCTAGATCCTATAAACGTGTTAGTACGTGACTCACTAGTATGGTTATACAATGACCGTATTGGATTACCCCCAACGAAACTCATGACTTAGATCGTTAGGACTAGGACTTCCATAGGTTTAATTGTGGTCCACTCTCCACTAATGTAGGTTAAGTAGTTCATAGAGATCATTAGGACTTGGTTCGGTTAAGAAATAGTTGGCCAAGGGTAATTTGGAATAGAAAACGGGTTAACGTTGTCAACTTAACGTTATCCAAGGCTCAACGCTTGGCACATTCACTCTTGAACTCCCACATAAATATTGGAAACAATCCCGAACAAACGTTTAAGACCGATGTACTCACTTTTCAAAAAGAAACGTAAATAAATAATATTTACTTATGTTTTTTTTAACAACCACACCCCCAAACTTATTTGATTGGTATGATTTTACGGGTGTGGTTAAAACGAAAGAAAAATGACAAGTGAGTACTCGAATACCGAGCCAATCCGAAATGCGCCCTAAACCCAACCACTTACATCAAGTAGCATACATGAATGCTAACTTGATTCACTCAAATGTGCCTTTAAATTCAATGATTAAGGTTTGGAAAAAAATCAACTGGCTAGGGTATTTGTTTATGTTTTCAGAATTGAATTAGCATTAAGGCTTCGACAGGGTAACGAGGGATATACCTAAATCACATCTCCTGAACTACCTCACCTAGGATTTCGCCTCAAGCTTTCCCTCAATCAGGTTCTAGAATCCTTGAAGTGTCATGAGTTCGGCTAATCGATAATAGTCCTCAAATCAATTGAATATAAATACATTGAGTCTATGTGCTCGTGCAGAATAGGATCTACAATAATTTTTACCAAAAAGTATAGTCAAGCACATAGAACACACATGCATGGTTATTACCCTTGACTTTGAAAACAACCAGGGGTAATTATCATCATCAGGTAATGGCCTAGATGAACACATAACTCAGCATGCAACACAACAACACAAAAACATAAACACATTCTAACCTATACACACATGCAATACGGAAAAACAATAACACATAAACTAACAATACTAAATACTACATATCACTTCCGAACTCAAAACGGACAGTGTCCTCAGTAAACCCAATCATCATTTTCAACATATGAAATTTAAGCATGCTGACGAAGGGGGTTTAGAACACGTACCTGGGAGGCGAGAGAATCTTGTTTACATTTAAATTCGACGGAGACGGATTTAATTTATTTGACCTTGGGTTGCCTCCCAAGAAGCGCGTAGTTTAATGTCCTCGGCCCGACATTCTTAGAATGCCCTCAAGATTGGCGAGGTTTTGCTTTGTTTGGGTCGATCTTTCAACGAAATGCCTCACCGACTTATGTGCGTGGCCCCATATAATAAATGACTTGGAATCTTGTCGAAAGGGATGCATCAATACCTGTCGATCTAATATCAGCAAGTACCCAGCATAAGAAACAAAAACAAAAATACAAACAAAAATTATATACAAAAGAAATGCCTAAAGTAAAATCAGGTCATTTACTCACAATATCGACAATAACGAACAAAATAATCCCCGGCAATCGTTACCAAAAACTTGGTAGCGATCGCCAAAAATTGAATTTTCTCAACCAATCCCCGCCAATGGCGCCAAAAACTTGTACGCGTAGAGGATTCGCATCCTCAGTGTATATGACTACTCGCAAGTATATGAGGTCCAAGTTTTAATATAATGAGATCGTGAAAGATCGAGTTATCGTATCCATAGGGATTGGTGTTGTTACTATCGAGTACCGTGTTTGTCATGACCTAACTTTATCTAGGCTAAAAATAAATATAATTAATTAATTAAACTAATACTAATATAACCTAAATTAACTATACAAATATACTAATATGTTTTAGGGGAAAGAAACACCTAGGGATTAACATGTTTCCAAATATGTGTTCGATCTTGATTTACTCACATTCACGGTGTTCGACCTATTTGACAATCTCGGTACGTAAACTCCACCGCCATCTCTCCCAAGTATAAGACGGGGGAATACATGACTTCAAGTCAATGAAGAAATCCCCCTCAATGTCTTAATGGCCCTAGGTCACGTGAGTCTCACCCAGCGTCATTGATTGCACACAATCCAACTCCCGACCGGGTCATTGGATCGTGCGTTGTATTTACCCTATCGATAATCTCCGTTCTAAAACTCTCTCGCCACCTCTCCCAAGTGTAAAACGAGGGATAAAATGCAACTTTGTGTCAATGAAGAAGTCCCCATCAATGTCTTAACAACCCTAGGTCGCATGAGTTTTGCCCCAATGTCATCGATTGTCCACAATCTAAACCCCGATCGGGTTATAGAATCGTGGCGTTTGTTTACCCTAATCTAAATTCGGGATTTGTCAAACACCGTATTCTCCATGTATCTAACTAAGCATGATAAACAAACAATACGATAAACACAATTAAACAATACATTTGTTTACCCTAATCTAAATTCGGGATTTGTCAAACACCGTATTCTCCATGTATCTAACTAAGCATGATAAACAAACAATACGATAAACACAATTAAACAACGAAGAACGACATAAACGCAACACCGAAATCATCCAAATAACATATTTATAAATATAGTGTTAATACTTATACAATCCATATTTAACTCGTGGTCATAATTGTATAAAAATTGAAATCAAACTAAACATACTCACATTATTCTAAGTTAAAGAAATAAGGAAAAGAATTGAAGAACTTAGCCTCGTCCGAATATTAGCTGCTAAGAATGCTCAACGATTGCTTCCCCGTCTTCTCCACTTCGGGATGTTAGATCCACTTCTAAAACTCCTAAACCTAAGCCTAAGTATGGCCTAAAGTGCCCAAATGGCCGGGGGGATCAAGAGGAGGGGAGAGAAGTGGGTATTTATAAGCAAAAAATCACAAAAATATCCTAAAAATATTTTAGGCTGTGCAAAGGGTCACCACCACGGCCATGGGATTCAGCGCCACGGCGGTGGAGTAGGTCGGTTAGTTGATCATCGCGGTGGTGAGAACAGCGATGGATTTGGAAAACATTATGCTGGTTCACTGCCTAGGTGATGGTCTGTCAGTAGTATTTGTGTCTTCTCAGCATTTTCACCTCCGCAGCGATGGTTTAGATGTCGTGGCAGTGTGCTTGTTTCACAGTTTTGCCTCCGAGCATGTTTTTTCACCGTTCTTCGACCGTTTTTGGTTCAATCCCATCATTTTCGCTCCAATTTTCTATCTTTTTGCCCCACACACCTGATTTGTACAAAAAGTATAAAAACTAATTAAAACATAATAAAATACTATATAAACGCTAGAAAACTAACTTAATTTGGTTTGTAAATATGTAAGTAGATCACACCTATCAACACTCACCGCCTAGGTGGTGAGATTTACCGCCTAGGCAGTGAAACTGCAGGATCTCATCCTAATCCACCGCCTTTTTCACCATCGCAGCAATCAGCCAACTGACCTACTCATCGCCGCGGCAGTGGTCTCTGCACAGCTTAGATAGTTTTCTTAGATATTTTGCCTATAAATATCCTCTCCTCTCCTCTAGCTCCTCTCCGAACATTTAGAGCCCCTTGGAATATATCTAAGGGTAGATAGAGAAGTTTTAGAGATGGAGCTCACATCCCGAGGTGCAGGAAGACGATGAAGCGATCGTTGAATGGTTCTTAGCGAAAAATCTTCAGATGAGGCTAAGTTCTTTGATTTCTTCTTTTATTTATTTAACTTAGGATTTTGTGAGCATGTTTAGCTCGTGCTTTATTTGTAAATGCGATTATGGCCGTAGTTAAACATGGATTGTATAGGGATTAACACTATATTTATAAATATGTGATTCGGATGATTTCGGTGTTGCGTTTATGTTTGTTCTTCGTAGTTTGATTGTGCTTATCGTATTATTATGTTTATTATGCTTAGATAGATATATTAAGAAATACGGGGTTTGACAAACCCCGAATTTGGACTAAGGTAAGCATAACGCCAATCGATGACGTTAGGGTAAGACTCACGTCACCTAAGGTCGTTAAGACGTTGAGGGGCACTTCTTCATTGACTCGAAATCATGTATTTTCCCATCTTACACTCGGGATAGGTGGCGGTAGAGTTTTAGAACTGAGATTGTAGATAGGGTAAACACAACACGATGATCCAATGACCCAGTCGGGAGTTGGATTGTGTGCAATCAATGATGTTGGAGAAAGACTCACGTGGCCTAGGGTCATTAAGACGTTGAAGAGGACTTCTTCATTGACATGAAGTCGCGTTATATCCCTTATCTTACACTCGGGAGAGGTAGCAGGGGAGTTTACGAACTGAGATTGTCAAATAGGTTGAACACCATAAATGTAAGTCAATCGAGATCGAACACGTATTTGTAAACCGAGTTAATCCCTAGACAATTCCTTCCCCTAAAACATCTCATTATATTAGAATAGTTAATTTTGGTTATATTCGTATTTGTATTAATTAATTAAATCCATTTGTTTTTAGCCTAAATAAAGTTAGGTCATGATAAACATAGTACTCGATAATAATGAACATCAATCCCTATGGATACGATACTCGATCTTAAACGATCGCACTATACTAAAACTTTAACCTCGTACGCTTGCGAGTAGTTAATACGCGAGCACGTAACAAATGCTCACCGTACTAGTTTTTAGCGCCGTTGTCGGAGATTGGTTGTTAATCGAATTAAGTTTTCAGCAATCATCACCACGTTTTTGTTTAGGTTAGAATGTGTTTATGTTTTTGTGGTGTTGTTGTGTACATGCTAAGTTTTGCGTTCATCTGGGCCGTTACCCGATGATAATATTACCCCTGGTTGTTTTCAAAGTCGAGGGTAATACCCATGCATGTGTGTTCTGTGTGCTTGACTATGTTTTTTTGGTAAAAGTTATTGTAGATCCTAATTTACACGAGCACATAGATTCATTGTATTTCTATTCAATTGATTTGAGGATAATTATCGATTAGCTAAATTCATGACACTCTAAAGATTCTAGAACCAGATTGAAGGGAAGCTTGAGGCGAAATCCTAGGCGAGGTAGTTCAGAAGACGTGATTTAGGCATTCTTTTTGTCGCTTAAGCCTTTGAAGCCTACCTTGTAACATGTTTATCCCTCGTTACCCTGTAGAAGCCTAAAATGACATTTCAATTCTGAATACATGAACAAATACCCCAGCCAGTTGATATTTTTTCAAACTTATTTCGCTGAATTAAAGGCACAATTTAAGTGAATCAAGTTAGCAGTTGCAAATACTTCTTGATGTGAGTGGCTGGGTTTAGGGTGAATTTCGGATTGGTTCGGTATTCGAGTACTCACTTGTAATTTTTCTTTTGTTTTTAACCACACCCGTGAAATCATACTAATCGAATAAGTTTGAGGGTGTGGTTAGTTGAAAAAAAATCAAAAAACTAATTTACGTTTCTTTTGATAAGTGAGTACGTCGATCTTAAACTTGATTGTTCGAGATTGTTTTTCAACTTATCTATGAGGGTTCGAGAGTGAATGTACCAAGTGTTGTGCCTTGGGTAACGTTAAGTTAACAATGTTAACCCGGTTTCTATCCCAAATTACCCTTGGCCAAATTTACCAAAACTGATCCAAGTCCTTTTTATCTCTATGAACTAATCAACCTACATTAGTGGAGAGTGGACCCCAATCAGGCATATGAAAATCCTAGTCCTATACAGTCTAAGTCATGAGTATAGTTAGTGGATGATCCAATCCGGTCATTGTATAGTTATATTATTGAGTCTCACACTAACACGTTTACAGGATCTAGAATGACGTTCACCAATATTGCATGTCGAAAATCTAGAACATCACATGATGTGTGTTACTGCTTGAACTCGATATGACGGGCGGTTGTTGAGGGAAAAATGGCTAGCCCTTTAAAAGAATTTAAAACTTGCATGTCGTTATGTTTAGATTGTTTTAGGTTGTTTGTTTTTTCATTTAGTTGTGTTTTTCATTTTCGTGTGTATGTTTTACTCGAGAACTAGTAAAATTTCAAGTTTGGGGATATTTGATAGGTGTGATCTACCTACATATTTCCAAACCGATTTTGTTAGTTTTAGAGTAGTTTTTATATTTATTTTATTATGTTTTAATTATTTTTTATTATTTTTGTATAAATCAGGTGTATGGAGAAAAAATAGAAAACTGGACCAAAAACGATGAGATCGAACCAAGAATAGTCAAAGAACGGTGGAAAAATGAACAAGGCGGCAATATTCTGAAAGAAGCCCACCGCTGTGGCGTCCAGACCTCCACCGCGGCAGTGAAAATGCAAAGAATGACCTATTCTTACTGGACACTCACCGCCTAGGTAGTGAGATTCACCGCCTAGGCAGTGAAACTGCAGGATGTCATCCTAATCTACCGCCTTCTTCACCACCGTGGCGATCTGCCAATCGACCTACTCACCGCCGCGACGGTGGCCTCTGCATAACTTAGATATTTTTATTAGATATTTTGAGATATTTTTCCTAAAAATATCATCTCCTCTCTTCTGGATCCTTTCTAGCTATTTGGAGCCCCTTGGAATATATCTAAGGGTAGATAGAGAAATTTTAGAGGTGGAGCTCACATCCCAAGGTAGAAAAAGACGGCGAAGCGATCGTTGAATGGTTCTTAGCGATAAATCTTCGGACGAGGCTAAGCTCTTCAATTTCTTCCTTTATTTATTTAACTTAGGAATTTGTAAGCATGTTTAGCTCATGCTTTATTTGTAAATGCAGTTATGGCCATAGTTAAACATGGATTGTATAGGGATTAACACTATATTTATAAATATGTGATTAGGATGATTTCGGTGTTGTGTTTATGTTTGTTCTTCGTAGTTTGATTGTGTTTATCGTATTGTTATATTTATTATGCTTAGATATATATATCAAGAATACGGGGTTTGACAAACCCCGGATTCGGACTAAGGTAAGCATAACGTCAATCGATTACGTTGGGACAAGACTCACATGACCTAGGGTCGTTAAGACGTTGAGGGGGACTTCTTTGTTGACTCGAAGTCATGTATTCCCCCGTATTATACTCAGGAAATGTGGCAGTGGAGTTTTAGAACGGAGATTATCGATAGGATAAACACAACGCGACGATCCAATGACCTGGTTGGGAGTTGGATTGTGTATAATCAATGACGTTGGGGCGATACTCACGTGACCTAGGGTCGTTAAGACATTGAAGAGGACTTCTTCGTTGACACGAAATTGCGTTATATCCCTCGTCTTACACTCCGAAGAGGTGGCGGGGGAGTTTACCAACTGAGATTGTCAAATAGGTCGAACACCGTAAACGTAAGTCAATCGAGATCGAACACGTATTTGTAAACCGAGTTAATCCCTAGACAATTATTTCCCCTAAAACATCTCATTATATTAGTAGAGTTAATTTAGATTATATTAGTATTAGTATTAATTAATTAGATAAATTTGTTTTTAGCCTAGATAAAGTTAGGTCATCATAAATACGGTACTCGATAATAACGAACACCAATCCCTACGGATACGATACCCGATCTTAAACAATCACACTATACTAAAACTTTGACCTCATACACTTGCAAGTAGTCAATACGTGAGCGCATAACAAACGCTCGCCGTACAATGTTAGACAAGAATTTTGGGAGAAGATGGACGAAGTTGTCTAAAGTATACATAACCAAGAAAAATTATTTATTTGAAGAGATTTGAATGGACATGTAAGGGAAAATGGATTTTCTAGAAAGTACATGATGGTTATGGATTTGGGGAGAAAAATGCAGTGTGACATGATTTTAGATTTTGCTATAGCATATGATATTTAAAAAAAAAAAAAGTGATATTTTATGATATTTCACGTATATTATATACTTGATTTACGAGCAACAGGGTTCGCGATCAATTCAAGATAGAAATGTCCTATTTGCACCTTGACTTCCTAGATCGTTGTATCTTGAGAATGAATTGTCATTCAATCCTATTCATAGAGGCGGCATATCTATTCTAGGATAATGCTTAAACACCTCGATTCACCAGATATATATTTTCTCTATATTTTATTTTATTGATGCTCTTAATATAAAGATATTAAAATTACACATGAAATATATTTATTATTTAATTTGTATTTATGTAATTATGTGAAATTTTTCCAACAATCTAAGAAGAGAGATGATTTTGTGAAAGTTCAATTTTTCTTGAATTTGTTTTTAATTTAATTTTAATGTATTTAATGATCGATAGATTTTATTTTTTTTTTCTTTTTTTCTTTTTGTCTTAAATTTATGAAAGTTGCAAGAGAAATAAAAATTGTGTTTTTGTAATGATAATATTCTATCTTATATTTTGCATTTAATCTTATTTTATTTTTTTCTATTGAGATAATCTTAGGAAATATTATTTTATAATTTTTTTTATTTTATGAATTTGCATACATTGATCTATATTGTGATATTTTATATAGGTGTATTTATTGATAATGACATTAATATTATTTTTGGTCTTGAAATGGAAATACTTTGAAAATGTGAAGTTATGTATGGATATATATTTGAAAGGAAAAAATAATTTATTTTCATTTTCGTCTCACAAAATATTTATTATTAGAGTTTATTTATATAATGAAAATCAAATATTTTTATTTTTGAAATGTGATATCATTTATTATAAAATAAAATATTAGAGATTTTTTAAATATTATTTTAGCATTTTACAATCATCAAAAAAATTAAATTTGAGAATTAGACAGATTTATAAATTAAAGGTGTTATATATATTGAATTATGAGAATTAAATTTTTTAAGAATAAAATATTTTGACCCTTTTAATAATGAAAAATTAAATATTTTTATTTTGTGAAGACTTAAAAATTATTTCTTTTAGAGTTGAAATGTGTGTGTGTGAGAGAGAGAGTAAGTGAGTGAGTGAGTGAGTGTGTTCTTGATTTTGAAAGAGAAAAACATGAAAGATTTTTATTATTTATGAAAAGGAAAAAAACATAAAATGATTTTATTCTTTGTAAGAAAATATCATTGAATTTTATTTATAGTGATAAGTTTCTCATTTGAAAATTAGTTCCTAATAGGTAGTAGACTACTAACTAATTTCTCATTTTAAAATAGTTCCTAGCATATAATAAGACAACTGGTCATTACGATTAAGTAATCTCTTCTAGTATTCTACTAGTCACAAAGTTTATGATTCCTAATAGTAAGACCATTGATTACTAAAATAATTTTTTGAGGCAAAATACATTTTAAACCCTCTAACCGTTGACACATTTCTAAGCAGTCCTCCTGAGTTTATGCGTTTCGTTTTAAACCCTCTATGTATTAACATAGTTTTAGAAGACCCTTTTGTTAGAAATTTCATCCAAATTAACATAAGTAGAGGGTAAAATAGTAATTTCTTATTTTTTTTTTCATTTTTTAATCAATTTACTATTTTTTTTTTTTTTATTTTCTCTGCTCTTCTCACGGCTGAAGCTCTCTCTCTTTCTCTCCGCTCTCTTCACCAAACAATTCTCTCTCTCTATTATCTTCTTCGACCTCAACCACAAACATTGCCGCCACCACCACCAATGTCGCCGCCACCCTGTAACAGGGGGTGGTAGTTCACCCCTTGGGGGTGATTTTCCCGGTAACAAGGGGTTGTTCACCTTCTGCTAAGGGGTGAATGTTTGGCAAATATGGGTTTGATGTAGACTGACAATCGTTATATTTTACAATCCGCAATATATAGAGTGTTTGGCACATAGTATTGAGGTGCTTTGTGGGGGATAAGTACATGTTTCTTACACACAAGTATAATGATTTAACTATTGTTGATCTATTTGTCTTAAGTTTCAGGGGTGGTACTAATTTATGTTTTCTATAACCAGGGACGACGTTGCAGATCATCAGAAGTGGTCAAAGAAGTTAAAATTGTGCTAGAATTCTTCACTCAGAAGAGGTATGTTACATTTCCTTATATTGTCCCAAGTTCTTAAGGTTTGCTTTTCAAAAGTTGTTTTTCTATTTTAGTGACTAGGAATTGTTTTTGGCATATTACCGAACAGATTCTTTCTCATATAACATAATTTCATTTTCCATCAGGTTACTTGTATAAATATTCCCGGTAACAGGGGGTGGTCCACCCTTGTAACACGGGGTGATTCCCCGTAACAGGGGATGAACCACCCCATAACTCACGGTTGAAGCTATTTTTCTTTATTTTCCCCTCCTCACCAAACCATTCCCTCTCTCCCCCACCACCTTTTTTGGCCGGTTCACCCCCTATTACAGAGGGTGGTTCATTGGTGGCGGTTGCGTCGGTAGCGGCTGCGTTGTTGGTGGTGGCGACCGAAGAAGGTGGTGAGGAGAGAGAGAGAGAGAGAGCTTCAACTGTGAGAAAAGGAGAAAAACAAGAAAAAAGAAAAATAGAAAATTGATTAAAAAAATAAAAATAAATAAGAAATTATTATTTTGCCCTTTAATTCTGTTAGTTTGGATGGAATTTCAAACATAAGGGCTTTTTAAAAATGTGTTCATACTTAGAGGGTTTGAAATGAAATGCATTAACTTAGGAGGATTATTTAGAAATGTGTCAATAGTTAGAGAGTTTAAAATGTATTTTGCTCTTTTTTAATGAGATTTTAATATTTTGATTAAGTTTTAATTATGTGATAACATATTGATAATTTTATTATCGTATAAATTATTAAGTTGTTTTGAAAAAAAAAATAGAATTTTAAATTTTAGTTATTGAAATTATCATGTGGTTTTAAGAAATATCGAAAGTCTCTAGATAAAATAATATTTTACATCAATAAATTGCCATTTCAATTATATTTAAGATACAAGGGTGCCTAAAAAAAATTCGTTATTTGTTTGTCTAGAAATATAGATGTTCAAATATTATTCCCAGATATAGATGTTTCGAAAATTGACCGAAAATAATGCGAAATGAAATTTCATTTTCATGGAATTATTTTTATAGTTGTCTATTGTGTTGGAAAAAAATATATGTTACTTCAACTTATATTCCTAGAAGGTTTATATGATGGTAAACTAGGAAATATAACGTATTGATAGGTATGTTGCCTCAATATAAAGTCTCTGATTGATTGCTTTGAGAATTCCCAATTATTTATATAATTTCGAATTTTGGCATATAAAAGTTGTCTAAAAAATTATTGCTTTGATATATGTCTCATATTAGTTTATATGGTGAAATATGAGATTGTACACACTGTTGGTTCAATAAAAAGTTGTGTCCAATATGTTCCTAATAAATTTTATTTGATAGTATTATTGGAACTGAAAAATTCCAAATGTTGCTTAAAAAATGATGTTCCATAATAGTCTCAAATTATTAATACTAAATGAGAATTGATGGAATAAATATTTTATTTTAAAAAAATAGAGACTTAATATTCATAAGTTATATTCCCATGAGGTGGGATAATTTGCCTCAAAGACTAATAGTTACCAGATCTTAAAATTGTCTAGGGGGATGAGTATTAGCCTATAAGGAAGTCACCTAGGAAGATAACCCAACATTTGTGATTGGAAATCTCATGAAGAAAATTTAATAGGTAGTAACTATTCATACTGTGTGAGTTATAAAACAACATTGTATAATTTAGAGAAATCATTTAAAGATTCTCTTGCTTATCCTTAAGATGCTAGTATTGTATAATATGATGTTAAGGATGGGTTTAACCCTCAATGAGATCAAGACAAGAATACCCTTGAAGGATATAGGTCACATATACCTTTGGAGGACTTACCTAAGTGAGAGTTGTCGTGAGGCCGCGACTATAGGATTCATCTTTCCCTAGTAACTCTCATGAGAATCAAGATACATGCATATGGCCAAAATCGCAAAACTGTAAACACGACCTAATACCCAAACTGTATGTGTGCTTACTGAAGTTCGGCTAAAATGTCATAATTCAAGACATAGTTCACTATGGTTCATTCGGATGAATGTTTGTTACACTAAGTAAGGTTCAAATTCTGAAGATACCAACACCTATTAGACAGTATAATTTTGCTCATTACTTTATTTTGTTATTTTATAATTTAATTTTAAATTATGTGGGAGATTGTAAAAAAAATTAAAATTAAATATTTTCTTTTATTATATTATATATATAAATTATTATTTTACTTAATAAAATTATTGATCTATATTTATAATGATTATATTTATGTGGCATATGATGTGGAGAAAATTCTCGCTCACATTTGATAGAAGCCAGTAAGGGGACGATGGGTCGAGTCGGGTAGTAAAATCCAACCCATAAGAATTAACCTAGACATCCCCCAAGGACTAGGTGTGTTGGCAGTCCAAATTGTGTTGGGTTAGCCCATGGAAGGACCCTAGTGCATGAGTAGATGGAATGATTCATAAGATATCGAATCTTGTTTGGGCTGACATGAATAGAAGAACACTCCCCTATGGGGCTTGGTTGCAAGCAGGTAAAATCGACAGTGGAAGGCCACTGGGTGATTGACCAAAAAAATCCACGATCCTATGCACATAGAGAGACGTAATTGTTTACGGTTTATAGTGGTATCATGGACAGTTTCCATGAGGTTAAAGAAGAGATCATGGGGTGAGTGGTGACATGAACGGGTTATGGAAGATAAATGATCTATATATGAAGGAAGGTATCAAGAGGTGAATGTAGGGTTTTTTACATACTGAAAGAATTTCGCTATAAAATAGACTAATTTATTCTGATGCCAGAGTGTCCCTTGGAACTAACTAGTTTCTCAAGTTAAAGTTGCAGGTTGAGGAGGTCTTTGGCATGTGTCTGGTTTTTTACACGTATAGGGGACTTTTTGGCAACATAATTTGGCGTTATCTGTGGAAAACGAAACAAAAACGAAGTTCACCGTTGAGATGAGATAGTTACGACCAAGAGGAGCAGGTCTAAATCAGGGGAGTGAAGTCCCACCACACGCGAGCACTGAGGCACCAATGGAATCTTTAGAGAGAGTTCATACTATTCCTTCTCCTGAGGTATAGACCACTGACTCAAGAATTGACGTTTTGATAGAGAAGATTATTTCGATGGAAGGCATGTTAAAAAGGATGGCCCAGTAAATCGTTGGGAATGTTCAACAGCTCCCTCCTGCCAATAATGACCTAAGGGAATAAGCAGAGTCACCAGAGTCTTTGGACCCACCTTCACAGGGAGGACGAGCTATTTAGAGAGATATGAGCAATCATCCAGGAAAAAAATAGTTGCTCAGACGAACTAAGACAGTAGATTCTCACCAGCAACATAGGGTCTTGGAGGGAAAGGGACTTGTCGATTAATGAGCTGGAGACGTTGCTGAGGGGGACTGAGATTCCATTCACCTTAGACATCCTAGAAATGCATTTGTCAGATAAGTTTGACCTAACTAAGTTTGAAAAATATAATGGGAATACGGACCTAGTTGATCACATTTGCTAGTTCAGGCACATGATGGCACTTTACGAAGCAGGTAATTATGCGCTTTGCCGAGCCTTTGCTACCACCCTAAAAGGATCTGCCTTGGAGTGGTTACACTCACTGCCATCTAACTCCATCTCATCTTTTACTGACTTCGGGACGTAGTTCATTGGTTGTTTTATCACGTGCCAAAGGTTGATAAAGGGGGATGATTACCTGTCAGCTTTACGACAAGGAATGAAGAATCCCTGCGCCAGTATATAAATCGCTTTTGTTGATCCTAAGATTTTGATGAACAATTAAATGTTGATGTTTTTTGTGGAACTAACAATTTTATTGAGTGTTTCAGTTTATTAGTTCCAGTGATGAACATGATCATGAAGATATTGTGATAATACTAAAGATTATGACAAAGATGATGAAAGATTAAGAGTTTGAAGAAATTGAAGAACCTAGGAAAAATAACTCAAGTTAAATTTTAACTCTTAATGTATCCCGATTAGGATCACACACAACACAAAATGTTTTTCAAAAATATGTGTGTTTTTATAGGATCCTAATTAGTTAAATTATTTACTCCTATGTGTAATTGAAAAAGAAATAAATATAATTGATCAAAATTGAATTTAAGATTTTAGTGGAGCTAACCAAGAAAAGAAATCGGTTAAAAGGGTGAAAATGTCGAAGAATTGAATTGAAATGAATTAAGGAAGAAGTTCCAGCAGGATCGATCGAATTTTAGAGTGTAATCGGTCGACCTGTGTAAAATAAATGAAGTCTCTGAATCATTAGGTCGACAGATAGGTCGACTTATAAAACTTGTTGAATCATCCGGTCGACAGATGGAGAATGGGCGGTCAACCGATGGGTGAATAGATTTTGGCTTGAAAAGCTCTCTGTATCGTTCGATCGATAGACGGTGAATTACCGCTTGACCGATGAGCAAGAAACGTTTGGCTTGGGCTACAACCTGAATCGGGCGGTTGACTTATGGGTGTTGGTCAGTCAAATGATGAGTCTGTTTTAGGTTTAGAGGATTTCATGGATTTGATTCAAAACTAGCTGTTAACAAGTCGTTTTTGGCTTACTTGATTGAGTTATTGTAGGGATCTGTACTTAATTGAGATATGGTCTATATATTTTATTATCCCTATAATTTTGTCTACTTAATTAAATGTTCTTTTAATCAAAGTGTTTTAATACTTTCTATTTTGATGAATTTCGATTTAAAAATGTTTAAGGGCCAAAATGAGATTTCCCAAGAATATTTTTAAACGAAAAAAATCAATTTTGATTATATATGATGTATGGGGTCTTAGGAGGTGTTATTTAATGACATAATATTTGAAAAGTAATTATTATAAGATATCTTTGAAAATTTTATATTTAAACCTGCGAATTTTGAGTTTAAATATTGATATTTTGGTGGAGAATATTTTGGGCCTAAAATATTGGAGAGATTTAAGGAATTTTATTTTGATCTTACGATTTAGTCTATATATTTAAATTTAATTATTTTTATACTTTCATTGATTAAGATCAAATTATTTTGGGGACTAAATTGAGAGCTTTAGAAGTTATATTATTAAGTTAAATATACCAGGATTGAAAGGAATCAATATATGGGGTCTATGGGTGATTTTAAATGACATATTTTGTGGAAACTACCCGTTATAGGACTTGTTTCAAGTGGCTTTAAATAGACCCGCGGATTTCACAGGATAATACATACAATATCAAGAATTATTCAATTCCTAAGCTTTTCTAAGAGTCATCATTCTGATATTATTTTGAGAGATCAATTGTGAGATTGATTATTGAGAAGTTCTTGAGTTAAAGCGTTATTTGAGTTATCGTCACCGATCTAAGCTATCTTGCGATACTACGTGCACTCTATTCAGTGTTTTCCTGGTGAGATCATTCCAAATTTATTCTTTAATTGCATATTTTTTTATTATTATTATTTTCTTGGTGAATTGATCTTTTTGAGAAATTATTTTTGAACTTTAAAAGCATAAAAATCTTTTAGAAACGATTTGTGTGTTAATTTGATTATGTGCTTAATTGTGCTACCCGCATTTTTTATTACAATCAGATTTTGTTTCCTCACTTTATTTCTATCACTGGTATCAGGATATTAATTGAGTATTAATAAATCTGAGGTGGTAGAAACTCTGAGTGGAAAAAAAAACCTTATCAATTATGTAATTAGTGAGTTGTGTGCGGATTAGATATTATTAGGAATATCTAATCAGGGGTAGCTTTGGGCTTCGATCTCCTCCTATAAAGAGATTGATATTTGATCTTTGCCTAGAGTACAAAAAGGTTAGGTTACTCTTTTCCATTGAAAAGAGCTTAAGTGTGATTCTTCCTAATTAGGATCAATTGTGAGTGAATTGTAAAGGTTTGATCCTTACTTGGGAAAATAATACTTGGAGTGATTATAAGGTTTAATTCTTGAGCCTAAGGTATAAAAAGAATTAGGTCATGATTCTCTCTGTAATAGAATTAGGTTAATCTTTAGCTTGTGAAAGGATTAGGTTAGTCTTGAGGCTGGGAAAAATATAAGATTATTCTTGAGCCTGTGAAAAAGGATTGTAAAGGTTGATTCTGAGTCTGCGAAAATAATTATTGTGAGGGGTTTGGTTCCTACCTATAAAGGAATCTTGAGTTTAGTGGGTGCAAATCTCCGTGGGGTTCAGAGGACTGGATTAGCCAAAAGTAGCTCGGTAAATCAGGATATATCATGGTGTTCTACTTTATTTCTTTATATTATTTATATTATGTTGTTTGGGTTTGCACCTAATTGATAACATATATTTGCTGCTATAAAGATAATAATTAATTTTAGGATAAAATTAATTGTTTAATTTTTTAAGTGTTATATTATATGGATTAAATTTTAATACTACCCAATTCACCCCCCTCTCTCTTGGGTAACTCACTGGGCCAACAGCTTTAACAAGGAATTAATTTCTATTGAGGGTTGTGACACCAACTTCATCATAAATGTGTTTACCTTGGGATTGTGACATAGCCGATTCTAAGATTCACTTACAAAGCACAACCCAAAAAGCATGATTGAGCTGATGGAGAGGGCAAAGCCCTATATGAAACTAGAAGACATCAGGTATGCGAGGGAAGGAAAAGTACCAACCAATGATAACTCTAGATCCAATGAGAAAGTCAACCAGAAAACTAAGGGCAGTACCTCGGACAAGCCAAAAAAAACGTCCCAGAGGCTCAGCATCAAGAGCAGAAGCACGACAAGAGTTGAACCTTCCAGGTTTACGGATGCCGATCTCTAGGATTCTTCATGAAATATGTTCATCCGAGGTGATTCAGTGATTTCCAAGAATCCAAACGAAATCTAATAGGAAGAATAAGGCCATGTATTGCTAATTCCATAAGGATCATGGACATGACATGGACGATTGTTGAGACCTCCAAAAATAGATCAAATAGTTGATCCATATGGGCCGGTTATGTGGCTATTTATAGAAGTAGGTGAGGAAAAGAGAGAGGTCGAGGAGTAAAAATCGTCACGAGAACCACGAAAAAGAACGGAAAGACGATGGCCTAAACAACACTCATAGAGTCATCTACATGATAAATACTGCTGATCTTTTTACTAGAGAGATGAACCGCAAACAAAAGATGAAGGTCCGTGAGGCAGTGGTGGAATGATGTTACGAGGAGGTAATGTCTTTGGCCAAGAAATATGGGGAACCAATGTATTTGGTAGAGAAATACAGGTTAGTCATCACGTTTAATTATGAATACTATAAAAACATAGCCCATCCTCATAATGACGCCTTAGTAATAACGCTTTGGATCTACAGCTTTCAAGTGAGAAAAATCCTAATTGACATGGGCAGTTCTGCCAACATTATCTTCGTTAACACGCTCAAACAAATGGGTGTTCCCAGCTCAGATATTGGGTCAACCCAAACAGTGATGGTTGGGTTTGATGGTGACCTCAGCTCTTCCTAAAGGAAAGATCACCTTATCTGCCATAGAATAAGAACGAGGATGAATTTACCAAGGCTACGGAGTTCATGGTAATTAATTCCACATCCCCATACAATGCCATCTTGGGATGACCTTGGCTCCATGCAATGGGGGTTGTAGCATCTACGTTTCATCAATGCATTAAGTACGTAAAAGACAAAAAGATGTTTGTTGTCTGAGGAGACTAAGTAGTATCCAGGTAATGTTTCGTGATAGCTATTAAAAGGAAGAAGGCTATCCTATAGCAATTAAAGCCGGAGCTCGTGGGAGCTCCACCCAATAGCTCGACTCAGGAGATAGATGATTTTCGAAAACATCCTAGTGTTCTTCAACTAGCTGAATGGGTATGAAAAGTAACTTTCAATCAAGGGACGAAGAAATTGATAATAGGCACGTTGCTAAGTAAATTTGAAGAGGCAAAACTCATGCGGTTACCAGAAAAGAATCTGAACGTGTTCGCTTGGGAACTAAAAGATATGGAAGGAATCAACCCTGATGTGGTGGTTCACCAGCTCAATATTACAAGATCTTACCTTCCAGTTAAACAAAAAAGAATAACATTTAGCCCAAAAAAGAAAAAGGTGATTGAGTTAGAAGTACAGAGGTTACTTGGAATAGGGCATATAAAGGAGGTGATTTACCTAAAGTGGCTAGCCAACCTAGTGTTGGTCAAAAAGAAGAATGAAAAATGGATAATGTGTGTGGATTTCACTGATGTTAACCAAGTATTCCCAAGGGGATTGCTATCCGATGCCCAGGCTAGATCAAATGGTAGACGCGGCAGTTGGGCACGAGTTGTTATCCATGATGGATACTTACTCAGGCTACAATCAGATCCGAAGTACAACCAGGATGAGGAAGGAACATCATTCATTACCCCAAGAGGTACATTCTACTATAAAGTGATGCCTTTCGGTTTAAGAAATACAAGGGCGACGTACCAATGACTGGTGAACCCCATGTTCCAAGAAAAAATTAGAATAACTATGGAGGTCTACATAGATGACATGTTGGTCAAGAGTGCCAAGAAGGAGGATTACTTGGCACATCTGGAAGAAGCTTTTGTGATATTACGAAAATATATATGAAGTTGAATCCTGAAAAATACGTATTTGGTATAACGTTAGGCAAGTTTTTGGGCTTTCTGGTAAATAGAACGGGAATTATGGTCAACTCATGGCAGATAGAGGCCACCTGGAACATAAAGTCCCCCACAACGATACAAGAGGTTCAAGTATTGATGGAAAGATTGGAGGCTCTAAACAGGTTCATCTCTAAGTTTACAAATAGACGTACCACTTTCTTTAAAATTTTAAGGAGTAAAAACTTTTATTGGGATAAAGCTAGTAAACGAGCTTTCCAATCCATCAAGGACTACCTAGGCTCTGTTGAAACTTTAGCCAAGGTCGACCTTGGAGATGAGCTCTACTTGTATCTAGTGGTTACCACAGTTGCAATCAGGGCAGCACTGGTAAATGAATGTGGATGAGGGAAAAAGTCTGTATTTTACGTAATTAAATCATTGGCCTCAACTAAGACTCGCTATACTGAACTAGAAAAACTCTCTCTAGCCTTGGTAACTTCGGCTTGAAAGTTTAGGCATTACTTCCAAGCACGTGTAGTCAACTTGCTGACTTCATACCCACTCAGAGCACTAATGCACAGACCAGAGGCCTTAAGGTATCTTATGAAGTGAGCGGTAGAAATTAGAGAATTCTACATTAAATTTAAGCCCTAAACAATAATCAAAGGTCAAGCTTCGGCCAACTTCATTGCTAAACTAACACTTCCAGAATAAACAATTATAGAAGATGGGGAGTGTTCATTGTCGTCAATAGAACTCTGGAAGTTATGGGTTGATGGGGCATCGAACATGAAAGGATTTGGAATTGGGATAATCCTAGAGACAGCAGAAAGAGATCAGCTCGAGAAGGTTATACAACTCAGTTTTCAAGCGTCCAATAACGAGGTAGAATATGAGGCGATAATCCTAGGACTGACCCTTGTAAAAGAGATAGGAACTCGTGATTTGAAAGTAAGGTCAGATTTGTAGCTGGTGGTGAATCAGATAAACAAAACATACTCGGTGAATGAAGAGAGGTTACGCCTCTATGTGTAGAAAGTAAAAAAGTTGTTGACAACCTTCTGCAGCTGCAAGTTCAAAGCAATCCAAGGTGGTGGATTTCTCGAAGCAGCCTTTTGTGCCAACTCTGACTGACTTTTATGCCTGCATTGGAGAGTTGGGACAAAAGAATGATTGGAGAGCTCCATTAGTTCGTTACCTGAAAGAAGAAACATTACAAAATGACAAAAAATCAGCTCAAAAAGTTTTGTATAAAGTGTCAAGATATGTCATGATTGACAATAAGTTATACCAAAGATCTTTCACACAGCCACTATTTCTCTGCTTGGGACCAAAGGAAGCTACCTACGTCCTACAAGTAATTCACGAAGGAGTTTGACATAACCATCAAGGAAGAAGAACTTTGGCACACAAGGCACTTATGATCGGTTATTATTGGCCAGCAATGCCCAGTGATGCGTAGGAGTATGTTAAAAAATATGAAAAATGCCAACGGTTCTCAAATGATATCTGGGTTCCAGCCCAGATGCAAACAATGATCCAAAGCCCATGGCCTTTTGCTCAGTAAGGGATGGATGTCCTAGGGCTATTTACCCTAGCACTTGCGAACAAGAAATACTTACTGGTGGTGATTGATTACTTTTCCAAATGGGTGGAAGCTGATGCATTTATGTCTGTAGGTGAAAGTGAAATCAAGAACTTCCTTTGGAAGCAGGTCATCTGCCATTTTGATATTTCGACAATGCTGATATTAGATAATGGAACCCCATTTACTAGGGAGAAGGTTGCATGGATGTATAATAAACTGAAGATTCAATATTGAACGTTAAGCCCAGCGTACCCCCAAGCAAATGGATAAGCAGAGGTTCCCAAATCGGTCAATTAAGAAAGCCCTCAAAAAGCGATTGGATGATGCAAAAGGCAAATGGGTGGAAGAACTGCCAACAATCTTGTGGTTCTACTGAACAACTCTAAGAATAACTCCTGGGGAAATTCCATATTCCATGACGTGTGCAACTGAAACAGTGGTTCCATTAGAGTTTGGATTACCTTCAAGATGTAATAGCACAGTCAATCTTGTGGAAAAAGAGGACGCTATTCGCCAAGAGTTGGACCAACTGAAGGCGAAACGAGACTAAGTAGCATTAAGAATTACGACTTATAAATCAAGGATAGCAAGGATGTTTAACTATATAGTACACCCAAGGCACTTTGTAGTAGGTGAGCTCATGCTTCGAAGAGTAATGTCACATCGTCCAAAGGCTCGTTTGGGCAAATTAGCTCCCAACTGGGAAGGACCCTACAAGGTGGTTAAGTGAATAGACCTAGGAGATACAAGTTAGAAGACCTGGATGGGGTATCGGTTCCTCAACCATGGAATATTGCGCATTTACGAAAATATTTCGTGTAAGTTTCATTTCTTTTAATCTGTGGGTCTCTTAAAGACTTTGACAAAGGATTATGTGTTGTTTGTAATTAGTTGTTTGAATGAGCAACAAGGTTATTTACCTTTATAAAGAAAGTTTTAATAACTAAATGATCATATCTACGCCCAAGTCGATAAAATGTCAAAGAAACAGGTTGCTCAGATCAATTCGTTAAAGAAACAATTGGTAACAAATCACTAAGTTTCAAAACTTGAAACGGCGATGCTCAGATCAATTTGTCAAAGAAACAATTGGTGACAAATCACTAAGTTTCAAAACATGAATTTGAGCTGCTCAGATCAGTTCATCAAAGAAACAATTTGTGATAAATTACCAAGTTTCAAAACTTAAAACCAAGCTACTCAGATCAGTTCGTTAAATAAACAATTGGTGATAAATCACGAAGTTTCAAAACTTGAAATTGAGCTGCTCAAATTAGTTCGTCAAAGAAACAATTGGTGACAAATCACGAAGTTTCAAAATTTGAAACCTAGTTGCTCAGATTTGTTCGTCCAAAAAATAATTGGTGAATAAATCACCAATTTTTTAAACTAAAAAATAAGTTGCTCAGATCAGTTCATCAAGGAAACAATTGGCGAACAAATCACCAAGTGTTTAAATTGGGAAGCAAGCTACTCTATTCATATTGTCTAAAAAAAAAATTTGAAAAATCCTTATTCGCCAAGGTAAATAAAGCTTGGATTTTGGAATGGGAAAATCCATCTTGGGGTTTAAGTAAAGATGTATTTTTGTGAGCCAATGTAATCCATAATATGTTTATTACTTAAACTTGTTATGGAAGAGGATAGGAAGTCTAAAAATTTTTTCTTGATAAACTGAGGCTGAGAGGGTGGAGCTACTCTTACCCAAGAGAAGGCATAGGACCTAATCTTCCAAGTCTAAGTTCAAGTGGTAGAAGTCATGTTCTTCGTATTGGTTCAGCACTCAAACCAAGTCTCGTATCTTCTTCTTTTTCTCCTCGTTTTTCTCTCAGAGCTTGTCACTTCTCTTATTCAGCAAGTCACTATAGGTTTTATGGAGATGTCCTTGGCCTTATAGCTCGTGAATTTCCTTCTTCTCCATCCTCAGATGGTCCTGGAGCTCTTGGAGTTGGGAGACCGCATAGAAGTGGGTAGCATCTAGAGAGGCAAAATTTGTACAGGCATCTTCAATGGCGCGAAGACGAGGGTGCTCTTTGGCGAGGGTTTTGTCCATCATCATAAGCTCTTTGAAGCGGTACCCAAGCTTTACTTTTTTTTTACTTTTAGCCTAAACAGCATCAAAGGATGACAACGTCGCTCTGACTTATATGAGACAAAGAAAAATAGAAAGAAAAAACAAAAAGAAAAAGAAAAAATGTGAAGGAATCTCTAAGAGGTTTGGATTTAAATAGCCAAACCAGTGATCACAAAAACGATTGAAACCAAATCGTCAAAATATTTACACTCATTAATGGCAGATAAAAGTGAAGCGACGGAAGCAAATATCGAAATAAAAGCAATGGTTTTCAAGATTGAATTAGGGGCGTCCATTAAAAGTAGGTTATGATTATAAAGTGTCTTGATTACAAAACTGACAAAGATTAGAAATTGAAAATACAATCAACTAATCAAGACGTCCTTGGTTGATATGCATTGTCTGGCTGAGGTAAGACATGGAGTTTAGCAGAAATCGAAATTGATTCGCTAGGCATGTTCCAAGCTTGCTTAGATGAAGGCTGATCTGAAGGTGGCATTGTTGTTGGTTGATTGGGAGTTTAAGCTACTGGAGGAAGAGCTAGATTTGCCATAGTGAGGCCCGAGGGCTCTACACTTAGCGGCTTTGCAGAATTGGAGCATGGTTCTTCTTCATCTTCATGCTCCAATAACCTGTCTAGGAATACAAGGTCAAGCTCAGGATGCTCTTGTTGTACTTGCGCTTAACAGTACTTGAAGCCAACCAGTTGAATGTTTTCCATAAGGTCTTCAAACTGCTCCCAAAGCTACTTGATTTTTTCTTTGTGTTCATTCTTCTTCTACTCCATTGCCATAGACAACTTTTCTATTACCTTAGCCTGGTCGACTAACTTTGCCTCTAGAGTTTAACTCTTGAGATTCTCTTAGTTCAGCTCATTTAATATTAGTTATTTTTCTCACTGATCAGGAGCTTATTGTTCTCACTGATCAGGAGCTTATTGTTCTCACTAAGCAGGAGCTTAATGTTTTTTTGGATAAACTCACATTGAGCATGTGCGGCTCGTAGGTCGGTCTCCGATTATTCTTTAGAAGACCTCTCCAACACTAATTTTGTTTCAAAGGAAACATTTTTCTCTAGAAGAGTTCGAAGATCCTCTTGTGGCTAACTAGACTTTGTCATTTGGTACATGAGTTGAGTGTCCAGTTCAGCCATATTATCCTAGCTACCAACCAAGGTAGAAGACAGATGGATCCTTTATAGAATGGATGCATTTTTAATTCAGAATATCTAACAGAACATCAAAGGACATATACAATTTCAAAACAAAATAGGAAAAGTGAATTAAATGACGAAGGCTACCTGAAAGAGTACACAAACAACAGTTCGAAAGAGCTCTGCCCGACTACAATTCTCAATCTTAGATCGGCTCTTGTCCCAGAACTACTCGAAGAGAGTCTAAATAGTATTGTCAAATATCTCTTGATGGTTTGGAACTGAGGGACCTACTTCCTTTAGTAGGTGATACATCTGCTCTTGAGAAACCCCTCGCAAGCTCAGAAATACAGATATGCCATGGCTAGACAGTGATGAGAGGGGAAGACACTAAACACTAACCATTGTAGCCTCAGAGACTTGAATGATGAGGGTCCCAGAAGCTCGAGTAACCAATTCCAATCCACAAATTTCAGTGGGGACTGGAATGTGAGCGCTAGGGACACGAATGGACATATTGCCTTTTGCTCAGAGGTTGTAAGTCATCGGAGTCTATTGATATAGGAAGGATAGACTGAGGTGCTTGAGACTAAGAAGGTCTGGGATTAGCCACAACCGGCTAAGGCACTGGCTGAGGAACGGAAGTTGGCTTGGATGATTGCAAGGTTTTCTTGGGCGCCATTTTCCTTTTTCCCAAGGCCAAACTTTACAAGTGGTTAACTTGAGACTCATCCATCTTCGGTGGTATAGAGGGGTCTTAAGTGAGCTTTTCGCAAACTCGTTCCTTTGGTACCAAGAGCTTCTTCAATTTGTCAATGACCTTTGCTATTAGACGAAAGCTTTTGTAAGCACGTTACCTATACAATGTAATTTGTGAATATGCGAGGATACCACAGAAACAAAATCAATAAATTAAGGTTGGGAATTGGAAGTATAGGAAAGAAAATTACTCAGGAAATTGAAATGTAGCAGTACAATAAGGGGATACTCTATCTCATTAGGGGAGAATTTCTATCTTCCCTTGAAGAATAGATGACTCATCTTCCATTACAGCAAAAGGAAGGTCAGTGAAGAAAGAGTATTATTTGATGGCGGAATAGTAGTACCTCCCAGTTTGATGAATAAACTTAAGAGAGCACACAATCCTAACCAATTAAGGCAGCATTATTCTGCTGAGAAAGTGCAAAAGCACCCATAATATGGCGAAACCAATTAGGAACTAATTGGACTGGGGTGATTTCTAATTAACGGAATAGATTACAAAGGAAAGAAGTAAAAGAAAGTCTAAAACCGTATTCGAACATCCATACAAAGAGGCATATTTTATCCTCTTTGCAAGAATAGGGATGTTCATCTTCTAAAGGAACCCTAATTGTGACTGAATTAGGGATATTGAATGTGTCCCAAAAAGACTCAAGCAATTCCTCCCTAAAGTCGCTCGAACTATGATTTTTCTAGTTCACTAGGGAATCAGTGGATGGATAAGCCTTGGTCATCATCACCTTCTCAGAGAAAAAGGTCGACGAAGAACCAGTCTCAGTCAGACTAAGCTGGTTGGAGGCTATTCTCAGAGCAGAACAATCAAGAAAAGGTAAAAAAATAATAATAATAATAATAATAAAAAAAAAAAAAAAAAAAAAAAAAAAGACCAGTAGGACAATCAAACAATTGAATGGAAGGAAGAAAAACTTACGCTAAAGAGAATGATCTTTTGTCTCGCCTCTTTGAATCTCCACGAAAGTCAAGAAGGCAAATAATGTAGGAAAAATTCGTACCCACATTTGATAGAAGCCAGTAGGGGATGATGGGTCGATAGTAAAATTCGACCTAAAGAATTAAGACCAAGTGTGTCGGCAAACTAAATTGTGTTGGGTTGGCCTACTAAGGGAGCCCAGTGAATGAGTAGATAGAATGATTCATAAAATCCCAAATCGTGTTTGGGTTGACATGAATAAAAGAATACTCCCCAATATGGCCTGGTCGCAAGTAGGTAAGATCAACAGTGGAAGGCCAATCGGTAATTGACTGAAAACCCCCCACAATCCCATGCACATAGAGAGATATAACTGTTTTACGGTTTGTAGTAGAATCATGGACAATTTCCATGAGGTTAAAGAGGGGATTGCGGGGGGAGTGGTGACATGAAAGGGTTATGCAAGATAAATGATCTATATATGAAGGTCAAGAGGTGAAGGTAGGGATTTTTACATACTGAAGATTTTTACCATAAAACAGACTAATTTATTTTCACGCCAAAAGTTCTTTGGTCGACACTACACCGATGTCCCTTGGAGCTAACTGTTTTCACAGGTTAAAGTTGCAAGTTGAGAAGGTCTTTCGCACGTGTCTAGTTTTCTACATGTGTAGGGGATTTTTTTGGCAACATCACCCTAATTACATGTTTATGAGACATTATTATTGTGATTACATTATAAAATTTATTAAAATGACTTTATGAATTTCATTATGAATATATATGTCACTATAATATTTATGTGTATCATTAGTGATTTTATTAATTATAATATTTTGAGTACTTAATATTGTAATACAAGTTACATAATTTATACACTATATATAGGTGTGTGAGAATAAAAGAAAATATGGAAGAATAAAGAGAGATGTAGAGAAATATGGAAGAAAATTATTAAAAAGTAGAGAAATAATGTTATATTAAATTATACTACGTAAAATAGTGATTATATTTCCATTGGAATTTAAAAAAAAAAAAAAGTAATATTTTATAATATTTCACGTATATTTTATACTTGATGATTTACGAGCAATAAGATTCGTGATTGGTTCAATATAGGGGCGTGTCTTACTGGCACCTTGACTCCATAGATCGTTATATCTTGGGAATGAATTGTCATTCAACCCTATGCATAGACAAGTCATATCTCTTAGGACAACGTTTACACACCTCGATCCAAAAGATATGTACTTTCTCTCGTTGATGTTCTTAATTATTTTAAAAAGATTAAAATTGCACGTGAAATATATTTATTATTTAATTTGCACTAATATAATTATGTGAAATTTCCCCAACAATAATTAGATTACGAAAAAATTACATGTTAAATTCAACATGATTTGAAAAACTACAAAGGTTCCAAAATAGCATGTTCAATGTAACATGAATATGAAAATTTAATGAAAAAATGGTGAACGCGATATCGTGGGTTTTAAACTATAATAAACGTGATATCATTTTGAAGATCTTATTCAGATAAATCTGAATATATAATTAGATTATAAAAAAATATCATGTTGAATTCAACATGATGTAAAAAACTACAACAATTCTAAAATAGCATATTGCATGTAAAACGACAATGAAAATTTGATGAAAAGTGGTGAACATAATATAATTCACTTCAAAGCAATATACATTTAAAGTACCATGTTGAATTCAATGCGAAATTAAAAAACTGAAAATTCCGGAAGTACCATGTTAAATGTAACACAAATCTGAAAACTGGTAAAAAAATAGTGAATGTGATATCATTTTGAAAATATTATTCAAATGAATCTAAATATATAATTAGATCATAAAAAAATTACAATGTTGAATTCAATACGATGTGGAAAACTACGAAAATTTCAAAGTAGCATGTTGAATGTAACACAAATGTGAAAAATTGATGAAAAATAGAGAATGTGACATCATTGGCTTCAAATCAATATACATATGAAGTACCATATAATATTCAATATGAATTTAAAAATCTAAAAATTCTAGAAGTACCATGTCGAATATAACATAAATCTAAAAACTAATGGAAAATATGGCGAATGTGATATCATTTCAAAGATTTTATTCAAACGAATTTAAATACATAATTAGATCGTGAAAATGTGTAAAAATAATAGTTATTTTGATTTTAATAAGACAATTTTGAATCTCTATTGTTGAACCCAATATTTTGATGAACAATTAAATATTGATATTTTTTTGTGGAACTAATAGTTTTATCAAGTGTTTTAAATTTAGAGTTCCATGCATTTTATTAAGAAGAAGATTTGTTGAAGAAAATATAAAGGATGCAAGAAGGACATAACGAAGATATGAAGAGTTTTGAAGACGTAGAAGAAAAATAGGTGAAAATAACTCTTTACTTATATACTCATAATGCAACTTGAATTAGGATCATAGATGACACTTAAAATGAGTTAATTCTATGTGCGTCATGATAAGAAGTAATAAGTTTAAGATCCTAAAATAAGACATTGTATGTGCTCCTTATGTGAAATGATTTTTATAATTGACCTAATTGAAAAATATGTTTTAAAGTATTAAAAGTTATATTTTCGGGTTAATTCGGTCAACTGAGAAAAACAATCGGTCGACTTATTAAAACAATGAGTTTTGGAGTTAAAATGGAGTGCTGCTGATCCAGTCAGTCAACCGAATGAGGAGGATCAGTCAACCATTTGAAACAGTAGCTTAAATGGGTTAGAAAGTTAGCACACTGATTCAATCAATCAACCAAATGAAGAGAGTCGATCAAGCGTTTAACTTAATAAATGAAATAGAGAAAATTTGGAGTGTACTAGACAAGCTGGTTAGCCGATTGAGAACAATGCCGATAACTATTTTAGCCTTGGCACAGATCAGTCAACCTAATGGTATGGCTCGGTCAACCGACTGCTTTAGTTGGGAATTCTGCTGATTTGGTCTCTTGGGTAAAAAAATATCTTTTTTTATGATTCCAAGATAGGGATTTTAGGGATTTGAATAGATTTTAATTATAAATTGAGAATAATTTTATGGCCTTAAATGAGATATTTGAAAGATATTTTTAAGTGAAATATAACTAAAATGAAAGGTTATGATATATTGGGTCTTAGAGTGTCATTTTATGGTATATCTTTGAAAAATTAGTTGTTAGAGGCTTAATTATTGGTCTATTAATAGAGACCTGTCGGAATTGAGTTAGAAACATCAAGAACATCAGTTTGAACTTTTATAAGAATGAGATTTATGCTGAGATTTTTATAAGAGATTTGTTATAAGTTCTTAATCTAAAGCACTTGTTGTTTGGCATCACTGATTTGATTTCTACTTGCTATATTGTCATTGTCTTCGGTCTTTTTCCGGTGGGATCTATCCAAGTTTTATTAATTTTCTTTGAAATTTTATTTATCTTGAATTGTTTGGTATAGGATTGTTAGATAAATCGTTTTGAACTTAAAAGTCTAAAAATCTTTTTAAACAATATGTCTGTTTATCTTATTATATGCTAAATTTGTGCTAACCACTTGATTTATTAATCAAATTTGACTTGTCTCACATTGTATCTATCACGTAATAATTATTCAAAACATTAATTGAGTATATTCGTATTAAGGTGGTAAAAGCTCCTTATGGGAATAAACTCATATTGTTTGTATTTGTGAATTTGAATGGATCAAAAACATTTGAGACAATATCTAATCAGGATAGCTAGGTTTTGATCTTTTTCTTGTAAAAAAAAAAAATTAGGGTTTGATTTTTATCTTGGTAAAAAGGTTAGGTTATTCATTTCCCTTGAAGCGAATTAGGTTTTGATTTATCCTACAATTGAATTATTTTTTGAATGATTTGTAAAGGTTAATCATTCTCTGTGAAAAGATAAGCTAGAGAGTATTAGGTTTATCTTTAACCTAGTAAAAAGATAAGTTTCATCCTTGAACTGTAAAAAGGGTAAATTGTAAAAGTCGATTTTGTGCCTATAAAAGAATCGTGAATTATAAGGGTTTGGTTCCTACCTGGTAAAGGAATCAAGGGGTTTAGTAGATTGTGAATCTCCGTGGAGCTCAGGGGACTAGACGTAGGCAAGATTAGCTTGACCGAACCAAGATAAATTCTTGTGTACTGCATTGATTTATTTTCTATCTTATATTTGGGTGTGCACTTAGTATTAAACGTATATCCGTTGCGTATAAGAATAATAATTGATTTAAAAAAATTAATTGTTTGTATTTAAGTGTTTGATTGTTAAAATTTTGTAACTACTCAATTCGCCTCCCTCTTGGGTAGTTCTTCGGGCCAACACCTATTTTTTATGAAATTATATATCAAGTAAGTAGTTGAAGAGGCAAATATGATTGAATAATTATAAAGGTCTATTTGGTAAATTGCTTTAAAAAATGTTTGTTTGGTAGTTTTACCCTCATAACAAGACCTGAGGGTGACTGCCCCTTAAAACGAATATTTCTTACCAAATAAAGATAAGAAATATTGTTGTGTGGCACGTGTGCCTCATGATCTAATAAACACCTGCTTAATTAGTATAATAATGTTTATTTTACTTATGTATCTGATATAGCCAAAAATTCTTAACACGTGCAATTAGCTTTCTATGTGCCAAAACCCTTCTCAACTTCTTCTTCTAACCTGCAAAACCAATTAGTTCTTAAAGGGAACATCGGTGTGGTGTCAGCTAGAGAACCTCCAGCATGAGAATAGGTCGGTCTGTTTATGGGTATTAGGCCAAGGATTGAATGTAAAGATAATGAGATACCTTTCCTTATTTATATACTAAGTAAATCATGGTCGTTATTTGATCCCTTAGTCTTCCCCCACTTTATGATCATGGGTTAGTAGTTTCACCCTTAATGACCCGCTATATGATCATGGGTTGGGAGTTACGCCATTTTGGCTTCCTACTTATTTAGTTGGAAGTTACACCATTTTGTGGATCCATGTAAGGAATAATAATTATATCAACAGTAATCATTGGCATTAGTGGAAAATGTGGGCATGAATGCATGGGTTTGCATGGAAGACGTGATCTTGCATGGAAAACGTGGTCTTTATCATGGAGACGTGATCTTGCATGGAAGTCGTGCTCTTGATCATGAAGATATGATCTTGCAAGCTATATGTTGGGCCAAACCTTTCCCGTTCTTGGGCCTAAAATGTTAGTCCAATTCATTTATCAAGCTTCTCTTTAGAAAGTTAAATATGGAAGTGGGAATTTTCCCAACATCATTTGCTCCTCTGATTTGAGTATTGATTTGAAGAAATAAAACGAAAGGTCATCTTCTCTTCTTACACTCAATTATCGATTCAAACTGATTTGTCAATTCATTCTTACACTTACACTTGGTGATTTTCAGTACTAAATGTTTCTTGAGTGAGCTAATCTGCTCTACACATTTTTAACTGAGTGAGCTAATCTGCTCTGTTCATTTTTGAATGAGTGAGCTGATCTGCTCTGTTAATTTTTGAATGAGTAAGTTGATCTGCTCTGCTTCCTTTGATATTACACTTTACCCTTGGTGATTTTTATCAATACAAATGTTCCATTATCGAGGAAGCATCCTCATACCCGAGGAATTTGTACTTAACTTATCAAGACGTCAACGATAGTTTATAAGTTTAGTAATAAACTTACGGGTAAAAACTGTAAATATAATTGTTACCTTAGGGGTTTTAGTATATTTATCCCTAAGTCACATACAATAATAAGTTCATTTTCAAAGATAAACTTTAGCGGATAAAATTATAAATATAATTATTACCTTAGGGGCTTTACTATATTTAGCCCTAAGTCATATACGATAATTTATAAGCTTATTTTCAAACTGTAAATATAATTGTTACATCAGGGGCCTTAGAGTAATTAGCTCTAGGTATGTACGATATTTTATAAGTTTAGTTTCAAAAATAAGCTTCAGGAGATAAAACTGTAAATATACTTGTTACCTCAGGGACTTCAGTGTATTTAGCGTTTAGGTTAACTTTTCGTTTGATTGTAACCCAACACAGAGCTGCAGCATATCAATAGATCTCAGGCCTTTTAATTGCAACTTCCTCTAATGTAATCATCAATTCCTTCTTTCCATCTATTTTTGCACGCTTCGCTATAATGCTTCACATTCCAGGTCTTGACATACAAAGCCAGTGCTGGAGGCAACATGGACTGATGGTGGCGATGCAATCGCGGTAGTCGGAGGTGATCAGAGCATAGAAATGACAGTGGCAATGATGGATTTGGACGGAGGAGACGGCGTCTGCGATGGCGAGAAGATGACGTCGGGCTTGGCGAGCCGAGCAGAACATCAATAGGGAGGCAATGGAATCGACGACGGCAACGCAATGTCACAATGCGTAGGTGGCAGTGGCCTGCAAGGAGGAGATTTGAGAGCAAGAAGAAGAGGATAAGTAGGGGAGAGAGAAAGAGACGTGATCTGTTCCCTAGCAGTCTCTGTAAATCTGATTGCAGTTACTTTCATGGTAGGAACTTCATAAGCTCCGATAACGTCAGTTGCAGTTCCCACAACCACAACAATTTTGTCCTTCTTTCCTTACACGTAACGGATCAATCTGGAGAGAGGAAGCGAAGCGTTGTTAACCTTACTCGTGAACAAATGCTTCAAGACCATCGCATTTAACTTGCTTCCGGTCCTCCTCACCAGAAATCGGTACAGTTGATGAGAGAGATGAAGAGCTCCCGACTGCTGAACGAAAGAGTTTACAGAGGGGACTGGTCAGCTAGGGTTACTATTCTAGATGCCGGCAGCGGAGGCCTCATATCTAGACTGCTTTGAATATGGCCTTTGAGCACGGCGACGTCTCGCCTCATGAGTTCTGGCCTTTCAACCCTTGCCAACTGATTTTCTATCCTTCTAAATTTGTAGTTTTGTCAATAGCAATCGTAGAACTCGTCACTGATCCGGCCATAGCACCAACGATCATGATTTTTTTGCTTGGATTCAAATAAACGGTACCAAAATGTTAAATAACACTTGATTGTATGTGATTACACTTTCCTAAATTAGAGTATGTAATCAAAGAATTAATTTGTGTAATGACTTGATTCTAGTGATACCTTAGAATCAAGCTCTATATGATGTTTGTATCACATTTAAGAAATGTATGAAAGAAAAATAGACACAATTCCAATACAAATGATGTTTTAAAAAATTCTTAGCACCTACAATCAGCTTCTCATGTGTCAAAAACCTTCTCAACTTCTTATTTTAACCTACAAAACCAATTAGTTCTTAAAGGAGGATACCGGTGTAGTGTTGGCCAAATAACATCTAGCGTGAGAATAAGTCAATCTATTTATCTGTATTAGGCCAAAGACTGAATGTAAAGATAATATGATACATTTCCCTATTTATAGACTTAGTATTTAATCCTTTGGTCTTCCCCACTTTATGATCATGGGTTAGTGGGTTCACATGTAATGACCCACTCTATGATCATGGGTAGGGAGTTACACCCCTTTGGATTCTCACTTATTTAGTTGGGAGTTACACCCTTTTGTAGATCCATATAAGGAATAATAATTATATCAACAGTAATGAGAATGTGAGCATGAATGCATGGGTTTACATGGGAGACGTGCTTTTGATCATGAAAATGTGATCTTGCATAGAAGATATGGTCTTGATCATGGAGACGTGATCTTGCATGGAAGACGTGCTCTTGATCATGAAGACGTGATCTTACGAGCTATGTGTTGGGCCAGACATTTCTCGTTTTTGGGCCTAAAATATTAACTCAATTCCTTTATCAAACACCTCTTTAGAAAGCTAAATATAAATGCAGGAATTTCCCATGTATCAGTATTCATAACATGTTTATAACTATATGGAGTATATATAAATAATTTAGATTAAGAGCACTACTTATTTGTTCCAAAATTAATTCCTAAATAAAATAAAAAATAAAAAAAAACAAATCAAAACAATAAATAGGAATACAAATTTCACAAATTAGAAAAGAAAACAACACACAATTTGAGCAAGGGATGGAGAGATGAATTAAAAATGAAGAAGAAAGAAGAAGGCGTAACATGCCTGGTAATAAGGAGATATAATCTGTTCCTTGCTCCCAAAGATAAATACCTAAATATTTTTTATTAAGTGTGACTCTTTACAACATAATTAAAAACTTGCATAAAACAAATGCAAAACGTAATATCAAGTCTAGTTGCAGTAAAATAGAGAAGACTACTTATCAATAGCCTAATAAAAAAAATTACCTACATTTTTTTTTTTCTAGTCCCCGGTCCACCTTTGTAGTGGTCTTATCTACTAATCATTTCATCTCATTTTACCAAATATTACGAACATAAAAAAACTAATCAAATTCAATCTAAACCTTCCAACCCTCAAATCACTTACTTATCTTCCGACATTGCGACGCATATCTCGTTTTTGAAAGAGAGTGGACTTCCATATGTCCACTCTATTGAAGCAAGCTTCTCATCTGCCGAATGATTGGTGGTTACCGATGAAATTATACGCATATATGGATATATAATTCATACACATATAGCTGTCCCGGAGGGAGTGGGAGGGGGGAGAGAGAGGTGACCAATCAAGACCTCGAATCTTGGAGGCTACCCAAAGCAAACTCAACCGGAACCAATTTTTCAATTTCTTCCTCCCTTCTTCTGATTAATTAATCTCATTTCAGTTGCGTTTAATTCCACGAAGTGGTCGCCGGCGCAGAGATTGGTTATTTGATTGTCTGTGACTCGACGGCATGGGCTGTACTGGATCGCGTGACAAGGGAGATCGTAAGATTCTAATCCCCTTTCTTGCAGTAGTGCATTTCTTGCTTTACTCTTTCTTTCTTTTTTCTTTCTGCGTTTTAAGGGTAAGATTTGATTATCTTGATGTTTATGAGTGGTTGGGTTATGGAATTGTGTTTGATTCTTTGCTTTTCTTACTCAAATTGTGCTAATTTTGTTGGTATAATGATTTGGTTTAGCATGTATTGAGTTTAAATGATTTTCTTGAAGTTAGTAATTATCGCAGCATACAAAGGGGAATACCCCAAGAAATGAAGAGAAATAGTTGGTGCTTGCATAGCATTTCAAAATAGTTCTGCTTTGAATTATTGTTAACTGAAAGGGTTGTCGGTCAGTTAAGGCATTAGTGTAGAAGCCAATGGACATAACTCACTCTGAAAAGACGTTTTGTAAGAGGAGGATTACCCTAGACTTCATATATAGCTCAGGACTGGTAACACAACCATGCGGGATTCAACAATTAGTAAAAGCTTCCTTCCGGATTTGGTGACAATTCCTTTGGAAGGAATCTATCACCAAATCTCCTTGAAAAAGTGCTATTTTGGAGTTCATTATTATTTTTAATTAAAAGGTGGACATGGTGAGATTTCGTATTGGACATACTGAAATGCCAGCATAACGGGGAAAGTTAACTTGATCAATGAAGAAAAAGAAGTCAATAGGAAGTAAAATGTTTCTTCTTTTTTTTTTTTCAATTAAAAAACCCAAAAAATGAATAGTATGCCAGCCTTCAAAAATCTGAAAAGAGGCTAAAAACACTAACAAGATGCTTATTTATTAGCCGTTGTGGATGTTTCAGTAGCACCATCTGTTCTTCTCTTTAAATTGGTTTTAAAATAAAGATCTATATAATTAACATGTCAAATCAAACTTGCTGATCCAAGCTTTTCACATGGTGAGCCTAGTTATGCTTGATTCAGGAATGTTGGAGAAACTGAGGATGGTTCATGAATTTCAACCACCCTTTATGTAAGATCGCAAGGATGAGATTTATTGGTGGTGACTTTGGCATCTGCT
Source organism: Eucommia ulmoides (assembly GCA_016647705.1). Taxonomy (NCBI): domain Eukaryota; kingdom Viridiplantae; phylum Streptophyta; class Magnoliopsida; order Garryales; family Eucommiaceae; genus Eucommia; species Eucommia ulmoides. The sequence continues at coordinate 6,032,715 of CM028329.1, forward strand.
CATAGTGGTTTATGGGCATTGGCTATGGCATGTAAGTTGGACTTTGGACTTCTGTCTATAGTAGACACGAGTCGAGGCCAAGATCATCCCCCTCCCCCCCCCCCAACTTAAATAAACAACAACAACAACAACAGTTAAGCCTTTGTCCCACTTAATTTGGGTCAATTACATAAATCTCTTTATGCCATAGCAATCGATCAAGAGCTATCCCCTCAATTAGGTTTAATGCCATCAAATCAAATCTAATAATCTCGTCCTAAGTCTTCTTAGACCTACCTCTCTCTCTAGTAGCCCTGCACTTGAACTAAATCGCATTTTCTCACTACTTCATTAGTGTTTCTTTGGGTCTTCTATGCATTTGTAGAAACTGTTGTAAATGATTTTCTCTCATCTTTTCTTTAATGCGTGTTGTTCCTAAATTCACTCAAATAGTTTTATTCTTAACTTATCTATTCTTGTCTTTCTACTTATCTACTGTAGCATCCTCATTTTTGTCACACCAATTTTCTGGACATACTTAATGTTTACTGTCTAACATTTTGAACCATAGTCCGATTGAAGTTTTATAATAAAACCTGACATACAAAATTTTCATTTCAGCTACCAACTTAAATAGAAACTTAAATATATATATATATATATATATATATATATATATATATATATATATATATATATATATATAAGCTAACTCAATATCATTTAAAAGGATTTTAAGGACCTAAAGCAAGTAGCATTCTCTCAGTATCATTTAAAAGGATTTTAGGTATAAAATGGGGCTTTCTGGTATCACATATCGAACTTCTTAGCCCCCCCCCTCCCCCCGAGAGAAGACCCACCCAAAAGATGCAACTAAAACAATCTTCAATTAGCACTACAAGCATTCATTGGGTTTGTAACATATCTTTGATCTTGTTTTTAAAGTGTGATATGTTAGTGAACTCATGAAGGAATGATATGGCATGATAATACGGCCCTTTCTGGATTCCATAAAACAACTAAGTCTTTGTCTCACTTATGTAGGGTCGACTACATGAATCCGTTTACGCCATAGGAATCGATCAATGGTCATCCCCTCAGTCAGGTTTAATGTCATTAAATCAATTCTAATAGTCTCGTCTAACGTCTTTTTAGGTTTACCTCTCCCTCTAGTAGCCCCTTTCTGGTTTCCATGCAAAAAAAAAAAAAAAAAATCACTACTTTTACGTTGCCCTGGCCCATTTGTGTATGAAGTCTATAACTTCTTTTTTTCGCTGAAGGCAACAACTAAATAGTTTTGGAGAATTGTCAATACGCTTTTGGTTGTCTACTGTTCGTTACGCTTTTGCATTTATTTATTTATTTTTATTTTTTATTTTTATTTTCTTTTTTAATCATTATTTTTAAGCTTTCAATGCAGCATATTAAGTGATCTGGAGCTAATTATTTGCACCTTTTTGAGCATTCATACAATTAATGTTCAAGCATTCTCTGAAACTAATTTATCTTACTAAAAAATTCAAAATGATCATTGTCTTCCTCCTCTCCCCTCCTTACAATGGATAGATGTTGTTAGCAATAACATCTGAATTGAAAGGCCTTTGTCGTGATGCATCTTACTTAAAATGAGAAGAAATAAACGGACTATATTTCTGAAGTTAATTTGGAATCATTATGCTTTTTTCTGTAAACTTTGAACTTACAAATAGCAGTAAAGAGAGCCACACTTACCCTTCAGGTTCTGTCTGGTTATTTTCCTCCCCCCAATGCTTCTAGTGGAAGTAGAGTACCATCCCATTGTAGAGTCAGTTGTTTAACCCAAAGACGATAGACATAACCATATGTATCAAGTATGATCAGTAACTGCTTACAGTTATGTATCAAGTATGATCAGAAACTGCATACAGTCAGCTCATAGGATCAATTGGCTTTGTTAAAGTTGACTATCATTGTGGAAAATTGAAACAGAGCATGGGCATGTGAACTGATATTGCCAAAGAGTCCATCATCATCAATGTTGCTGACCTTCAAAGCTACTTGACCACTGCCTTTCTTGTAATACTTCCCTGACCACAGTTAGTTCTCTGTGTGTGTGGCACTTGAATTTGCATGTGGGAGGACATATGTAAACTGCTTACAGTTATGTATCAAGTATGATCAGAAACTGCTTACAGTCAGCTCATAGGATCAATTGGCTTTGTTAAAGTTGACTATCATTGTGGAAAATTGAAACAGAGCATATGGGCATGTGAACTGATATTGCCAAAGAGTCCATCATCATCAATGTTGCTGACCGTCAAAGCTACTTGACCACTGCCTTTCTTGTAATACTTACCTGACCACAGTTAGTTCTCTGTGTGTGGTACTTGAATTTGCATGTGGGAGGACATATGTAGTTCATTAGCATGTAGTTTTACAGTTAAAGAAATGGACTTGTTCCTTTTTTTTAAAAAATTTCAATTTTTATTTTTATTACGGTTTCTCCTCCCAAGCAATCATTGTTAATTGAAGATGGAAATAACGTTTCGAAGAATTATGTGGAAGATTGTTGTTATTGACTTATTACATAACATTTGGATTTCAGAGATTTTATTATATACACCACAAGGCATCACCATATCTTTTTCAGTAGCTCTGAAAGAATTCAAAGAATTTGAATTTGAAATCTTTAAGTATTTCACATGCATTTATTCACTCTTAGTTCATTGATTACAGAAACGGTTAAGAAAATACGAAAGCCAAAGCCTTGGAAACATTCTGAACCAATAACGCTGACACAGCTTGGGCAGATGCGTGATGAGTTCTGGGACACTGCACCTCATTATGGTGGACGAAAAGGTATTCTACAATGTTTCATTTGTTCCTTTAACTTCTTAAATACTATGACGGGGCTACAATTACTGTGTCCCTTTGTCCTCTCCATTTAAGGTTATTTTCTTCTTCTTGTTTACTGCTTCTAACTTTCATCTCCCTGGAAAAAAAACAAAACGAAAAAGAAAAGGAAACACAAAAATGGGGCCAAAGTTCATGTGCTTGTTTTCCCAAGTTTATTCATAAACATGTGCTCGAAGCATAATGTAATTTGTTCTAGTAATTTTGTCAGGAATCCCCAAAAGATGCAAGGGTAAATTGTTTATGGAATTGAATTCCAGTAATATGTGATAATACGACAGCCGCTACTAGTATTCTACTAGTACTTCTGATTTTTCGGTTTAAGTTCAGTCACCCCCTAATCCCCTCCTTCCTTCCACTGTTGTCACCGTCCCCTTCACTGGCAGAGCACTATCCCTCCTCCATGATCAATTCATGGTCTTGATTTAACTTTGGTCCTATTTCCATTTCCATTTTTTTTTTATTTCCATTTGTGTTTTAAAAATAAATACAAATATTATTAGTTCACAGTGTGTGCACGGACGGATGATGCAATGGTTGAACCAGTTACCCATGAACCAACTTTTATCAGTTGGATGAACAGTTCGGTTTTAAAAAATTGCTTGTTTGAACCCTACTCAGATTTGTTCTCCAAGTCTGTAACTTGAGTCAAGAATATGGACACCAAGGGTTCATGATATCTTCCTTTGTTGCCCAACTAGGAATTCAATGGTATGTTCGGTCGAGTTTTCGAAAGCAGTTTTTAAAAAGTTGTGAAAAGTTGTTTGCGTTAGTTGTGAAATAAATATGATTTTTTTTTTTCACTAATTTTTTAAAATTCTGAAAAATATATGTGATGTGATTGATTGAAATATGATGTTGAAAGAAAGATGATAATGATGTTGTTTGGTGGACGTATGGTAGAGAAAATTTGTAAAGAAATCAAAATAAAGATATAAAGAAAATAGTTAAATTGAATTCATACAACAATAGAAAGCAGGAGAAGTTTTAGATTGAATATTGGGAAAATTGCTTTGTAAAAATGTTTTTGGGTTGTTGTTAAAAGCGAGATAATAGTATTTTGAGTTTTTAAAAACTATAAACACTACTTGAAAACTCTACCAAACATGCCCTAAGTAATGCTTTATGGTGAATACTTAATACTCCATATGCAAAACAGATTTTAGATCACCCATAATTTTTAAAATCTGATGTTTTCAATAGATCAAGATATGATCTAAAGTAGGTGTCACATGGCTAATATCGAATCCGAATTTTTTGCTCTGTGATGGCCCAAGCGACAAACCACTCGGGCATCGAACAATCTCTAAACACTGTCTGTATGAGTAAACTCACAAGCAACCAGAAACCAAAACATGTGAAATTTATAGGCGAAACCCAACCTTGTATTTAATCACTCTAAGAAGGAATTTACAACCTTTAACGAACAAGGGTTGCACAAACACTCGCTCACAAGCACTATTTTGAGAATCACCCGTCTTCCTATGCACATCCCTGGTTTATGACAGTTACAGGAAGAAGAAGGCCGTTGACACATGACATTCCCAACTGGTAGGAGAACCAACCCAGCCGGAATGCACCCCATGTCCAACAGTTGCAGCTCACCATGTCTGCAATAAACTGCCTATACCTGCTGTTGCATGCCTTGCACATTATCTGGTCCATGCTTTGCCCAAGTCTCCAGATCATTGCTTGCCCAGCTTAGTCGCCCATCTTCATTCCACTGTTGCATGCCAACAGCTTTTCATTTCATCCACATGACCAGGATTAGACGGTGTTGTTATGCCCGCATGTTGTCCTCATTGTGTAGGCCTAGTGCCAAAGTCTTCACCAACTTCATGCCTCGCCCATGAACATCTTCCCAGTGTTGTGCTTGGGAATTGAGCCTTACCCCCCAGTGGCTCCCAATGCCTGCAAGTATTGTCCATCGATGCCCTTGCATTCCAAGACCTGGTAGCACAAGAACATTCAACCAGCACCTTCGAGGGTTACGGTCTCCTTAGAATACTTTATGGAGTTTTTCTTAAGTGACAACAACGGACCACCTAGTGTTTGAAGAGCCATAATGGTGTGTTAACAACTCAAAGCCAACACTCTTGCCTTAGTAAGAACCAATCTTTATGCTATGTCCTACCAATCAAAACCATCGTCCACAAATTCTTCTAACCACTGCAACTCCTGCTCAACACTTGTGTCGCATTTGGACCAACTTCGATCCATTCTGGTATTATAGCCGTGGTGCGCGCCACCAGCACTGAGTTTGATAAATGAATGCATCAAGTGTAATGCCCAATGTGGCCCACTAGCCTAATATCTTTTGGATAAAGTCTGTGTGGCCCAAAATACTTAAATCAAGTTATTAATAGTAGCCCACATGCTACTTGCATATCAAGCTATCTATTCTGTTATTTCTAATGTGGGATCTCATAATATCCCCACTCAAAAACATGAGGTTCTCGTCATGTTTGCCCGATCTGTCCTCTTGTTAGTGGAGTAGATAGCAGCCCATTACTGATCACCGGGCAGGGTACCTACCCCGGGTCGATTACCCCTCTTCAGAGTCCTACTCTTCAATCAACACTACAATGATGTCGTCTCCGGACCAATGTTGTTTGGCTTGTTTCTAATATCATTTGTAATGCTCCATGCGGCCCATTGGCTTAGAATTTTTTTGTGCTGAATCGATGTGGCCCCAAATGCTTGAACTAAGTTACTAATAATAGCCCACATGATACTATATATATCAGACTATGTTTTCTATTACTTTCAATGTGAGATCTTGGACCAAGTCCTTGCATTTCCAAAGCCAAACTGATGAGAGGCTGACAAGCACCAACCTACGTTAGGAAATGCACCAAGTCCGTACCATTTACTGTGCTTCACTAGTTAGGGGCTGAAGAATATGGACATCAAGGGTGCATCATATTTTATATGTTGGCCAACTATGATTTTAAGTGATGTGAGATGGCAAATACTTAATTAAGAGCTGAATAAGTGAAATATCGAAGGAGTTAAAGACAATGTCTCTGCTAATGCATCTGCAAAACAGATGGGATACGTGTTAGCCATTCATGGGGGGAAAAATTTCTGATCTTCACCATAGATCAAGATATCATCAAAGTAGGCTTATGGCCCTGTTTCACCATTTTCACTATCCTTGTTTTTCTTTTTATCTGTTATTTATATTTGATTTAAGTTATTGTTTGGTAAGCACTTCTCTTCTTATCGGACCATAATTAGTTATCTTCAGTTGAGGTGGTCAATTTGTTTTCCCAAAAATTGATAAAGAAATTCTCTTTCAAATCATGCTATAGATTTCCACGTACTGTTCACTGATTCTGCAGATTTGATATATCAAATATTACTTCTTCTCCTTCTTCGAAGAATAATATTGTTTTTTTTTTCCAGAGATTTGGGATGCACTCCGAGCTGCAGCTGAGGCTGATTTAAGCCTCGCACAAGCAATAATCGACAGTGCCGGTGTTATCATTCAGAACCCTGACTTGACTATCTGCTACGACGAAAGGGGTACTCTCTCTCTCTCTCTCTCTCTCAATTCTGTTGAAGTCTGATTTGGAGATTGTGTTGCAGGTTCAAAGTATGAGTTACCGAAGTATGTTTTGAGCGAACCTACGAATCTGATTCGAGACAGTTGACAATGGGAAAATGATGGGGCCGAGGAGATCATTGTTTCAAAAAGGCTGTAAATCATGTAAAGTTTTCTGGTTATCATTTTGTTCCTTAAAAATGAGAGAAAAAAATTTCAGAGTTGACTTCTGACTTGCATGAAATTGTTTGTGTATCTTTGATGTTTTTCCTTTTGGAATGACAATCAGGTTGTTACTTTTGGTAATGGAGTTCCGAAATAACTTTTTATTCTGACCTTTAATATCAATCGGATTGAATTTTGATAATTGGACGTTAAGTTTGCAACATTGTTTCTTTTTACGATAACAAGAACTCCATAATATCAGTAGCCAATATGAGTGAGTTACATATATAATATAAACTGTATCTCTCTCAGCTCTAAAAGTTAGATCATATGGTGAGGTTTCCCTCACACTTAAAACCTAACCACCAGTACCCTTACATCCGATGTGGGATTGTAGAAATTCAATGGGCCTAATTCATTTTCAAAAGACGTCTTGTAAGATGAGAATTGCCCTAGACTTCATATGTAGCTTAAGAATAGGTAATACAAGTGATGTGGGATTCAATATGGATAAAATCAACAATCTTCCCCTTACACATTAGTCTTTTGGTCGGCTAATTCTTAACCAATCTTCCTTTTTGTGGATTTTGGGTCAGGGGAGTTGTAACATCGGCTTTAATATTAGTGTAGGATAGTCTTGGGTCTCTTTCAACCCCAGAATCTAACTTATGAAGTGAGGTTTTTCCTTACATTTATAACCTGACACCAGTCATTTTCACATCTATTGTGGGATAAAATCATAAATGAATATCTTTAATACTTGGGGTGCATTTGCATGTTTCTACAAAAAGAAAATGCAAATCGGTTTTGCTAATACTAATTTGTAGAGTTTAGTGTTTTTTTTTTAAGTCCACCTCAGGTTAGTCGTTTTTTGCTTGATCGTCATATCAATTTTTTTAGGAGAATCGATTCACAAAGAATTGATTTTTTGGAAATTGGTTCACCAAGAATTGATTTTATTTTTCTGCAATAGGCTTTTACACAAATCCATAACTATTATATTTTTATTAATTTTGCTTTTTTTTCGTTTATTTTCCTCTGTCTCCCTCCTCTCTCTCTTGTTCTTCGTCTCTCTTATTTGAAAATTCAACCCCTTCCCCCCCTACAACAGCCTTCAGCCACCATCATCACTGCCGGTTGTTCTCTCCATTTTTCTCTATTCTCCTTCCCTCTCTCTCATCCCTTCTCTCTATATAAAATATATATGCACATATATTAGTTTGTGTGCACACGCGCGCATGTATGCAGTGCTCGGGTCTGTAGATCCAAGCACCACACACATGTCCATACATGTGTGTATATATATGTTATAGGGAGAGGACATGAGAACAAGTAAGAGAGAGAGAGAGAGAGAGAGAGAGAAGATTGTGGCGGCTCCGGGAGAGTGGTGACACCGGCGGTGATAGTGGTGGTCTGTTGAAGGGACTCAATTTTCAAGTGATAGAAGAGGGAGGAGTACAAGGGAGAGAGAGAGGAAGGCGAGGAAAAGAAAAGAAGGAAAACAAATAAAGATTGTTCTTGGATTTTGCAGGAGATGAACTTGTTTCTTGGGAACTGATTTACCAAAAATCGATTTTGCAAGAACGATTATTAAAAAAATATTGATATAATGTTTAGATAAGAGTCCGCCTTCCTCAGGTCGATTGTTAGAAAAATCTCTAAATTTTGACATTAGGAAAGCTAATTTATTTTTATTTTTCCTAAAAAGGTGTGAATGCATCACTCTTAGGTATTAAAATTATTTATTAAATACAACATGACTATGTGATTGCATATGTCTCTCGGTGATTAAATATTCATAAGCGTAACTACCTGATGCATGATTTGGAGTTGGCGATAATTGTGTTTGCCTTGAAACTCTGAAAACATTATCTTTATGGCGAGATTTGCGAGATATACACTAATCACCAAAGTTTAAAATATTTGTTTACTCATAAAGAAATAAATCTGAGACAGAGGCGTTGGATGAAATTGATTAGGGATTATGATTATACTGTCCATTATCACTCTGTAAAGGCTAATGTTGTAACAGATGCACTAAATTGAAAATCAACAGGTTTGATTACGCACCTTCGAGTCGTTCATACTAACCTATATGCCAAGCCGGGATCCCTGCGAGGCTAGTTGGCAGTGGGTCAAACTGCATCATTGCTTGAAACTTTGACCGTAAGACCAAAATTAATCAATCATATTATAGAAATACAAAAGTCAAATGCCCAATTGGAAAAGATTAGGGATGAACTAAAAATGGGTAGAAAACCGACTATCTCGTTAAAGATAATGATGAAACCTCGATGTTTGGGAATAAATTATATGTGACTGATAATGTTGATTTAAAGAAAGATATATTGGATGAAACACACAACTCTAAGCATACAATTCATCTAGAGAGCAACAAAATGTATCGGAATTTGCAAAAATATTACTAGTAGAGTGGAATGAAATGAGAAATTACAAAATTGGTTGTTAGGTGTCTTATATGTCAATAAGTTAAAATCAAGCATCAATATCCAGGAGGGTTATTTTAGCCTTTACCTATCCCAAAATGGAAGTGAAAACATATCACGATGGATTTTGTTTCAGGATTGTCCTGTAACCAAAATGGACATAATTCCATGTGGGTGATTATTTATAGACTTACAAAGTCTGCTCATTTTCTGACTGTAAAAACTATGTACTCCATGGACAAGTATGCAAAATCATATATTGACGAGACTGTTAGATTGCATGGTGCGCCAGTTTGCATAGTGTCAAATAGATTCAGCACAACTTTTCATCTTCAGACTGACGATCAATCAGAATGTACAATATCAACATTAGAGGATATGTTGAGGGGCTATGTTTTAGAATTTCTAAGTAGCTGGGATGATCATTTGACCTTGATAGAGTTTTCTTATAACAATAGCTATCATTCGGCAATTGAAATGATACCGTATAAAGCATCATACGGCAGAAGATGAAGAACTCTAGTCTGTTGGACTGAAGTTGGAGAACATAAATTGTTAATGCCCGACATAACTCAGATGAAAACATAAAAAGTGAAAGTGATTCAAGAAAGATTGAATATTGCCCAGAGTTGACAAAAGAGCTATGATAACAAGCATAAACGTGAGTTGGAGTTTGAAGTATGTGATTATGTATTTTTACATATATCTCTGTTGAAATGCATAATGAGATTTGAAAAAAAAAAATTAAGTCCAAGGTATATTGGGTTGTACGAGATTTAAAAAATGGTTGGTATAACAGTTTATCGACTAGTCTTACCACAAGAATTGTCTAGATTGCACAATATTTTTTACATATCAATACTTAGAAAATATGTGTCAAACTCTTCGCATGTGTTAACTTCTCAGCCAATTGAACTGAAGGATGACTTGTTATATATTGAGAAGTCAGTACAGATTTTAGACTATAAAAATCAAGTACTACGAACAAAAAAGATTCCTATTATGGCGTAGTCATTCCATAGAAAAGGCAATGTGGGAAAAAGAAGAGGATAAAAGAAATAAGTATCTGCATTTATTTGTTGAAGGTAATTAAATTTCAGGACGAAATTTCTTTTAGGGAAAAGAATTATAAGACCCAATTTTTGCATATTTATATTTTTAATTACATTTTAGAACATTTAAAAAATAATTGGGTCTATTGTGTCATTTAAAACTTTACTTTAAATTTTTTAGGGGTTATAAAGGTATTTAAAAATTTGGCTTTAAGAATTTGGGGGTTAATATGTTAATTTTATTTTGACTTTTAAAAATTTTGAGGTTGTTATGTTATTTAAAATAAAAAATTTATATAACTTTGAGATATAATTAATATATATATTTTTTCAATGGATGATTATGTAAATAGCAAATATATCTATATAATAAATCAGCTCATTTACATCTAGGGCCATTGGATGTCTCTGGATATTCATAACCGTTGGATGTCTCTTGATATATACAACATCTATATACAATATATATCTATAATATACAACATCCAACACTTACTATCAACCTTACTTTTTAACACTTACCATCATGAACAGTCATCAACAGTGTCCTGCATTTACTTCATGGACTCCAAGACTCACTCTCTTCCCTTGCCCTCTTCCTCCGAGACTCACTCTCTTCCCCAACCCTCTTCCTCTCTCTCTCTCTACCACTTCCGACGTCGCCACCGCCACTGCCATCACCATCATGGCCATCGCCATCGCCATCTCCATCTCCGTCGCTCTCGACTCCACCCAATCCATTATCGTCCACTCTCACACGTCGCCGCGAGTCTATTCATCGCCGTCGTTCTCGTTGTCGTGCAGGTACGTCTTTCTCATCTCTTTTTGCCTGCTTGCCCATTCGTCGTCGCTTTCGCCGCCTGGCATCGACCCGTCTCAGAGCCATCGCCGCCACCATCATCAGTCTCAACCACTAGCGCTCTCTCTCTCTGTTGTGTATGGCTATATATCTATAATCCGTTGATGTTAGGGTTAGATTCATCTCTCAATTTCATGAAATAATGTTTAATTTTTCGTTTTTTGGAAAATTCTGATGCAGATCTGGTGGCAAAATCCAGCAACTCCCAACACGAAAGGATCGTCGCCGGCGACACCTAAGGTTAGTAAACTGAGTAGAGGAGTGGCGAAATCCGATGCCGATTCGCCAAAGACTCTTTCGAACCCTCGCGTATCTGTCGATCGGTCCCCTAGATCGGTAACTTCGAAACCGGCAGTGATAGATCGGAGGTCGCCTAAGCTCAGTACTCCACCGCCTGATGTCGAACCTGAAGCAACCACCGTCGCCCTTCATCGCCATCACGGCGCCCAGGTACTCTTTGCTCCCTCTCTCTCTCAATCGATGCACGAACCTCTCTCTCAATCACATCTGTCTATCTCTCTCTCGCTCTATCAAAAGCTGAACCAACAACCCTTGAAGGCCCTCTCACCCAAGACCACGAACCCAAACCACTTCCACCACCACCAACACCTACGCTCTCTTCCACCATCACAGCCACGATTTGGCCAGATCCACATTCGATTTTCTATATTTGGGTTTGAATTGCCCAGATATGGCCGTCCCCCTACACTATCCCACATAGCAGCCATCCACCATCATCGATCTAATTGTAGATCTACATGTAGTTCAAGTGAAATCAAATCCCTATTTCTTGAGTTTCTTCCATGTGTATGATAACATTGAATTTTGCTCTCTGTTTTACAGTTTTGAATCATGAGGAGCAACATCAGCAAAAGCACGAGCACCAACATTGTTAGCTCAAGATTCTACTGGATTTCACATCAATTAAAATTGGTATAGTCTATTACAACAATACTGAATTATTTTAGGTAGCACTTAATCAAATATAAGTTATTTTCTGAAATTGAACCAAACACTACCTCTATTGTTTGTAAACGAGCTGACGTGAGAGATGGTGAGTTGAGGGAACCATTAATACTGATATTTTCTCTCAACCTCCACTGTCTATGCTGCCCAATTATTGCGTCTACAAGTAAAATTCAAAGTGAAATAGACAATAAAGAAGATTTGTTACTTTTATTAGTTACTAATTGGTTTTATCTTTTCAGTTTTTTGACATTTAATGCCTAATCATGTGAAACTTCTTCATGGATTCTTTCCTATTTTGGTTTTTCCCTTTCCATGCATCCAGATTGCTTGGTTATGATAGGGTGGAAGTAATAAATCCTGAAGGTAGCAAAGAAGATGGAAAAGATGAAGCCCATAGAGGAAGATGGAAGTAGGAGGTGGTTTTTCGCCCACTTATATATTGCCTCTTAGTCTGAGTAATTTACCAGGTGATTATTTTTTTTGCTTTTGATTCTTCCATATGTAGGTTTTCCTTTATTCCTAATGAAAAAATTCTAGACTATGTCTCTGTAGTTACTTGCTTGGGATGGATTACATAAACAGTTTACTCCCCAATTTTGTTGGTGGGAGTAAAGCTGTGGAAATCTCACTTCACTAGGTTAAGTCGTCTAGGGTTGCAGCACCCAATCCTGGGCCGAAGGCATGCTACTATAATGTTTAATTGCTTTGGTATCTTTATAGGAATTGTATCTTTATAGGACATGTATCTTCATAGGAATTGTCAATCATTGACAAAGTTTCCAAATGATGCCTTATGTGATTTACTAACCGATTTTTATTTTATTCCCATATTTTTTGAACAATTCTTTAGGAATGGGTGCTCTGTGCTGCTCCAGGTAAGTGTGCTTCCCTATTTTACTTTAGTTTTGAATTAGTTATGGATTAAAATTTGGATTTCGATTATGTAGAATGCTGGATTTTGATTATCTGGGGGAGGCGGTGATGGACAATTTTGTTCCGATATTGCCGAGGTAAGTCGATTATCTATATGCATATGTTCATGAATTTAGTAATTCATGACGTGAAGTTAGAAGTTATCAAAATTCAATAGTGCAGTTCTTTGTATTATAAGTGATTGTTGACTCAAGATATGATATTACTAATAGTAATGAAATATTCTTTTTTACAGTAATCTAGAGGCCTATCCATTGTTCTTTTGCGGAAAAAAACTAGCTAATCTGTTAGCTCAATTTTACGGGTTTATATAGTCATACTTCATCTTCATTGAGCTAATGTAGTTAAATCAAGGAAGTTAAAGCTGTCTTTTTTGTTGAAGAACAAAATTGGAGTCGTTGCGAAAGTAATACGTTTCTTTTCCATTTTAAATTGCAAAGTTCCTTTTCGTTTTCTATTTGTTTAATTTTTTTAAAAAAAAATTTAATTGTTTTATTGCATTTTTGTGAAATATAGCATTGAAGTAATGAGATATTTGGATAGGTGTAAACATTTTTCGCTTTTATTTTGTTTCGGTTTGGTATTATTCTAATAGTTGAATATCTACGTGATTGGATATTGATTGTGTTGTATTTGTATTAGTTGGTAATTATATTTAAATGTTAATTATTGTTGATTTTTTTTTTTTTTTAATAAAATAGGTGTAGAATGTTGTATAAATAGAAGAAATTATGTTAAAAAATTCAGGTTCAATTTTTTTTTAGTCGTGCCTTTAGGGACATTATGTGTATTTTTTTTGTTACTGTTTAGTTTTGTTCCTGATTTTCTGTTCCCATTGTTCAGTTAACTGATTTTCTGTTCTCATTTTGATTCTTTTAATTTGATGGGACATTATGTGTATTTGTGTTTGAAATGTAGTTCGAATTACTGGCGATTGTTACGTGTATGTGGAATCTAGCAATTTATTTTTTAATTCAATCGTTTTTGTTTGAATTTTGGTTGAGATCGTTTCTCTAATTTTACGGTTTCAGATTATAAGAGAGGTTGGGGAAAAAACACTCCTTCAGACGATCGTTCCTCGCAACAACAATCGTTCCTCGCAAGGTTAGTTCAAATCATGTTCAGATTTGGCGTTTCTATTTTGTATTTTTGTTTATTGTTTCTGTTCCAAGTTAGCATTTGGTTCCCAGATTTATGTTTCTGTTTACGTTTATGCTTCTGTTTATGTTGAACGCCAAATGTGAACTATGGTTAATACACAAACGCATTAGCATTGGCACCAAATGCGTTTTTGTTACCGGTTTCTGTTCTGTTCCCGTCTTTGCTTATGTTCTGTTCCCGTTTCTGTTTCTGTTCTGTTCCCGTCTCTGTTTCTGTTCTGTTCCTGTTTCTGTTTACCGAACGCTATCCTTTTTGGTTATATTTATACTTTTTTTAAAATGTGGATTATTTTTTAGAGAAATATATTTATTCATGTTCTTATTGTGTTCATAAAAAAATATGGATTATTTTTTTAAATTGTGGATTATTTTTTAGAGAAATATGTATGTTCCTGTTTCCGTTTCCGGTTCTGTTTGCGTTCCTGTTTCTGTTTGTTTCTATTCCTGTTCTGTTTTCATGTTTCTGTTCCTGTTTTGTTTCTTGTTTTGTTTCTGTTCTGTTCCTATTCTGTTCCTGTTTTTGTTCGGCTCCTGTCCTGTTCCTGTTCTGTATCTGTTCTGTACCTGTTTCTGTTCTGTTCAGATTTATAATTTTGTTCCTTTTTTTTTTTCATTTGTTTTCTGTAATCAAATTTTATTTTTCAAATTTTTTTTATTTAGTTATTTTCGGTTCGATTATAGTATTAGAGGGAAGAGAGACAAGTTAGCAACGAGGGAGGGAAGCGGCTTTAGAATCAGGTATTTTCTGTTCTTTTTCTATTTCTGTTTACGTTCCTGTTTCTGTTTTGTTCATGTTCCTATTCCTGTTTCTGTTCTGTTCCCGTCTCTGTTTCGATTTTGTTCCCGTTTCTGTTTCTGTTCTGTTCCCGTCACTGTTTCTGTTCTGTTCCCGTTTTTGTTTACCTAACGCCACCCTTTGAAATTAGAGGTTTAATTAGATGCATTCTTATTTAAATGTGGATTATTTTGTGTTTTAGATTCTATTTTTGTTACTGTTTAGTTTTGTTTCTGATTTTCTGTTCCCATTGTTCAGTTAACTGATTTTTTGTTCTCATTTTGATTCTTTTAATTTGATGGGACATTATGTGTATTTGTGTTTGAAATGTAGTTCGAATTACTGGCGATTGTTACGTGTATGTGGAATCTAGCAATTTATTTTCTAATTCAATCGTTTTTATTTGAATTTTGGTTGAGATCGTTTATCTAATCTTACGGTTTCAGATTATAAGAGAGGTTGGGAAAAAAACACTTCTTCAGACGATCGTTCCTCGCAACAACAATCGTTCCTCGCAAGGTTAGTTCAAATCATGTTCAGATTTGGCGTTTCTGTTTTGTATTTTGTTTATTGTTTCTGTTCCAAGTTAGCATTTGGTTCCTAGATTTATGTTTCTGTTTACGTTTATGCTTCTGTTTATGTTGAACGCCAAATGTGAACTATGGTTAATACACAAACGCATTGGCATTGGTGCCAAATGCGTTTTTGTTACCGGTTTCTGTTCTGTTCCCGTCTTTGTTTATGTTCTGTTCCCGTTTCTGTTTTTGTTCTGTTTCCGTCTCTGTTTCTGTTCTGTTCCCATTTCTGTTTACCGAACGCTATCCTTTGAAATTAGAGGTTTAATTAGATGCATTCTTATAAAAGTTTCTAAGGGTGGCGTCTGGTAAGTGTTTCTGTTTCTGTTTTTTTGTTCCCAAAATAAGTGTTTCTGTTTCCGTTTCTGTTTTTTTGTTCCCAAATAGTGTCCGACCTGACCCGACTCTATTTATGCAAGTTTCAAAGTTCTAGGCTTGGATTAGTAATTGGGACTCATCCATATCCTGTTTCTGTTTGACAATTCTTAATTTTTTGTTACTGTTTCTGTTCCTATTCCTGTTCATCTTGAGATCTTCCCGTATCATTATGTTTATTTTTATGTTTATGTTTGGGCCAACGGAAATTGGAAATATTTTTGGATTGTGTTTTAGAAATGATAAATTAGAAATGTTTATATTTCTTTTTTTTCCTTAAAATAAACGGTTAATTAAATTATGTATGTCGTTTCTTATCTGTTTTGTCTATTTTTACAATAATTAATTTAGTTATGTAGAATGCATTTTCATTAATGTTTTTGTTATTGTTTTCGGTAAGGTTTGTTTTGTATTTTTTGATCTTTTAACGTGTTGCTAAAGCGGAAAAGAGAATCTATCAGAATCTCTAAGTAGGTATAAGAAAAATATGAACATTTTCTGTCAGTGTCCTTCTGCTTTTCTTTATCTTTTCTTAATTTAATATTTGGGTTGTTAAGTGATATTGATCTGATTAGTAGCAAAATTTGTTATGGCTGGTAGCAAAATGGCACTATGGTTTCATCCAATCGGGAGTATATGTTATTTAATGATTTTTCTCCTCTACATTATTATTCTTTTGTTCCCAAGCGTGAGAACATCAACAAAAAAGAAATCAAATAATTTGAGCCATTATGTTCTTTGTTTTTGTTTTTTGTGTTTAATATGTTTTATTTATTCAATTATTCAATTTTATTTTATTTTTATTTTTTTTTATCAAGCTTGGTTTATTTTTTCTCTATTTTTTGAAGCAAAAATAGACCTCATAAAAATGCTTGAGGATTTTATATCTAATAAAAAAATTTATTAAGTAGTTTTATGAACTAATTAATTATTTTTTTTTGTCCATATCGCAAATGTTTGCGGTCAAAATTGAAGGTTGGAACTTAGATTTCATGGGGCATTTCAATTGAGGAATCATCTCATGAAAGGCAGCATGAGCCATTATGTTCTTTGTTTTTATTTTTTGTGTTTAATATGTTTTATTTATTCAATTATTCAATTTTATTATTATTATTTTTTTTTTATCAACCTTGGTTTATTTTTTCCCTATTTTTTGAAGCAAAAATAGACCTCATAAAAATGCTTGAGGATTTTATATCTAATAAAAAAGTTTATTAAGTAGTTTTATGAACTAATTAATTATTTTTTTTGTCCATATCACAAATGTTTGCGGTCAAAATTGAAGGTTGGAACTGAGATTTAGTGGGACATTTCAATTGAGGAATCATCTCATGAAAGGCAGCGTGACCACGAAGGGAAAAAAATTGTTATGCTCCCATTTGTTTTTGGAAATATATACTGAAGCTCAATTTTAAAAGATTTTTTGAATTATTATAATTGTTAAGTGTGCTCTAAATTATTAGAATTTTAGCAATGTCTTGAGTGATCTTAGTTACTCGACTTAAATGTAATTAGATTTTTATTTTATTTTTTTGCATTCGTGCCTTCAGGCACGGGTTATACGCTAGTATATATATATATATATATATATATATATATATAGAGAGAGAGAGAGAGAGAGAGAGAGAGAGAGTGTTGTCTTGTCTTCAAAGGAAAATAGCACAAATGACCAAGCATATACGTATGTGTGTGTGTTGCACCAAAATGGTACTAAAACAATGTAATTTTATATTAAAAAAAATATTGGTCATTGAACTTCATCACCTATCCTACTATATATATATATATGGAAAAAAATTATTTACTCTTACTTTAGTTTGTCTATTTATTCTCTCTCTCTCTCTTTCTCATTACTCTCTCTATACTCTCATTACTCTCTCTCATTCCTAAATCTCAAGTTCTTAGAAAATGCCAACTACTTCAGTATTTCGATGATAGCATAATAGCAGTGCAAATATCGAGAAGAGTATATTGTCTTCTATGTAAATTGTCAAATTATATTTTTATACCAAATTATAGAAAAGAAAAGATTTATTGAAATTAATTATTTTATAACGTTAGATGATTTAAGTAAAATGTTGAAAGTAGGAACTAATTTTTAATATTATCCTACTATGTCATAATGTGGTCTCGACAGGAGAACATGTACTACTCAATGTTGTTAGTCCTAACAGGAGAACATGACTTGTAGGACGTTGTGTTGTGACCCGATAAGAGAGCATGTTCTACGGGTATGTTATGACCTAACAGAAGGGTAAGTCTTGTAGATGGTTGATATATATTGTTGTTATTATTGTTGTTAATGATGATGATGATTATCAGTATGATATGGTGGTTTTATCACAGTTGTGATTATTGGTATGATATGATGGTTTTTATCACGTGTTGGCTCCTACTATTAGAGATATTAAATGACCCTAATGTTGGCAACTTTAGATTGTGCAGATTTACAGATTATAGTACCATTATAATTGCCGATCGTGAGGTAAAACGATTCTACGACTAGTATGAAAATATGTGTGTGATATTTTATTATATAAAAAAATAAGTTTATCAGTTTGATGATAATTGTGAGATTTTGATACTGTACAGCGTATGATTATATTCTGTTTTAGGAAGTGATTTTGATAATATAGTTGATCCATAATTTGTTTTTATGTTATGAAGACAATACACAAATAAAATATTTTATCTCAAGTACTCTAGCTAGAGATGGGTCAACTACTGGCATTACATCGTTGGAGAGAGGTGTTACTTTTAAGGCAGTTAGAGCAAGTGTTAGTATCGAAAGGTTGAACTTTTGTAATTTTGTCATGGAAAGGTGGATATGTGTAATCACTGAATTTTGGATTATATAAATATAAAATATATATATATATATATATATATTAAGTCGGTTGTATATATATTGTTAACCCAATGAGCTACCCAAGAAGGGAGTGAATTGAGTAGATATAAAAATTTAAACAAATTTATTATTTTCAACACTTAATAACTCAAATAATCAATTTGTCATAAATCGATTATTATCTTTATAACGTAGTAGATAAGTGTTTAGATCTAGATGCACACTCAAACAACAAGAAATAAAGTAAAGAAAATCAGCATAGCAGGACACAACGATATATCCTGTTTCACTAAGTTAATCTTGGCTAATCTAATCCTCCGAACCTCGTGGAGATTCACACCCACTAAATCACTAGATTCCTTTAACAGGTAGGACCAAACATTTACACAATGATTCTTTTACAGGCTCAGAATCAACCTTTACGATTTTCTTTTCATAGACTAAAGAAGAACATCTATCTTTTTATCAGATTAAGATTAACCTAATTCTTTTGTACTTTAGGTTAGGAATCAAACCTCACCCAAAAAACACTCCAAGAATCATTTTCACCGGTAAAGATGGAACCATTACAATTCACTCAATTTTAATTCTAATAAGGAAAAATCAGGTTTATCTCTTTTCACGGAAAAAGAGTAACTTATTCAATAGGTAAAGATTAAACCTCACTCTCTTTATCGGAAGAGATCGTAACACCAGTTACCCTTGACTAGATACTCCCAATAGTATCTAATCCGCAAACTCACCAATTTCAAAAATCGATAAATTTCTTCATACTCGGAGCTTCCACCACCTCAAATCAATTAAATTCAATTAATGTCCCAAATTTAATAGTGATAGAATTTACGTGAAGAATTCAAAATCTGATTATAATAGATATAGGTAACAAAAAAAAAAAAAAAAAAAAGCACGTAATCAAGTTATCACAAAAATCGTTTTAAAAATAATTTTTATGCTTGTTAAGTTCAAAGACAATTTTACTACGATCTTATCACCCAAGTAAATATGATAATATAAAATCACAATTAAGAATAAATCTTAGAACAATCTTACCAGGAATAATACTGAAAGATTGAATATGAATCGTAAGACAGTTTTGATCGGTGACGCTAAAACACTTAGCGCTTTAACTCAAGAACTTTTCAAACAATCGAATTCACAATTAATATCTCGATATAATCTCAGAATAATGACTTTTAGAAAGCGAATGAACTGAAAGTTCTTAATAGATGTGATGTATTGATCTCTAAAAACGCAGGTTTATTTAAACTAATTTGGAACAGGCCTTTTAACGACTATTTCACACAAGATATGATAATTAAATGCACAAATAGACCCCATATATCAATAACATTCAATTTAGTCCCCAGAATAATTATTAATTTCAAATAAAATAGATATGAAGTATTAAATGAACTAAATTGAGAAATATTTTAATTTCATGTACCATATTTATAGGGATATCGAAATAAAAGTATCATATCTTATATACATTTAAATCCCTAAGATATCTCCAAAAGATCAGGCAAAAAATGGCTAATAACGGCTAGTTTTGTTCAAATCCCTGAATTCCTAGAAATCTGAAACAACATACCCGGTTGATCGACCTCCGCCTATCGGTCGACCGATCGATACAAGATGCTAGTCAAGCCTTTCTCAAACACTAGTCGGTTAACCGATCCTCCATGGGTCAGTTGACCGATCTATACAGGATACAATCTCAGGCCAAATTTTGGCCTTGGTCAGTTGACTGATTGATACAAAGAGTTCATCTTTCGGCCATCGGTTGACTGATCTCCCTTGGTTGGTTAACTGATCGATTCAAAGACACTCTATTCCCAAGTCAATGCCCATTGGTTAACCGAACCTCCATGGTCGGTTGACTGATACTTACTAGAAAATTTTCTCCTAAATTTGTTTCAACTCCAATCTTCAACGTTTTTTACCATTTAATCAATTTCTTTTCTCGGTTAACTAAATTGACACTATTAATCAATTTTAAACACTAATCTTGCTTAGGTCAATTTTTCTTTTTCAATTTCATGTTAGAGCAAATAATTTAACAAATACTAGGACCTTAATATAAACACTCATAAATATAAATAATTTAATTTGCGTTATGTGTGATCCTAATCAGGATACATTAAGAGTAAAATAGATTTGAATTGTTTTCACCTAAATTCTTCAGAATCTTCAATCTCTTAATGCCCGTCTCTGCATCATTCACAATTACTTCATGATATTATCTTGATTGGAACTCTTTAAACTGAAATACTCAATAAAGACGTTAGTTCCACAAAAAATATCAACATATAATTGTCCATCAAAATCCTGGGTTCAACACATATTGTGCACATTCATTTGTTTCTAGTTGGGTAATATTAAGTTGAGGTCACGTCTAGTCTTACGCGTTGGGCCTGCAGTGGGGTGTCACGCTTAGTCTCGGGCGTGGGGCTTGGGGTAGGGTGTGACACACTATTTAAACGAAATTGTTCGTGCGAATACCATTAGAGGCTAGACACTTGTACCTTTATTCAGAGTTTTACACTCTTACGAGATTTTTTTATGTCGTTCTTTGAGGAGCTGACTCAAATAACACTTCAGGAACTTGCGGCTATGAGGCTGAAGTGCAGGAAAAGATATAGAATCTTTTATTAGATTCTGTCATAATTATTATTTTTTATTATCGCAAACTGATTAGAACTTAAAAAATTAATTGTAAAAAGAAATTATTAAAATTTTTGCATTCCGCTGTGTTCACACTAATCTAATTTCCATCATTAGGTATATGTCAATATATAGATTGTGAAAATTAATTAAAATATTGATGCATTAATTAAATAATTAGAACTATTTTACTTTTGCCCCTGTAAAGAAACCATTCATTTACTACATTTTCACTAACTATGATTAATGTCTACCGATACGCCATAGTGTTATCAAGTTGATAAGAATTTAGTTTGAGAATCCACTTAGTTTTAATTACCGTACATTTTTTTTTTTTTTTTGTCTTCATGTATTCGAAAAAATAAATAGGGCCCGGATAAAGTCAAACCCCTAGTTCAATCAGTTGGGTTTATCCTACATCGTTAGTGGAAGGGGCGAGTAGTCAAATTATAAGTGTGAGAGAACGTCTCATTTCATGACTAACTTTTGAGATTGAGATAGACTCAAGACTACCTTACACTATCTTACATTACTATCAGAGCCCAAATTATAACATCTTTGGCCAACTATTTATGAAGGGAGAAACTAATTGAAAGTTAGACAATCCAAAGACTTGATGCGTGAGGGAAATATTGTTGGGGTTATCCAACATCGGTTGTGGATTGGACTATTGGTGAAGTTATAAGTGTAAAGAAAAATCTCAACTCATGAGGTAACTTTTGGAGTTGAGAGATGCCCAAAACCTCCCTACTTTTGTATTAGAACCTGTGTTAAAGCATCTCTAACCCTATGGCCAAGAAAGGAAAAGCTGGTTGAAAGTCGGTTGATCTCAAGGCCTGATGTGTGAGGGGAAATATTATTGAGTTTATCTCATATCGGCTGTGGAAGAGTCGGTGTTCAAGTTATAAGTGTGAGAAAAATATCACTTCATAAGCTAATTTTTCGGGTTGAAAGAGGCTCAAGATTTCCGACACAATCATATATGTCAACTAATAATATAATTAACTTATGATACTAATTAGAATATAATTTTAATCATTATAGTGCTTTAGCAAAGGACATAACTGAATTAATAGAACATATATTGTTTCACTAAGGGTGATAGATCCTCTATTGTAAGCTTGAATGATTATATACATGATTCACTATACCAAATAAGTACATTTCAAGATTCATGGCTAGAATACTTGATTTAGCATTATCAAAGTACATGAACACACATACAAAAAACAAATAGTACCTCAAATTTAATAATCACATACACCATGAAAACTCATATCCCAATGTAAAATTAGAAAAATTACCATAATAGAATATTAAATATGATCGTAACATGTTTGCTACGATCTGTGGGGGTGGTACGCAAGTTTGATGTGGTTGTGAAAGTTTGTTGTAAATTTTGAAAAATTAACAAATTTCCATAGTACGTTTTTGGTATATTGGGGTATTCTCATTATATATTTCTTTTAATTAGTGGTTTTGGTTAAAAAAAAATGGAATTAGTATAATAAACAATTGATCCCTCAGTGCCAATACCTAAAGTATCCTAAAAAATAGGATGATTTATAGATTACAACATTTAATTTGGATTTTCCACATATATATATTTTTAATTTTTAATTTATTTATAGAACAGCTTATTCTCTAGTCTAAATAATTACCAATTTTTTTTCATTTTTTTTTCAAGTCTTACTAATATTTTAGCGAATATTAATTATCATTTTAAATACAAATTCTACATCGAGTTGACATTGAGTCGCTCAATCTGTTTGATGTTAATTGAAAGATTTAAAAAATTTAAATAATTTAAAAATAAAAAGAAAAAATTTGTGCAGGCATTGTGAATCACTTTACTAATCTATTAATTTCTCCTCAAATATGTACTTCTTAAAATAATAAAAATGCAAATGATTATTGGATGATCACCCTAAATTTTGAAACTTTTAGCTTTGAAATAGCTTCGAAGTCTACCTATTGATTTTATTGATTTTTTTTTTTTTTTGGTAATGGTTTAAATCGCTTCTAGTTTGGTAAACATCACTTGTTTAAATGAAATATTTATGGTAAGTCTAGTCAACTGAGTTCTTTATCAAATAAATTTTTTTTTTTTAATTTTTTTTACTAAAACCGAGTACATTTTAACTTATTTACCAAACCCACGCTACCCGGGATTGTGATCTCCGAATACCGAAACCCGGTGTTATGAGCACCGGGTTTTGAAAAATGGGGTTCCGTATACCCGGTGTTCACAACACCGGGTACACGGATGTTTTTTTTAGCTTTTTATGGTTTAACCCTATAAGAGTTAGTTTAATAAAAAAATTATTTTAAATAGTTATGTTGTAATTTAGTTTTTTTGATATACATGGTTAGTATATAGTTATTTGACCATTATGCCCTATATAAATATAGAAAATCCCAATTTCTCTTTTATTTCACTCTCTCTCTTAAAAGTTTAGTCTCCATCTTTCTTTGGATTCTCCGAAGAATGGCACACGGTTGCTGAACTCGCATCAGGGACATCATGGTGGTGCCTGCAGGTGATGAACTCCACCGCCGGGATGTTGTGGTTGGCCGTGGTAGCCGAAGCCCACTACTGGATAAAGTCATATATTAGTAAATCTAGTTTTAGGGTTTCGAGAACATTGAATTTGGGTTCCAAATGTCAAAAGCATTCGGGGCATTTTTTGTGTTTTTTTTATTGTGCGTGTGTTTTTCTCTTTGGTATGGATCTGATCCAGTTAATGCAGGTGTTCTTTGGTGCACCCATAGTCATTTGTATTGAAGGTTAGGTGTGTGTTAATTACATTTCTCCCCTCCTTTTCCAGATCCAGGGTGTATTAATTACATTTCCCTTCCCTCATTTTCTAGTTTTATTTTCTAGATTTGTTCGGCAATTTGATTTTTGTCGATTTGATTTTTGATTTTTCCAGATCTATTTTTTAGATTTGTTTTCCAAATCTGTTTGGCGATTTGATTCTTGCTGATGGTTGTTCTTGATTTGATTTCACCATTTTGTTGTTCTTGGAATTTTGTTTGTGTTTAGATTTGGAAAATACAAGAATGTTCATGTGATTTTTGTGATTTTTCTGTGAATGTTCATATTGAATTGTAGTTTGGTGAATATTCACACCAATTTGTTTTCGTTGATCTTAAGATATTTTCAATATTTTTTATATTTTTTATTTGTTTGGAAATATTGAATGAATATTTAGAACATTTATAGCGATTCAAATCAATGAGTAAAATATTGATTGAAATATTAAGTGAATATTCACAGAACATAATCAGTCCTATTAACATATATTAAATGTTAAAAATAACAAAATATATTAAATATTTTTATATTGAGTAAATGACGTCGAGTGAATGTTCACGTATTATTATATATCACAAAATGACATTTCATGTAAATTAGTGAAAAATAGTAGTAAAGGAATATGGATTATTTTTTTAAATTTTTTTGAGGACTGAAAATTTAATTAAAATAGTTGGAGGTCTGTTTTATAGTTTTTATATCTTTGAAGGATTAAATAATAATTTTTTTTTTTTTTTTTTAAATCATGTACCCGAATCACCTAATAAAAAAACCATTTTATTCCTTGGAGGGATATCTATCAATTTGTAGTTTACAACTGGAATCCACCACATATTTCTCAATGACTTGAATTTTATTTACTTATTTATTTTGAAAAAAAGTCACCGTTTGTTTTCTCGATTTTTTTCTATAACGAACCTTTCAAAGCCTCTTCCTCATGGTGATAAAAGGCTTTCATTCATGCACCTGGATAAAGGCGACAAAAATGAAATATTCAATAATTATGACATTGATATTGATTCAATAAATATTTTAACTCAAATTAATTATTTTTTTAACATAAAAATAAGTGATTTTGAATAAAAAAAAATTAAAATTGAAAAATAATATTTATATTTAATTAAATAATTTATTTTTTATTTTGATCCCAAAAAAATAGAAGTAATATATATATAGAGAGAGAGGGTCCTTTTTTTTTTTTTCATTTTTTAGTAAATAATATATATATATATATATATATATATATATATATATATATATATATATTATTTACTAAAAAATGGGGGAAAAAAAAAGCAAACGGGACCTATATATATATATATATATATATATAGGTCTCATTTGTTTTTCATGTCCACTCACTTTATTTCGTGTTTAAAAAAATTAAAAATTAAAATTATATTTTATTCTATTTATAATCAAATATAACATGTACATTAATCTTAAAATAGTTAGTTATTTGATCCGACTTTACTTCTAAACATTAAATTAAAATAATTTAATATATATATTATTTACTAAAAAAAAAAAAAAACAAACAAACAGGACCCCTCTCTCTATATATATTGCTTCAATTTTTTTGGGATCAAAATAAAAAATAAATTATTTAATTTAATATAAATATTATTTTTCAATTTTAAATTTTTTTTATTCAAAATCACTTATTTTTATATTAAAAAATAATTAATTTGAGTTTAAATATTTATTGAATC
This sequence comes from Eucommia ulmoides, assembly GCA_016647705.1. Classification (NCBI taxonomy): domain Eukaryota; kingdom Viridiplantae; phylum Streptophyta; class Magnoliopsida; order Garryales; family Eucommiaceae; genus Eucommia; species Eucommia ulmoides. Next base: position 6,058,485 of record CM028329.1, read on the forward strand.
AATATCAATATCATAATTATTGAATATTTCATTTTTGTCACCTTTATCCAGGTGCATGAATGAAAGCCTTTTATCACCATGAGGAAGAGGACTTTGAAAGGTTCGTTATAGGAAAAATTGAGAAAACAAAAGGTGGCTTTTTTTCAAAATAAATAAGTAAATAAAATTCAAGTCATTGAGAAATATGTGGTGGATTCCAGTTGTAAACTACAAATTGATAGATATCCCTCCAAGGAATAAAATGTGTTTTTTTATTAGGTGCAGGCAGCCTGCCTGCACTGCAGTGCTTTTTTTAGTAATGTGTACCTAGCTATCTGATTCCCGGGTACATGATTTTAAAAATTAAGAAAAAACACTGATATACTCGGTTTTAATAATGTTTTTTTAAAAAACAATTTATTTGGTAAAAAACTCGTGGCCAACCAAAGGATAGAAAAAAAAAAATAATCATAATACTTTTATTCAATATAAAAAAAATAATTCCTAATATTGTTTGATTAAGAATAAAAAAAGAAAAAAAGAAAAAATAATTTACTTTAATATAAATTAGTATTTATCTTAATATATTACAAAAATAAATTAAAATTTATATTATAAAGAGTATAATTATAATTTTACTCATTTTCTCTTATTTGTTTTTTTATTTTTCTACTAATTTTGTGTGAGAAAAAAATTGTACTTTTTTTTTTTCCTATTTTTTTTTTTGAATTTGTCATTCTATTATTTTTTTCCATCCATTTTTCACCCAATGAACCCTAATTTTCCGTCACATATTTTTATTGAATGAATTGACTTCTAAAACTAAAACTCTAATTACAAGCAATAATGGGATGATATCCTTTCTCAATGCATTACCATGTTTTCTTGGTGATGTAATCAATGAAGGTAGATGGTATGGAGGACTTCTCATCATTCTCTGTTAAATTTTATTTTGCCCCCTAAAGTTTATTTACATTGCCATACTTTGTCACAAAGTTTAAATTTTATGTAATTTGCGCTGAAAATTTATTTTCCATGTCTAAATTACCATTTTCAAACAATTTTCACAACAGATCTATTAGAAGAAAAGGAATATTGAATACGAAAAGATTTAATTGTGCTTTGCACACTTTAATTACATTTTTTCTTGATAAAATGATTAGAATTGTGTAATTGAACCAATTAAAATAAAAATCAAACAATTGAGAACAAGATACATAAAATTTTAAGGAACAATGTAGCAGGTCTCATTTCGTTACTGTTTTTGTTTTTGTTCCCTAATTCCTGTTATCATTTTCAAAATTTTGAAATTTTGATTCCAAAATTTTTTAGAATAATTTGAGATTATTTCTTGAATTGCTTAAAAATCTGAGTAAAAAAAATATTGATTCCTATCTAGCACAAAATTATTTTAACCACCATTTCGCCAGCCACCACCACTCCCCGTCAGTCAACATTCATTTAAAGAAAGAAAAAGAAAACAAATGTTGCAACAAAACGCGTTCTTTGTTTCTGTTCTCATAAATTAAAAGAAACACTTTTAGGATAATAGTCATTACTAAACATACATATATATATATATATATATATATATTCAGAATAATCTGAAACAAAAATAGAATTCTTATCCTATGTGATCTCAATTTATTAGAAATAGAAATAAAAACATTAACCAAATGACGCTTTACATGAGACAAATGGTCAAATATCACCTTGACCCTCTACAATTTAGTTGCTTTTACACTTGATTTCAAGTTTAAAATTACAACTCCAGTAAAACTTTTTAGCATGAAATTTAGTTAGCAAAAATAGCAGGAGGTTGATGGATGCCTACCTATGGATGTGCACCTCTAGATGGTCGAGACCGACCTATATCTTCAATCTAATTTGTTCTTAACAAATGAATATTCACAATTTTAAAAGCTTGTTTTACCTATATAACAAATCCTTCCACAGAGCAATTCCTATTGTACCCTCTTCAAATTCTACTAATTCACCCGTCATTACTTTGTTAAGACCCTGAATATTCCATTAGTAAAATACTAAGGCACAAAGTGTAAAAATTAAAAGATTCAACATCTAAATGAAAAGACGAAAATTTAGCTGAAAGAAATTATGCGATTTATAGCGCCATCCTGATCCACGAAGCAGTTTTTGTTTGGGTCAACGGATTGTATTAAATTTCGAGTCTTATACACGTAGGGAGAAACAAAGTTGATCATTTGCGTCGCGCCTGTCCTCTCGTAAAGCCCTAGATAATTCTCTCCATCAAAGCCTACCGATTAACGGAATCGAATTCACGCGGATCCCAATGACCAAAATAATGGAGGAATCGACCAACCGTTGAACGTCGGAGAAGCCTTTCTGACAATTCTTCTTCCCCTTTCTCTATCTATTTCAGGTAAAACTTCAAGCACCAGTCTGCAATCGAACATCTGTTTGTGGAAATTTATACGTTTGCGTCTGTTTGGCGTGTCTTTGCGAGTGTTTAGTTTTCTATTTAATTTGAGGCTTTTGCTTCAAGGAGGGGGCAACGACTATTGTTTTCTTAACGAATTTGACGTTTAAGTTTTGCAAGTTTTTGGGAGGAGAAAGCGCAACATCTTTTGTGACGTTTAATTTCTGCATCTCCACGCACAGGGGGCTTGTAGCGCGGAATTGTGCTCGGATTTGGTTTGCTCTCGGATTGAAGGAATCTATGTTTATTGAGTTTTGAGTATCGATATCGAATCGGTTCAGGTTGGGTTGATTTGGCTGATAGCAGTGTTCGATTTGAGTTCTTTCATAAAGGATGTTCAATTTTCAATTCGATTGAATTGTTGAAGTTCTGGATCAATAAGGTGGTTGAGGATACTGCTGTTGTGGTTTAAGTTTGTGATAACTTGGTGGTGTACAAATTTCAGAAGAGATTAGGGCCTATCTTTCGATGACCTGCCTATTGATTTTTACTTGGGGCGAACACTTTGAGCTTGGGGAGTTGTTGCTGGGTACTTTTTCAGGTGTTTGGCGATACGAAGAGGAGCTATTGTAATGGCCCCGGGCCAAATTGTTGGGAGAATTGATATCCGTTCAATTTTTTCTGAAGTTTGGGAGGGATATGGAAGCGGATAGGGAATGACTTCTATGTGCTATTTCCTTTGTGTGGGCTACAGAAATAATTTCGTGGTTAGAAGGTGAGAATTTAAATATTCATTGTGACTGATTGAATATAAATTTGAGTGTATAAGGGTTTTATGTCTATCAAACCGGGTGGATTAAAAGGGATTGCTGCCATAGAGTACTGTTATGGATGATGGTTTGGTTTTTGAATCTGAACTTACAGGGGCTTGTGATTCGGGGTTTTAAATTATAATGGATGAAGTCCAATGCAGTTCCAATGCACTTCCCCCTTTCCTTGTCAAGACATATGAGATGGTGGATGATCCTTCGACGGACCCTGTTGTCTCTTGGAGTCAAAGTAACAAAAGCTTTATCGTTTGGAATCCGCCTGAATTTGCAAGAGATTTGTTGTCCAGATATTTCAAGCACAATAACTTCTCCAGCTTCATTAGACAGCTAAATACATATGTAAGGGATTTTCTGTTCTTTTCTTTGGTTGAAAATAAAAATTTGGTGCCCAAGATTTTTTATTTATTTTTAGATTCTCTTATATGTTTATTGATTTTCGACTTCTCTTAAACTAAATTCAGTTAATAACCAGGGTTTTCGAAAAATTGATCCTGAACAATGGGAATTTGCAAATGAGGATTTTATTAGAGGTCAGCCACATCTATTGAAGAATATTCATAGACGCAAGCCTGTCCATAGTCATTCAGCCCAAAATCTTCAAGGACAAGGAATTTTTTCATCTCCATTAACTGAGACAGAAAGACAGGGTTACAGGGACGACATTCATAAGCTGAAATGTGATAAGGAATCACTTGATTTGGAGTTACAGAAATACAAACAGGAGCAACAAGCAATTGAATTGCAGGTGCATGTGTTGAACGAGCATTTGAGAAATGCAGAAGAATGTCAAAAAAATATGTTATCATCCTTGGCTGAAACCTTGAAGAAACCAGCACTAGCTTTGAATTTCATGTCACAATCAGAAAAGAATGATAGAAAAAGAAGGTTGCTGAGAAATAATTGCTTCTATGATAATGCCTGCGGTAAAGTAGATCAGTCAGGCACTTCCTTAATATCGACACGCGAAAGTCCAAATGCTACTTCAGTCTTCGTGTTCAACAACGAGTTGCTGGAGCAACTGGAGTCTTGCATTACTTTCTGGGAGAACGTAGTAAATGATGCAAGTCAGGCCTCGTTGCAACATAATTCCTCCCTGGATTTGGATGAATCTAAAAGTTGTGCGAATAGCCCTGCCGTATCGTACACACAATTGAATGTTGACTTTGATTCTAAAATTTCAGGGATTGACATGAATTCTGAGCCTACTACTGCTATGATTCCTGAGGTTCCTTTGGCAGAAGATCGAGCTGCTGGGCCTCCAGCTAATGTATCAACCGGTGTAAATGATGTGTTCTGGCAACAATTTCTGACTGAGAATCCTGGCTCTAATGATTCATCTGAAATTCAGCCAGAAAGAAGAGATATAGAACACAGAAAGAGTCCAAGCAAACCAGTTGAGCATGGGAAGTTTTGGCTGAACATGAGGAATATAAACAATCTAGCATAACAGTTAAGTTTACTCCTGCAAAGAAAACTTGATATAGTAGGTTATATGTTTCATATTGTTCTCTTAAACTTTTACAGCCTTACTGATTGTAAATGTAGTGATTCTTAGTTGGCCTGATTATTAATTGTCTTTCATGCATATATTTTAGTTGCTTGTCATTTTCAATGTTTGTCAACGTATGATCATTTAATGATTATTAGTGAACTCATAGAAACTTTAATCTGAATAATATATATTCTATTTAATCTTTTTCTTTCCATCAATTATGTGTGTTGAAGCAACTTATGTTAGTTTCTTGGTTTTTATAAATGCATAAAACCGGAATAAATGGGAAGCTTAGACAAATTCCCAGGCTGATTGTTATATCTTGGTTTGTCAAGTATTACTGGGAGAGCAACGTAACCGACTTGAAACAAGGGAAATGAAAAGGAAAATATTTCCCCTTTGGGTGAAAAGTAGGTAGTGGATGGTTGGTAGTGTCTGAGCTTGTTTATATAACTTCATTTCCCCACTTTTGTGTTCTCAAAACATTTAGTAGGCCTACATTTCAAATGAATCAGAAATAGGAAATCACAATTGCGTTCTAATATCCAGCATGATATGTATGTGCCCCCTTCCAGTTTATGCGGATTATTGAGCTTCAACCAACGTTTAGTATGGTCTTTTGATGTGCATGGTGAATGATTATTTTTTGTTTAATCTTCTTCCCCTCCATCTTTTCTTTTCCGTAGCGTAAACCATGCCCATAAGACATGCTATCTATTAATTTTAAAAGAGAACTCAAATTTATTGTTTAATCTTCTTCCCCTTCCATATTTTCTTCTCGCTAAACCATTCCCATTAGACATGCTATATATTAATTGTATAAAGAGAACTCAAAAGTAGTGATTCCCTTCTAGCTTAGAAGATGGCCTTCACTTTGGTAAAAAGTGCTGCAAACTTGCATCTCATCAGATGTGTTTATATGTCATATTTCGTGCTCCTTTCCTTCAAGGAACCTCTTGCATTTAGAGAGTCAGAGTTATGCTATATATCCATTTGAAGTCATTAGGTAGAGAGCTGTTTTTTGTATTTCCAATGGAAAACAAGTCATCATGCAGAGTGTAGGATTTGATAATTCTGAATATTCTGCTGGGGTGTCTGAGACCCGTGCTTCATTTTGCGACCAACAAGATGCGATACTGAAAATAGGTTATAGTTGTGCAAGACGTAAATGTAGTTAGGTATCACATAAGTTGTTGGTGGAGGTCTCGTCATTGATGACGTAACAAGTGACCTCTATCTTGACTTTTTTAATTGAACATTGTACCCTTGGATTAGAGTCTCTAAGTGGATTTCTTGGGCGGAATTCCTAGGTAGGTGAGAGTGCGGAGTGGCATAACATTCACTGCTGACCCCGGATTGGCCTAGATTCGCTGCACTTTCACGTCTGCAATGTACCCTAAAAAGAGAGGTGGATTGTGCTTCCGCCTTAGAGGGAAGCACCGGCGCGAACAGTGGTTGATGAAGTAGAAGCTGGAATGTCGGCTTGAGTTCCTTGTTTGTCTGTCTGCTTGCTTGCAATACAAAGAAAAGGTGCATTATAAAGAAATCATTGCCTCCATAAAATAAAAATGTAAGCCAGGATCACTAGCCAACTGCAGAATACAAACATTTTGATTTGAGTTCATAATAACTGGCAGATAGTAGGTCTTAGGAGTACTTAAGAGCAAAAACCAAGTCGCGATAGAAGTGAGGGGCTTGTCTTTATACATAGAACACTCTATTTACTATACTACACCTACTACCGGCAATTAGAGATTCAATTATCGATCGTTATGTAGTGTAACGGCTGATACGTAACGGATTTTTGGTCTTCTGTTACCATTATGGGCCGATGAATCGGTTGCAGACCTATTCACACCCGTACCGGGACTACTGGCCATTACGCATTAGTGTAACGGCCAATTATGCATATTTGTGTTCAGACAACTCTTTTTTTTTTTTTTTTCACTTTTCTCCTCACACCCAGCCCTTTGCCATTCTTCATCCAAAGCAGCCATCAAAGTTTCGGCCAAGTCCAGGCTATCTAGCCTCTTGCACTTCATTTTTAGCTAGATCTAAGCCCTCTACTCCATTTTCGGCCAGATTTAAGCATTTCTAGCGGGATTTGTTCATTCTCTGTTTTCAGGTGGCACATCTGTAAGTTTTTTATATATATTTTAAATTTCTACCCATATTGGATTTAATTTTAGCCCTACAAGTAATTTTTGCTTATATTTGGTTTATTCTTTTATAATTTTATTATGTTTGTGTAACATATTTTCATTAAATATTGTGCATTCTCTTATTCTTTTAAGATTGTTCAGTATGATAGTTTTTAATTTCTATTTTTCATCTTTTTTTATTTTTTAAATGTGTTATATATATAATTAAATGTCATAATATCTATTAAAATGTGTTTATTAAAGGCTAAATTAGTAGTACAATTACAACTATTGAGTTCTTGAAGATTTTTCGGTGGTTTTAAAAAATTCACGACTTTTACGACCAATTCTCGTTACAAATTGACCGATACTCTCGATACTGTTATACCGCGACCGTTACCTTTATATAACTCGATATTGCGATTTAAAACCTTGTCGGCAATAGACCTGCACCAATTGCTTGTGCGGCTGTTCGCTTTGCTATTCCTATGACTCACTCTTTTTGCTCGTTTGTTTCTGTAGTTGTGGTTGTTGCAGCAAACCAATCTGATCATCAACTTCTGCGTCTAGTTCCTGATCAAAGTCAGCTAGCTCAGATAATAAAATGCTCCACTTCACTAAATCTTCCAAACTATGCTCTAGGAGACTGCTTAAGGTTATAAATAGATTTTTTCAAGTGACATACCAAATCAGACTCTTCTTGAGTAACAAACCTATGAGGTTGCTCCATATATATTTCTTCAGTCAGTTATCTACTTAAGAAAGTATTCTTGATATCGAGCTGATGTAATGGCCAACAAAAAGTGGCAACTAGAGAGATGAACAAACGAACAGAAGTGAGCTTGGCAACGGGAGAAAATGTCTCATAATAATCAAGACCGTATACTTGAGTATAGCCTTTGGCAACTAAGTGAGCTTTCAGTCGATCAATGGTGCCATTTAGATGAACTTTGATAGTCTATACTCATTTACATCCAACTATTGTTTTGTTAGGCGGAAGCGAGACGAAATCCCAAATGCCATTCTGTTGTAAGATTAGCATTTCTTCTTCCATTGCTTTTGCCCAACCAGGGTGAGTGAGGGCCTTTGAAACAAACTTATGAATAGAAACATAGGATAGAGAAGTAACAAAAGAGGAGTATGAAGGAAATAGGTGTGCATATGAGACAAAGTTAGAAATAAGATGGTTAGTAAAGGTGCGCTTACCCTTCTGGATGGTAATGCGCATGTCCATGTCAGACATGGATGGGTCAGCTGGAGAAGAATCTGAAAACACAGAATCGATGGGTGCGACAACAGAGGCTACCTTCTGGCAACGAGAGTATGCTCGCAAAGGAGTTGAAGAACGACTAGGCGTGATAGGAGTTGGAGTAGAGGAAGATAGTGTAGGGTTTGGTACACTTGGCAAAGATGATCTTGAGAGGATGGGACAAAAAAATAAGGGGTAGACTCAAAAAATGTAGCATCTGCACACACAAATGAGCAACGTAATAATGAACTATAACATCGATAACTCTTTTGTGTGCGAGAATAGTCGAGGAAAACATATTTTAAAGCATGGGGATCTAACTTGTCCCTGCCGAGATTCAACTGATGAACAAAACAAACACACCCAAATATTTGAGGAGGTAAACTAAACAAGGCTGAACGAGGAAAAAGAATAGAATAGGGAACCTTGCCATTTAGGGTAGAAGATGACATCCTGTTGATTAGGAAGGAAGCTGTAAGAATCGCATCGCCCAGAAGCGTTTGGGAACGTTCATCTCAAAAAGAATAGTACGGGTCACTTATAGGAGATGTTGATTTTTATGCTCAACAACTCTATTTTGCTGCGGTGTATGAGGACAAGAAGACTGATACAAGATATTAAAGTCTGACATAAAGGAAGTAAATGGCTGAGAAAAATATTTTCGAGTATTATCACTTTGAAGAATATGCACTGGTACATTAAATTAAGTTTTAATTTCAACACAAAACGCACAAAAAATAGAGAATAATTTTGAACGATCTTTCATTAAATAAAGCCAAGTAACTCTGGAAAAATCATTTACAAATGTGACAATAATGAAAACCTAATGTAGAAGTAACACAAGAAGGACCCAAAACATCTGAATGAATTAAATTAAAAGAACTCGATGCTCGAACATGAGTTGAAGAAGCATATGAAATATGATGATGCTTACCCAATTGACAAAACTCACACTCTAATGAAGACAAATGACTTAAATTAGGAATAAGTAACTTGAGTTGAGGTGAGCAGATGCGACAGTAGGGTAGATAGTAGGACTCTCGTTATGATCATCAAAGTTGTAAATGTCATTTTCCTCACGCCCTGTGCTAATCGTCTTCCACGTCCTCAAATCTTGGAGAATGACAGAATCAGGAAAAAATGGTGCAGAACAATTAAGATGTTTAGTAAGCTTACTGACTGACACCAAATTAAAAGAAAACGAAGGAATATACAAGACAAGATAGAGATAAGGAGGGTGAGGGTTCTACTATGCCAATGCCACAGATAGGGATAATGGAACCATTAGAAACTGTAGCAGGCGACAACGAAGAAGATGACTGAATATGTGTAAATAAGGAAGATGTATCTAACTTGTGATCGGTGACAGTAGAATCTATGACCTAGGATGTGGGAGGGGAAGAGCGAATTGAAAGACAAGCAGTAGAAGTACCTTGTTGAGCTAAAGAAGCAATGAGAAGAGATGCTTGCTGAGATGCCTTATAATGAAGGAAATGAGCATATTCCTTATCAGAGATGTCCTTAGCCGCCTGAGATTCTTGAATAGTAGGATTATTTGGATTAGATGTCATTGCATTGGCGAATTTGGGTGGACAGCCAACTAAATCCCAACATATTTCTCAAGTATGATTCTCTTTTCCACAAAAGGAACACTGATGATGTGAGCCACGACCACGACCACCCCAAAGGCCACCACAAGAGGAACCACCACGACCACCACTGAGTTGATCACCATGATTTCGTGTAGGAATCTGAGTAACAAGTGCCAAATGCTCAAATGGTGCAGACGAACTCGAGCCAGAAACATTGTCCTTAGTAGTGCTATGTGAGACGCGAGAATACATTTCAGTGATAGTGCAAAGAGTAGCATTGGAAAAGATCTGAGAACGGACTGGTTCAAATTTTGGGTGTAATCCAGCTAAGAACTTCGTGATAGTTATTTGCTCACGTTGCTTTTGCATTTCTTTCAGATCGATAGACGCTGGTAAAATAATATTTAACTTCTCATAAAGATTATTGAATGTGAAAAAATAATCTGTAATGGATTGCGTGCCTTGTGGAAGTTGGAAGTACTTGACTAATAAATCATACATCTTAGTGAGATTACTGGAATACAATATATGAAGATACTCCCATTTAGCTTTACACGTATCTAGATGAGTACAGAGATTAGAAACTTGAGGCTCCATTGAATTCCACAACGATGCTACAATCTGTGTATCAGCTTGAATCCATTTCTCATACTTTTTATCATCTTCTGTCGGGGCGGATTCCGTGAGATGACGATGTTTCCTTTGTCAGATAAGGGCTATTTTCATAGCCTTAAAACAATTTAAATAATTGGTTCTGTTCAACTTACGGGTTGTTAATGGTTGAGGTGTAGCCGTTGACATTAGTACCCGCCAATTCAACAACTAACAAAGAGCTTGCACAAGGGAAACAAACTAACAACACAAATTGCTGTAGGGCTTAAAAGAAGAACATTATAAGTAGAACAATACTCACGAATATCTGGGACATTAGATTTGGTCCAAAATACTTTCTCAAACCTGGACAATCGAACGAATACTTCTCACGAACAATAACCCTTGTGTTACTATTGATATGGACCGAGGCAGCAGCAAAGGCCGTGAGCCTCAAATTTGGGCAATCAATGGCCGGCGAACCTCGGCGAAGTGCCGATGATGATTGGTAAGGTTGGACAGTGGTTGTGGCAGAGGTTTGATTGGCGATGACGAAGCAGTTCTGCGCAGCGAGGGCCGTGAGTCGTAAATCTGGGCAAGCAATGCCGGTGAAGCTCCGGTGGCTTGTTAGGGTTGAGGCGGCTAGGAGGGGGTTAGGGTTTTGAGACGTTTTTTTTTTTTTTTTAAAGAAGGGAAGGAAAAAAAAAAAATATTAAATCACGGTTTGAACAAAACTACAAGATTAGTATTCTATAATCTGCTCTCGATACAATGTTAAAGAGAGAAAAGAATGAGGTAAGAATGAGAAGGCATAACCATTGTGTTAGGCTCTCCATCTATTTATAATAAAAATTAGGAAATCATACAGTAAATCCTAAACCGTACAGGAAGCTCTAAGTATTACAGGAAATACATAAATACCCTTTAACAATATCCTTTTCCTCCCATCACCTGAGATAAAAGGGAATCAGTTAGGCCTAGTGCTTTAGGCTTCTAGCTCCAATCCTCACCTTTCACTAAAAGGACAGTGTAGCTAGGTTAAGAAGTTGCTAACATCGGCTACCCTTGGCCTTCAAAGACAAGGAACGAAAGTGATTGCAAGTTATGTGTTTCACTTTTAGATAACTTTACGTTGGCTCACTTGCTCCTGTAGAAAACAAATAGTCCTAACTTACTCTCAAAAGACATCTTGTAAGAAGAGAATTGTCCTAGGCTTTATATATTGCTCAGGATCAGGTAACGCAAGTGATGTGGTATTCAACATGTCCCCTTACACACAAGGTGGGACTTTGACAAATCACTGCGAATGGATATCGGGAGGCCCAATATCAATGTGGGATTCAGTACGCTCCCTTACGCGCATGGTGTACTTTAACAAACCACTGTGAACTGATATCAGGGGGGGTCCAACATTGATGTGGGATTCAACACACCTAACATTGGACATAAGGCTTGGCTATGATACTATGTAGAAAACCAATGAGCCTAACTCACTCTCAAAAAATGTCTTGTAAGAGGAGGATTGCCCTAGGCTTCATATATTGCTAAGAATCAGGTAACGCAAGCTATGTGGGATTCAACATGCCGCCTCACGCAAAGGGTGAACTTTGACAAACCACTATAAATGAATATCGAAAGGCCCAACATTAATGTAGGATTCAATAGCTCCTACTTACGAAAGATGCTTCGTTGTCTCTCCCAGAATGTTGCGTGTGGGTCAGGCACATAGAGTTGCATTAGATGAGGCGTTAGTTACACCATAGCGAGAGGGATGTTTGGTTTTGTGGGAGAAAGAAGGAAAGGGGGTCCATGCTAGCCCATGCCAAGGGAGAGAAAGAATGCGCCCTGCCCCGCAAAGAGGTCTGAAGACATGGCACGGATAAGAGTGTCATGAAAAGAGATTGCCCAATAAGCAGCTATTGGAGGAACGAAAAGATCTTTTTTATGGCTGCGATCTTCTTAAACAAGAAAGAACTAGATTATGTTATGCTATTCCCCTACCTCCAATCCCTTGCTGATGTGGAGTGTTTTACAAAGCGTGTGAAGGTAGTGGCTGAAGTGTGAAGAGATTGAGAGGAGGAAGAAGGGCGTGCGTCGTCTCTTTCAGGCGGGCGCACTAGATCAACCTTTGACCCAAGGTTTGTCTTATTCCTGTTGAACAGGGAAGTTAATGGGTTCCCACGTGAAAGTCAGTGCCCCTTGATGGTTTGTTTTGTCAAATAGAGTGCCGGCGGTTGCAACACTGTTCGAGCACAATTCAATGGTCTTGGTTCTGATTCTACAAAGCAAGCAAGCATAGAGATAGGATGGGCAATTGGTCAGATTTTGAATGGATTGTACATGGACGGTAGTTGGACAGCGGCTCTCCCAGGGAGCATAGAGCCTTAATACTAAACATTCACCTTTGGGATCTACTGGAACAAAAAGGTGGATAGAGTAACATTCTGTTACTCTATTACCATGAAGGCATGTTGAATATATATATATATTCTTGACAGCATTGCCGCGATTACCGGCATATTCATAAAATTTGTTTGGTTTTGTATTGAATAATTTATATCATGCAATAAAAGTTATTTGGATGCATACAGTGTGGTTGATTTTGTCATCCTCCAGTTTCCATAATAGAGGTAACACTACTACTCTCTTTTATGTCTCTTAACTGACATTCATTTGGCACTTATTATAGCTTCTGTAAATTTAGGGGATGCTAAGAGTTCTTCAGGAAGCACATGGCGTTTGACTTGTTGGTTACCAGCAATCCTCCAGTGGTTTCTTCGGATGTGGTTTTTGCAGGTGAGTATAAACTGTTGAATCCTACATCGCTTGTGCTAGTTGATCCTGAGCTATATATAAAACCAAGGGCAATTATCCTCTTACAAGACGTCTTTGGAGAGTGAGTTTGGCTCATTGGATTTATACGTGGTAGCAGCGTCATGATTCTTATTTGATGTTGCATGTGTTGAATCCCACTTTGATGTTGGGTCCCCAGACATCCATTTGTAGTAGTTTGTCAAAAAGTCCACTTTGCCGGTGAGCCGGTGAGGGGGCGTGTTGAATCCCACATTGATGTTGGGTTTTTCCCTCGATATCCGTTCGCAATAGTTTGTCAAAGTTCACCCTGCGCGTGAGGGGATGAGGGGGCGTGTTGGATTCCACATCGCTTGTGTTACTTGATCCTGAGCTATGTATAAAGCCTAGGACAATCCTCAGTTTACAAGACGTCTTTTGAGAGTGAGTTACACCTATTGGATTCCTACGTGATATCAAAGTTAGGCTTTTGTTTGATGCTATGCGTGTTTAATCCCACATCAATGATAGGGTCCCTCGATATCCGTTCGCAGTAGTTTGTCAAAGTCCACCCTATGTGTAAGAGGGCTTGTTGAATCCCACATTGTTTATGTTAATTGATCCATGTAGGAAACTAATGGGTCGAACTCACTCTCAAAAAACGTCTTGTAAGATGAGTACTGCTCTTGGCTTTATACATATCTCAGTATCTGGTCTTTTTCTTTGTTTCTTTTTGGGTTGAGTGGTAGATATCGTCTTCTTTGTGAATTCTTTATATATCTGATGCTTGGAAGAAGTCAAGGCTAGCAATAGTTGTAATAGTTTGGGGACAACTTATACACATGCCACTCAGCAACTCCTAACCACGGTTTCAGAGTTGAAAATCAAATGACGTGAGATCTCAAAATTGAGGTTTAGCGTCTCTAATTAAATGGTGCATCAAACAGGCACTTATTCTCCATTGGTCCTTCTTGTAGCTCTAGAATTTTCATTTCTTGGTTCAATTTCGAGGGTTTCTTTCTTGTTCTTCCTTGTTTCGTTGCAAATTTAGCTTTTATTTTATAACACATTATAATTGTCTGTTAAAATTTAGTCCTATTATTGATGCTTTAGGCCCCAGTTGGTTACTGTTTCTATTTCTTTATTTTTGTTCCCACTCTCATAATTTTTAAATTAATGTACAAAAACGTAATTCGGTAAACAAGTTTCTGTTCCTAAAATTTTGAGTAATTTGGAATTATTTTTTAAATTTTGTAAGAATCTAAGAAACAAAAAATTGTTGATTCTTATTCATTCCCAAAAAACTATTCTTACTACTGTCCTGCCAACCACCACCACCACACACTGGCCACCACCATCCCGCTAACAACCATACATTTAAAAGAAAAAAAAAAGGAAGAACAAATGTTACAACCAAACGTGTTTCTTGTTTCTATTCTCATAATTTAAAAATAATCAATTTCAAGATAATGGTCATTATCAAACATGTTTCTAGTTCCAGAATACTCAAAAACGGAAATAGAATCCCAGCTTATTGGAAGTGTAAGCTGAGAAACACTGACCAAATGCCACCTTAGAGTCCATTTTAATCCTTACGTGTTGATCATTCTTACTGTATGACAAACACCCTGGGATACACTTTTATTTGTATTGTGCATTCCCGCTGCCTTTTCAATTAAATTTAGCCATGGAGCTGTACTTCTGTTGGAGTTCAAAACTTGTGCTTGCGTTGGAGAGACGGGGTATTAATTTTTAAGTTCTGATTAAATTTTCGCTTTAAGAGATTATGGTATTCGTTTACGTTTTTTGCTTTCAGAGATTGCTGGCTTTTGTTCAAATATTATGGTTTTTTATTTGCAATATGTTTGAGTTATTGAATCTTGTTTTGATTTTACTTTCAATTTTGCATGTTTGAATGTAACGTTTAAATTTTAAACGTTGATTATTAATTATTAACGTTTGTACTGAATGTATTAATTATTTAATTTTTAATATTTTTAACTACAAAAAAATTATCTTTGTACAAAATTTTGTTCCTAAAATAATATTTACAACTTTATTTTTTAAAATATTCTGTCTACAACTTTCTCTCTCTTTTTTCTTCTCAATTTAATATTTTCTCCATTTATAATTTTTTGTACATAATTTTTTAAAGATTTTATAGTATTAATGTGAAATGTTAGTTGTGATAATTATATATTTTATGATATTAAATGATAAGTGCTAAAAAAATTTAGTGAATCACATATCCCTTAAAGTTTTGAACAATTTTTCAGTGATACTTATATTTTAAGTGATTGTTTAATTTTGTTATCAAATAAACTTAATTTAATACGTACTTAATGCATTCAATTTTAAGTACTTATATTATTAAATTACTAAATAAAAATTAGAGTTTTTCTTTCGCAACTTCTATTTTAGAACTAATTTCTTTTTTCACACACCCAAATAAAACCTTGCTCATAACTCCTATTTAAAATAAAAAATATGTAGAGACTCCTAATTTTTGTAATGAGAAAATTGCCCTTCATTAAAATAACAAATGGATAAATGTTTTTCATTTCACAATCTTTTCTCCATTACTAACAGTTCTCTCTCTGTCCATTCCTTTCTTTCAGCCATCTCTCTCTCTCCATTCCTCTCACGCAGCCTCCATCATCGTCGTTGTCATCTCCTCAATCTATGTTTTCGCTTGTTGTCGTCGTCTCTCCATCCATCGTCGTCGCTCGTGCTCGTCGCCGCCGCCGTCGTCCTCGTTATTTGGTCCATTATCGTCACTATGGCTTTCTCTGTTCTTGCTTAGATCTAGCCCATCTGGCTAGATCTAGGTTAGATTTGGCCAAAGGAAGAACTGCCGAGGAGGAGCACCAGTCACCGTCAGGGTATCGATCTGGTCGCCAGAGGTGAAACCAAGAAACGAGATGACAAATGGGCATAGGCGAAGCGACGTGACGAATTGCGATGACTGATTTTGTGGTATTTGTGATTTTTGCGTCTATAATGAATTGCGAAGATTGATTTTAATTTTAATTCTATAAGTATTTTTGATTTTATAATCTGTGATTTTGTGGTATGTGTTTGATCTGTTGTAATTTTGAAGTATATGTTTGATCTGTTGCGATTTTAACGTGTTTGAGATTCATGATTTCTCGAATCTCGATAATTTATTGTTTGATTTTCACATCTTTATTCATCTCCATTATCTGTCTGTAGTTTCTTAATTCTTTAGTTCATAAGATACATTTTTAGGATTCTATAATTTTTTGTGAATTTTTACTTCGATTTTTTTAGTAGATTTCCAATTGAATTTTTTAGTTGATTTCATTTTAAGGTTTAAGTGGAGTTATGTAAATTTTTCAGTGGAATATAACTGAAAATTAGTATCTAATAGATTTTTTTTGAATTTTTGAATTCAATGTATTCGGGTTCTTATTCACGAGAATGTAGTAAGGTGATGATTTGGATGATAATGGTTTCGGTGGCATTTGGTAACCACTCTCATCCATTCCTAGATTTTTGGGCATAGCGTTTGGTAATTCATCCCACTTTTTTGTTTTCGTTCTTATTCCAAACCAAAATGAGAATCCATCCCACTTTTTGTATAGAAATGAGTAACAATTTTTTTTTTTTTTTGGTTTCTACCTATTCCTATCCCATTCCTAATGAAAAAAAAAAGTCATTGATAGGTGAAATTTATCTATTGATTTCCAAACTGAATTTGGTCATTTTTGAGTATTCTTGTTATGTTTTAATTTGTTTTTTATTTAAAGTAGGGGTTAAGAGCGAAAACGGTAAAAAAACAAAAAAATCGGTGGAAAAACGATCAAGAGGATCAAAGTTTCAGTACAACAAATCCACTACTGCAGCGGTAAAACAACAGAGAAGCAGAAACCTTCTGATCGCTCACCACTGCAGCGGTGAAAGAGCAGATTGCCATTGGTTGTCCACCATTGCAGTGATGAATCCCACCGCTGCAGCGATGAGCCTGTCAACATACCCACCGCTACAATGGTCAAACCCACCGCTGCAGCGGTGAAGCCCCTAGCTATAAAGTGTTTTAGGATATTTTTTAGATATTTGTGTGTTCCTTATTTGTTACAAAGGCCGATCCCACTTTTGTTAGAACATATTGGGAATGTTTTGGAGTGTTTTGGAGAGCGCTCAACCAACCAAAGAGGAATGACACAATTGGAGAAGAAAAAACAAGATCGGAGCAGTTTTTACGGACTCCACCTTCAGATAACGATTATTCTTCCTTATTTTCTCTTTATTCTTAACTCGTTTTTGGTTGTTTGAACATGTATATATGGATTATTGTTGAATATATGGTTATGGCCAAGAGCTAAACATTGATTATCTATGGGATTGATGTAGTTTACTAATATACATTGTTTGAGTAAATCATGTTTCGTTAATAGTTGTTTATCTTTATTCGATTGTGTTTATCATTCTTTTACCTCTATAATATGTTTGTTATGATATTGTGATTGATTTGAGAATATGGGTTTGACACTCGGGAGAGGTAACCCTGAATTCGGACTAGGATTTAAACACAACGCGACGATCTAATGACTCGGGAGGGTATTAGAAAATGTGCAATCCTTGAGGTTGGAGCAAGACTCATGTGACCAAGTGTCGTATAGACGCTCGAAGGGAACTCCGGCGTTGACGCGAAATCGTATATTCATTTACTTTACACTCGGGAGAGGTAGTGAGTAAGTTTTCAATACCTAAATTGTCGAATAGTTTGAATACCGTTAATGTAAACTAGATTGGATCAAACACGTATAAGTAAACGGAGTTAATCTCTAGATAATCTATTCCCATATAATATATTTAGTATTATATTTTAATTAGTTTAGTTTAATATAATTTATATTAAAAGACAAAAACCCATTCTTTATCGCCTAAATAAAGTTCGGTTATGATAATCGCGATACTTAACGACAATTTAATCCAATCCTTGTAGATACAACAACCCCTACTCTTCCCATTATAGTGAAACTTAACCCATACACTTGCGGTGAAAGTAGTGGTGTAATAAACCGCTACCAAGTTTTTGGCGCCGTTGTCGGGGATTGGTTTTTAGATTGTTATTGTTATTGTTAGTAAATAACTTGATTTGAATTTAGGCATTTATTTTGTTTATAATTTTTATTTGTAGTTTTGTTTCTTTTGCAAAGTGCTTGAAGATGTTAGATCAACAAGTGCTGTTGTATTTCTTTCAACTAGATTTCAAGTCATTTTATTGTGCTTGGGATAGATATAAGGATTTGCTATTCCGGTTCCCCAATCATCGTTTCCCGAGAGAGTGTCAACTACTGAACTTCCTCGACGAGTTATTAGCCGCAACAAGAATTTGGGTGGAAAGAGGAAACGGTACCATCTCTTTCGACCAACTAACCGCGGATGAAGCCTATTGGTTGTTAGAAGACATGGCCAAGTTAGATTTTCGGAGTTGGAATTATTCAACAAGCTATCAACGCTTGAGGGATAGTTTCACCATTTCGGCTCCATGGATTGACACTACAGACCAACATGTAGAGTCTACTCCCATCTTGGAAGAAATGTTCGTTGAATTTATGGGGGAGACTCAGGCTTTCTGGAGGGAGACGAATGATCGCCTCAATGAGTATGAGGTTCGTCTTGACAATATTAAGACGACCTGCGCTAAAATTGATGTAACCGTAACGTCTATTTAGACTCAAATCGGTTAGCTCATTTACTTCATTGAGATTGAGTCAGATGCAATGGCACTGAGAGACACAAACGCCACATGCATTGAAAGCTACCATGAGGTACCAGAAACAAGCAGGAGGAACTTGGGTCAGTTCGAAGACGATGAAAAATCACTAGATAACACTTATCATTATCCGCTCTTTGAGATCTACCAAGTGTTGCCACCACCGATCCAAGACAATCACATTTATGAGGATCCGATGTGGCTCACTTGTTCTTCACCGCTTCTAGCACCATTCGTTCAAGCTTCCCAAGCACACGAGACGACAACTAATCAAGTTGAAAGTACGGGCCAAATAATGCCAAATCTCACCAGTCTTGAGGGCATTCTGAATCAAGACTCATATGTTGTGTTGTATGACATATATTACGGGCGGAAGCCACTCTTTGACAAGCCCTTCTCTATGTCAAGCCGAGGATTTTAAACCAAACACTTCTTGGGAGACAACCCAAGGTTTCAGAATAAATTAGATCCATTACCGCCAACTTCATTTGGAGGCAAGATTGTCTCGCCTCTCAGGTACGTGTTCTAAACCATCTTCGGCGGCATGCTATATTTCAATTGTTGAGAACGATGATTAAGTCACTGTGGACACTGCCCGTTTTAGGTTTGGGGGTGATGTGTGGTATGCTATTATGTTTTATTGTTGTTAGTTATATAGTTTAAATGTTTTATTGTTTAAATGTATGCATGCTTGTTTAATTTAGTGTTAGTATGTTTATGTTTGTAATATGTTTGTTATTGTTGTGTGCTGAGTTATGTAGTTCATCTGGGCCATTACCCGATGATGAGTCTATCCCCTAGTTATTTATCGAGGTCATGCGTAATGCCCATTCATGTCTGTTCTGTGTGATTGACGTTTTGTTGTGGTAAAAGTTATTCTGGATCCTAACATACACAAGCACTTAAACTCAATGTACTAGCTATTTAATTGATTTGACGCCGATTATCCGTTAGCCAAGTTCATAGCAATAGGAATTCTAGAACCCGATTTGGGGAAAATTCGAGGCGAAATCCTAGGCGAGGTAATTCATGAGATATGATTTAGGCATTCATTTTGATCGCTTGAGCCTTTGAAGCTTACCATGTAATATCATTTATCCCTCGTTACCCTGTCGAAGTCTGTAAGCTGTTTCAATTATGAACACGTAACAAATACCCTAGCCAATTAAAGTTTTTCCAAACTTTTATCGCGAAACTTAAGGCACAATTTGAGTGAAATCAAGTTAGCATTTGTTTATGCTACTTGAAGTGAGCGGTTAGGTTTTGAACGAACTATTGATTGGTTTGGTATTCGAGTACGCACTTGTTATTTTTCTATTGTATTTTCACACTCGTCAAATTATAACAAATGAAATAAGTTTGGGGGTATGTTTGTTGAAAAAAAGAAGAAGAATAAATATAGTTTTATTTTTTGTTTTGTCTTGACAAGTGAATACCACGTTTTCAAATATAAGTTCAGGGTTGTTTCGAATTGATCTGTGTGGGGTTATGAGTGTGATTGAGCCAAGTGTTGTGCCTTGGGTATCGTTAAGTTAATAACATTAACCTGTTTTTATATTCCTAATATACTATTGGCCATTTAACAAAAATCGAACCAAGTTCTATTGATCCTTTTGAATTTCCAAGCCTTCATTAGTGGAAAGTGGAATCCAGTCTGGTATATGGATTTCCTATACCTTTTTTGTTTTAGTTATGAATTCTGTTGGTGGATAATTCAATCCGGTCTTTGGATGGTTATATGATTGAGTTTTCACGCACACACTTGAACAGGATCTGGAATGACGCTTACTTCTATTGAATGTACAAATTCTAGAACACCACATGGTGCGTTTTACTCTTGAAATTGATAAGATTGGGAGCTGATGAGGGAATTGTTTTTGGTCGTTAGATGAATTTCAAAACTTAAACGTTATTTTTTTAGTTCGTTTGTGTTTTTTGTTTATAGTAATTAAATTTGTTATTAGTCGTGGTAGTTTATTTTATTGCGTGGGTATTTTGCTCAAGGACTAGCAAAATTCCAATTCTGGCGGTATTTGATAGGTGAAATTTATCTATCTATTTTCAAACCGAATTTTGTAGTTTTTTTTTTAATTCTTGTTATGTTTTAATTCGTTTTTATTTATTTTTATTCAAAGTAGGGGTTAGGAGCGAAAACGGTCGAAAAACGAGGAAATTGGTGGAAAAATGATCAAGATGATCAAAGTTTCAGTGCAGCAAATCTACTGCTGCAGCGGTGAAACAACAGAGAAGCAGAAACCTTCTGATCACTCACCGTTGCAGCGGTGAAAGAGCAGATTGCCACTGATTGTCCACCACTGCAATGGTGAATCCCACCGCTGCAGCGGTGAAACCCCTAGCTGTAAAGTGTTTTAGGATATTTTTTAGATATTTGTTTTTTCCCTATTTGTTCCAAGGCCGATCTCACTTTTTTTTAAAACATATTGGGAATGTTTTTGGAGTGTTTTGGAGAGCTCTCAACCAACCAAAGAGGAGGAACACAATTGGAGAAGAAGAAACAAGATCGGAGCGATTTTTACGGACGCCACTTTCAGATAACGGCTATTCTTCCTTGTTTCTCTCTTTATTCTTAATTGTTGTTTGAACATATATATATATATGGATTATTGTTGAATATATGATTATGGCCAAGAGCTAAACACTGATTATCGATGGGATTGATGTAGTTTACTAATATACGTAGTTTGAGTAAATCATGTTTCGTTAACGATTGTTTATCTTTATTCGATTGTGTTTACCATTTTTTTACTTCTATAATATGCTTGTTATGATATTGTGATTTATTTGAGAATACGGGGTTTGACACTCGGGAGAGGTAATTCCGAATTCGGATCAGGGTTTAAATACAACGCGACTATCTAATGACCTGGGAGGGTATTAGAAAATGTGCAATCCGTGAGGTTGGGGTGAGACTCATGTGACCAAGTGTCGTATAGACGCTCGAGGGGGATTTCGGCGTTGACGCGAAGTCGTATATTCATTCACTTTATACTCGGGAGAGGTAGTTAATGAGTTTTCGATACCTAGATTGTCGAATAGTTTGAATATCGTTAATATAAACTCTAGATAATCTATTCCCATATAATATATTTAGTATTATAGTTTAATTAGTTTAGTTTAATTTAATTTGTATTAAAAACAAAAATTCAATTTTTATCGCCTAAATAAAGTTCGGTTATGATAATCGCAGTACTTATTGACAATTTAATCCAATCCTTGTGGATACGACAACCCCTATTCTTTCCATTATATTAAAATTTGACTCGTACACTTGCGGTGAAAGTAGCGATGTAATAAGCTGCTACCAGTCATTCCCAACAAAAAAAAAAAAAAAAAAAAAAAACCACGATCACCTTCATCACCTTCGTCGTCCTCCATGATCATCATCCATCACATTCATCGTCGTCGTCTTCTTCTTCAACCGTCACGTTTGTCGTTGTCGTTTGTCGTCGTTGTCGTCTTCGTGTCCTCCATCATCATCGATTTCGTCTACTTATAAGGTTTCGATTTCAACCTCGAAATCGAAACAGGGTTTCTATGTCGACCGTGTTCGTCGTCTGCTTGGTTTCGATTTCGAAATCGAAACAGGAATTTTGATTTCGAAATGCGATTTCAAATCAATTTCGAACTGTGATTTTGATTGGAGTTTAGGGTTCGATTTCGATTTCAATTTTGACTAGGGTTTAGGATTCTGATTTCGATTATGGTTTAAGGTTTGATTGCTTGATATTTTTTTTATTGTGGTTTAGGATTCGATTGCTTGATTGTGGTTTAGGGTTCGTTCTTGATTTTTAGGATAAAATCGTTACCAAAAGCAATTTTATTCCCCCCCCAAAAAAAATAAAAAAAATTGTCGTTATCACACGCAATTCTGTTCCCGAGAAGAAAACGTAACTCTCATCTCATCCTATCCCATTCTCATCCTATTTCATGGGATGGATATGAAACGGTTACCAAACATGCCTTTTTGAATGTTTCGGGCGAGAACTAAATTGTTGGGTTTTATAATTTTTAGTGGAGTTTTACTTGATTTTTTTTAGTGGATTTTTACTTGATTATTAATTGAATTTATGCATGTGATTTTTTAGGGATATTTAGGGTATTTTAAAAAAAAAAATTATATATTCTGAATAAAAATAAAATTTCAATGGAATTTCTATTGAAAAATAAAATTAAGTGGATATTACAAAAAAACAATTTAAGTAAAATGCACATAAGGGTATTTATGATATTTTAAAAGAAAGTGTATATTTTTAATTAAAAAAATTAATAATTTTTTTTAAAAAAAATAAAATTTCAATGAAATTTTTAAAAATTAAGTGGAATTTCAAAAATTAAGTGAATTTTGTGGATATAAAGGAGGGATAATTTTGAAATGATAATTATTAGTTATCAACCCTAACTTTGTTAGGGGTTTACTGTTGGATTTATTAGTTAAAGTATACGAGGGTAAAGTGTTAAATTTAGTAAGATTCATTGAAGTCAATGGCAATCTTTCTTATTAATTTTACTAATGAATGAATGTTTTTCCAATATCTAGTTTTTGAACACTTCAAATTATCAATTTTATTCATCATATCTCTCTCTCTCTCTCTCTCTCTCTCTCTCTCTCTCTCTCTATATATATATATATATATATATATATATATATATATATATATATATTGATTTTTGAAAAGAAATTATTTTTTTTTGGGTTAACATTAAAAAAGATTAAATAATATACATGAAAAAAAAATATACAGGTCTTTGGTGCATAATCCCACCCACCAAAAGAAACCTGCAAATTGTCCCACTTCTAAAAATAATTTTATTTGCCATCCTTGTTACATTATCGGGCCTAAATGTTCCTTATTTTCCTGTTTCAGCTTCCTTAAATATAGTCTCTAAATATAACACTTATTTAATCGATGCTATTTAAAGTAATGTTTTAATACATTAAATATCATGAAATAATTCAATTGATGAACACTTTAACTATGAAATAAATAGTTTTGGACTCCAAATTTGTGATGTACATTAACAACATATTAAAAATATATACATTTTGTATATTTTTGCATTTGAAAATTTGGCAGGTGTATTAATTTCAACTTAATGTCGTACGATATGGAATGAATGTGCATAACATGAGATCTTATCACATTTCAAAACAATCCAATTTGTTAACAATTTTGCGGGGGTGTTAATTTCAACAAGTGTTGTATGATACGACAAGAAATTATGGAACATGTTATCTTATCTCTTTTCAAATAATTCAATTTGTTGGTTCAAGTTTACCCAAGAGGGGGGGTCAATTAGTAGTACAAATAACTTAACTGTTTTTTATTTCTTGTGACTTCTTCTTAATCATAAACTTAGAAGTATTCAATTAATTAAATACAAATATGGAAATAGTGTAGTGGAATAAACAGGTAATCAAAGTAAGCACAAGCACACAAATAGAGATAAGGATAGAGACAATTTGACACTGCGATTTATCGTAGTTCGATCAAGGTCTTTCCTTACCTACGTCTACTTTCCCAAGCTCTTTTAGAGATTTCTAATCCACTATTCCTTGATCTTCTTCCTCGGTATGACCAAACCAATACAACCAATATAAACTCGATATTTACCTATCCAATCTCTCACTTAACCTACCCTGATTTAAGTTACACTTTACACCCTCATATGTTCACTTTTAAGTTGTTAGATTAATGAGACAACACTTGAAATTTCTATCACTGGCCTATAAATTAATACAACCTATATTGACTCATTACGTGCTTATAGAATTGTGTACAATCAAGATATGCCATGCACGTACAATTGCACAATAATCACGTTCAAGACATGTGATATGAAGAATCAATTTAAACAATTAAGCTCAATATACAATATTCTATGATTTTTTACTATGTCAAAATTTTGGGTATGAAATCAAATACGTCTTTACTCATGTTATAAAAATCATGCTACATATTTCAAAATGGTATATTGATTCCCCACATGAATCACCCCGCAACCTTTTGAGATTACAAAGTAGGAGAGAATATTGATTCAGTGTTTTGATTGAGACATAAGCATTATATTTCTTCTTTTTTTAACTTAAGTATAACTTTATCTATTCTTGTTATAAGTAATCATATAATGCTTATATGTTTATACTCAGTGCTATCTTTACATTTACCATTTTAAAAATAATATATCAAAAAATACCGTTTCGATAGTAAGCATGAGTTTTGATGTTACATAAATTGGAAAAAACATCAAATATATTGTCATCATAAAAAACGAGGAGATTATTGACCACAAGGGTGTGAATCTCTAATATTAGGCTAAGTAGTTTCAATCAATAGAATCTCTAGAATATGATTTTGACAATAGTACCTCATTCGACGTTTTAATAATACGCATGTTATTTTTAAGTATAAATCATCTTTAGATTATGGAAATACATCATGAAGATACATTCAAGTCCTAATGTATGATTTACTTAAAGTATTTTTTTTTATTTCGATAACATTACTTAAGGATATTGTAGTTGAATCTCTATAGGTTGCACACACATACCCCTCCCCCCCTCCCGTGTTTGCATACATTCATGATATTTTGATTTAAATATGTTCAATATGCTATTATATCATGATCCATATCATTGGTTTGACTATATCTTGCTCATTTGAGAATTTCACAATTTGATCACAAAGATGCTCAAAATGAGAAAACTTAGTTTCAGTATGATCGTAAGGTACATTGCATGATCTTAATGTTAAAACACTTCTAATATCATTGAAACATTGTTTTTAAAAATATTTTAGACATAAAACAATCATAGATCGAGGCCAAAAATAGAAAACGGACGAAGAAAGACACTTGTGCTAAAAAACAACACAAGAAGTCGACTACTTTTGTTATAAGTAGTTGACTACTTGCGACCAATAGTGTTTATCTCTTCTACTCTGTTTTTACTTTGTTTTTCGGTTGATCTTAATTTGTTATTGAAATATTTTAAATGTTTTTACAGCTTATTTAAGGTGTCTAGGATCGTACCTAACATTCAATTTGATCAAATTAACATTGCATTATCCGAATTGATCAAAATCGTTTCAAGTTAAGGTTCTTAAACTAATTTCCCAACTTGAATTTTCACAACTAATCTTATTTCTATTGCTCATAATATGTTATTATGTACTTTATTGAGATGTGTTATTGATATATATGTTATATAATCAAGTTGATAACATAAGATTTAAGATTAATTTGCATTTTGGCATATATACTAGGTAAACTATGTTTATATTTGGATAAAAACATGTTTAGTGTTTGATCTTGATCTTAATCATTCAAATGTATTAAAATATGTTCTATATGGTTAACATGAATCCCATACATGTATACAAAAACATGTATAACTGATTTCCCCACACATTATGCACATTCATGGCTATGCAAGATTGTTCCTCAACTTCGATTAAAAAAATCTGTCAAAAAGAATAACTTTTGCTTTATGAAAAAAATCCATAGTCCTCGTCTTGCAAGTTTCCCTACCATGTGGCATGTGAATTATTAATCCTCAACTTGTGTTATATGATTATGAGCCATTATGACATGGTTTTCAAGTTGGTATAAACTACTTCTGATTCAAAATGCTTATAGTGGTCAAAAAATTCCTCACAGATCTTAACTCATT
Source organism: Eucommia ulmoides (assembly GCA_016647705.1). NCBI lineage: Eukaryota > Viridiplantae > Streptophyta > Magnoliopsida > Garryales > Eucommiaceae > Eucommia > Eucommia ulmoides. Next base: position 6,084,980 of record CM028329.1, read on the forward strand.
AAAAATGGCTTACCTCTTTCATTTGTTATCCAAATAATACAATTCTTGAGGCTATGGAAAGCTAACTCAATAAGATTTAAATCCATACCTATTGAGCATCGATTGGAGCTGTCATTGTTGTCCAAAAATAGTCGTTTTATCAGATGTCAATGGATGTCTGAGAAAGAATCTGTCCAGGCCTTGTGGAATTGAGCCTCATGTGACATTCTATCTTCAAGGGGACAAGGATCAACGGTTATGAAGGGATTAGGGTCCTTTATTGGATGATCTTAAGATGTTATATATATATATATATATATATATATATATATATATATATAAGAAGGCCATTAAAGCTAGAAGAATATCTGTCTCACATAAGTGCTTCAAAGAATAATATTTCAGGTTCTTTAAAGCTTCAAAGATTTTTTTTTTTCTAAGCAACACCACTTTGATTCATTTAATTTCATTTTATCTTATTTTGAGTGATTTTTGTATATTGTTTCACACATTCTTAGAGATCCTTGGATTTTTTTATCTAGAGAGTGTTGAAGCTCCATTTTGTAAAAATCAGTGAGATATACTTGTTGTAATATTGACTAACAGTTTTACTCAAGAAGAGTGTTGTGAGTGAAACATACACTATAGATTGAATAGTCTTGAGATACGGATTTCTCAAGCGACGATTGTAGAAGGTTTGATCTTCACCCGTAAGAAGATCAAAGATAGTGAATTGAAACTCCAAATGAGCTCGGGGGAGTAGATGTAGACAAAGGGTTTCTAAACTACTATAAATACAAGTATTATTCTCTCTTAACTCTAATATTTAATTTTCTATTTGTGAATTGTGTTTGTGATTGTTTACATGTTTAATTTTCCGTTGTGCACTTGAACACTATTACATTATCACAAGTTTAGTTTGAGTAGAATAGATTTAAATTATTGTATTTAACATGGGCGTTGTGTGTTTAAGTATAGAAAAATACAATGAAGATACAACACCATAGAGTAGAATGAAGAAATGGCACTAAGAGTAAAAGGAAAATGAGGGAGATCAAGATTATGAAGATCAAGATCAAGATGACGAACATAAGATGATCCAACTTAGAGATTCAAGACAAAGACGATCGTGGTGAAGATATAGAGGCTTGGGGGTGCTGAAAATGAACTCATTGTATATCTAAAGATAAAGCAAAATTCTTTCCTAGAACTCTAGTATACATCGACTTATCTAGGATAAATTCACTTGCACTTGTATTTATTATGTGTTATACGTTACTTGTGAATCATGTGTATTTAAGATACTTATGAATGATGAAAATAAAATTAAGTCAATAAGGATCAAAATGAATAGAGTTGGTTGAGAAAATAGGCTAAAAATTGAAAAATATAGAGTCTGATCGACCGACCCTCTGGATCGGTAAACTAAGTAGGACAATAGCCTAGAAAGAAAGAAACCATCTTAATCTAGTCCATCGATTGGGTGTTTCGGGCAACCAATTCTGCTAGAAAGTCTTGATCTGTAACATATACATAAAATCAATCAATTGAACAAATAAACCGACCAATCAATTTTCCAGTAGGTTCAAAAGTATTTGTTGGACTGTCGGTCAATTGATCAATTGTGGTAGAATACATTTTATAAATGCTGAGCATGAACATCGTGTTGATCCTAAGATTTTGATGAACAATTAAGTGTTGATATTTTGATGGAACTAATGGTTTGTTCAAGTGTTTCAGTTAATTAAGTTCCTGTGATGAAGATGCAATGACAAATTTATAAATGGATGCTAAATGATAATGACAAAGATGATGAAGAATTAAGAGTTCGAAGAAATTAGGGAAAACAACTCAGGTGAATTTTTACTCTTAATATCCCAATTAGGAACACACACGGCACAAAAAGTTTTTTTTATTGTTTATGTGTGTTTTGATAAGATGAAATTATTTGCTCCTATGTGTATTTGAAAAGAAATATTTATAATTGACTAAAATGGAATTTAAGAAGTTAGTGGAGCTTATTTAGAAGAGAAAATGGTTAAAAGGGTGAAAACATAAAAAAGAAAGAGTTAAAAACGAGTTCAGAAAAGAGATTCAGCAGACATAAGTCGACTAATGAGTCGACCGGACTAAGAAGTATAAACTCTCTGTATCTCTAAGTCGATAGGTAGGTCGATCGGCCAAGAGAAGATGAACTTTCTATATCTCCAAGTCGATAGGTAAGTCGATCGGTGAAGGTAAATTAAACTCTCTGAATCTTCAAGTTGACAGATAGGTCGACCGATGAATGCAACAGCGTTGGCTTGGCTACATCCTGAATTAGGTAGTCGACTGACCGGTCGACTGGGGGCACTGTTTCAGGATATTGTTGATTCTAAAATTATATCCAAAAGTAGCCGTTTTTTGTTAGGATTTGAGAGAGATTTCAAGGATATTATTATATTTAAGATATGTTTCATCTATTATTTAAATCCTATTGATTTGGTTCATTAAGTTTTAATGTTTCTCAATTTGGTACATAAAATTGATTCTATTATAATTAATTGAGATTGAGAAATATTTGGGGGACTTAATTGAGAGATCTAAAAGCTATTATTAAGTGAATTCAACCAAAATGAAGATATAATGATATACGGGGTCTAAGAGAGCATTTATGTCACACCCCACCCCGGACACCCATCACCCTGGGGCCGACATGACGTCGACATGACATAATCTGATCGTCAAACCAACTAGCAAACGACAAAGTGCATACATAATACATCCTCTCTAACTGGGGACACACCTGTCCCTGAATTATAATAACAACAAAAGTATAACAACAATGAAACTCTCACATATTCGCCTCACATAGGTCCTCGCAAAATACTGCCATACTATACCATCGTCGGACTCTACCTAGTGCTAATAGAGGACCGACTCCTAGTTGCTATACCTGCGAGTGTACTGTCTTCTTAATAAAAATATTTTAGATGGATCAAGCATAAAACATATAAATATCACATATCAATTAAAAATCTCATAATATATAAATGTTTCATACCACAAGGAAAACACCTTTATCCTGTCCCTAGAAAATCAACGTTTATATATATATATAGCATCCCAACTAAACAATGAAAATCAACCAGAATAATTTAACTAACCATATGGTATAATGAAATTAGAACATATCAATCCAGTATAAAAGAATATGTATAAATGTACTCATCCCAATCACCATATACGACGAAACACCATATACAACACCACACCACACCACACCAAACCAAACAATACCACACCATATCACACCCCCGCTAGTCATGTAATTGTTTTAACCTCACGATCGGGAGTTGTAATGGTACCGTACCACCCGCAGGGTTTGCTCCCAAACGGGACAAATAACCACCTGCCAGACTGATCATCCGAACATGATATAACATCAATAACCACCTGCTGGACGTCCCCGGACAGGACATAATATAAATAACCACCTGCCGAACTACCCTCCAGACATGACATAATATCAATAATCACCTGTTGGACTACCCCTCCGGACAGGACATAATATCAATAACCACCTTCCGGACTACCCTTCCAGACAGGACATAAGCTATGGCATCGTTAAATCAATAACAGCATCATTAAATTACAAAACAATAGCATCGTCTAATCAACAACATCGTCAAATTAATAATATCAACCTCTATCTCCCAAAATACATTTAATTTAAATTTGATTTTTCCATATTCTTTTAAAACCAACGAAATCCACATTTTCAATATTCCACAACCAACCAAAACCGCTTGATCCATATAATTTATAAATTTGTTCAGTTTTAAGTAAACACATTTTCCATCATACATATATGAAAATAGATTGAATAGAAGACAGTACACTCACCTGGCTAATCGTTCTGAACAGCTTTTACAGATTTCCCTCTACCGATACCCCGATGCCTGCGAACTTATTAGTGACAGGGCCTAAATTAATATTTTATGTAAAATAACCTAATCATCCAATGCAAGCCTTAGGTTCCATATTTCCCATAATTTCATTAGGAAAATTTATTATTATTCTCATTCTGTTATGTTAATATTCACCGTACAACGATTATTAAAAATAACAATTCCAAAAATTATCGTAGCGATTACGAAATTTAGTGTTAATAATTTTGATTTGACGGAAATAAAATTACTGATTAGAATATCAACCAACGGAATCGTTACCTGATCCGAATCGCCCGCTGGCCGTGAATTGGGTTTTTATTTTTGGGGTGTTTGTGTAATTTTCTTCTTTTTCCCTTTTCTTCTTCTTATTTCTTTTCTCTGCTCTGGTTCTGCGCTTTTTTTTTTTTTTTTTTTTCAGCTCCTGGATTCAGCCGACAACCCCCTCTCCCTCTCATTCCTCGCTCAGCCCACCACTAGCGGCCTCTCCACCTACACAGTCACCGAACAACAGTAATGCCTCACACCTCCCCCGAACAACCACCGTCCACTCAGCAAACTCACACCACTGGCACCATCGCTGGAAGACAGCTTGAACACATCACTCCGACACACACACACCCCACCGGCGATCACAGGACAACCCACACACCCACACTGTGTTTCTATTTCTATTTCGAATTCCTACCGCTGACGAGCTTTCTCTCTAACTCTCACTCTCCGCTGGCCAAACTCACCGACGACCATACCCCAATTGAATGAATTCTAACCATGCACCCTCACGTCGGCACCGAAATGGTGACGATCCTACACGTACCCAATCTACTGGACTGTTCTGTCTCTCTCCTCTATTTTTTTTTTCTATTTCTTTTCCCTTATTTTGGTTTCAACCAACACCCCCACACCCTTACTTACTGCCTGCAACACATACACATGCACACCCGTTCGACGAACAATAACTACCACACACACCCGCTGCCACTGCACTGAATACACACGCATACTGTTACCGTCGCACATACCCGAAAACACACACAAACGGCAATGGAAACGAAACAGAACATACCCATACCCATATACAACGAACACACCAACAATGATAACACATCCAACTCACGATCACTGGACGATCAACGATAAATACACACACTCCCATACTGAAGAACCCAAAACGAACAGCACCGACGACATCCATCGGACCGACCAAACCTCCGATCCTCTATCTCTCTTCTCAGTGTTTTTCTAGATTCTTCTTTCTGAGGTGTTTTAATCACGATATGCATGAGCATATATATATATATATATATATATATATATACATACATATATATATATATATACATACATATATATATATATATACATATATATATATATATGCATGAATCTAGTGGTTGAAGACTTGATCTCTCGTTGCCACGTCGCTCCTCACTCTCTCTCTGTCCCCGGCCGATCTCAGATCACACACCCAAGACATATATATATATATATATATATATATATATATATATATATATATCTTTTGTTTTAATTACTCTTTTCTCCCCCTAATTTCTTAAAATCTTCTTTTTAGTCCAATTTTCACATTTAAGATTTTCTAAATTGTAATTTCACCCCGAAAAGTTTCAATTCAAAAGTTAAATGCTAATCTTGGATAGAATGTTTTCTAACTTTGAAATTTGACCCCTCAACTTTTTAATTTGGATTTTAATTGACCCAATTTCACCCCGAATTTTTCCAATTACTCTAAAATGCAACTAAAATGACGTACGTGCTACGATTGAGGTCTTACAACTCTTCCCTCCTAAAAGAAATTTCGTCCCAAAATTTATTACCTAATCGAACAAATGTGGGTATTTGTTCCTCATCTCGTCCTCTCGCTCCCACGTCGCCTCTTCCACTGCATAACTACGTCATAACACTTTAACTAACGGGATCATTTTCGTTCGCAACATCTGGTCCTTACGGCTTAGGATTTGGACTAACTCCTCAACGTATGACAAATCTGCTTCCAATTCGATCGACTACGAAGTCAACACATGAGAAAGGTCTGGCACATATTTTTGGAGCATCGACACATGGAAAACGTCGTGTAGTCGAGACAATTATGGCGGTAAAGTAAGTTTATAAGCTATCGTGCCAACTCGATCAAAAATTTCATATGGTCCGATGTACCTAGGACTCAACTTTTATTTCTTCCCGAATCTCATTACGCCTTTCCACGGAGAAATACGCAAGAACACATGATCCCCCACTTCGAACTTCATCTCCTGTCGGCGCTTGTCTGCACAACTCTTTTGTCGACTCTGAGCAATTTTCATTTTTTCTCGAATCACCTTTACTTTGTCTGTTGTCATCTAGGCTATGTCTGACGTCAACAATTTTCGCTCTCCCACCTCAGTCCAACAAACTGGGGTTCTGCATCCCTTGCCATACAATGCTTCATACAGGGCCATCTCGATTATCGAATGGTAGCTGTTGTCGTAGGCGAACTCTATCAACGCCAATTGATCATCCCAACTACCAGGAAATTTCAAAACACATCCCCTCAGCATATCTTCCAACGTCTGAATCGTACGCTCTGATTGACCGTCTGTCTGAGGATGAAAAGTGGTACTTAATTTCAGCTTAGCACCCAAAGCAGTCTGGAGACTCTCCCAGAACCTTGAAGTAAAACTCGAATCTCTATCCGACACTATTGAAAACGGTGTGTCATGCAACCTAACAATTTCATTAATATACAGTTGAGCATACTTTTCAAGAGAATACATCGTCTTTACGGCCAGAAAATGAGCGGTCTTGGTAAGCCTATCAACGATCACCCAAAAGGAATTATGCCTCTTTTGAGTGTGGGATAATCCCAAAATAAAATCCATTGTGATATGCTCTTTATTCCACTCCGGAATAGGTAGAGGTTGCAACAACTCACTTGGACACTGATGCTTAATCTTTACTTGCTGACAAACAAGACATCTAGCAACAAATTTTGCGATTTCCCGTTCTATTCTGATCCACCAATAATGTTCATGCAAATCTTGGTACATCTTTGTATTGCCTGGATGCATCGCGTACACTGAGTTATGCACTTCTTTCAAAATATCTTGCTTCAAATTAACATCAGCTGGCACATATAGCCTATTCCCAATCATCAAAGCCTCATCACTCTCCCTGACATAATAAACAGCTCTGCACCTATTTTTCACTTCATCCCGAATTTTCTCCAATTGAATGTCTGACTTTGGTGCTTGAATAATACGGTCAGTCAATGTTGGCCTCAAAGTCAAAGTTGTAAACAATGCTGTCGTCTGACCAACCGCTAACTGAACTTGCAACGATCTCAACTCGGCATACAAATTAGTATGAACGACTCGAATGTGTGCGATCTAACTCGTTGATTTTCAACTCAACGCATCCGTTACAACATTAGCCTTCCCTAGATGATAGTAGATGGTGCAATCGTAATATTTAATCAACTCTATCTAATGTCTTTGCCTCCAATTTTAATTCGTTCTGAGTAAATAAGTATTTTAAACTCTGGTGGTCGGTATATATTTCACACGTCTCGCCATATAGGTAGTGCCGCCAAATCTTCAGGGCAAACACAATCGCTGCCGACTCCATTTCATGCATCAGGTAATGATGCTCACCTTTATCAATCTTCTCAATTTTAGATTTCTTGCGGGTCAATCGGGTCAACGGGACAGTTATAACAGAGAATCCCTGCACCAACTAATGATAATAACTTGCCAATCCCCTAAAAGTTTCGAACTTCGGTCACGCTTTTCGGCCTTTCCCCTTGAACCACAACTTCAACTTTCTTTGGATTCACTTGAACACTATCTCCCAAGATCACATGTCTCAAAATTACAACTCGATCCAACCAAAATTCACATTTATTGGATTTGGCATACAATTGTTTCTCTCGCAATGTCTGCAACATAGTTTGGAGATGCTTTGCATGCTCTTCTCTATTCACGACCGGATCGCCGTTTTTCCACATCACTATCTCTAACCTCCAACTAGTGCTATACTAATCAAAAATCTATTTGGGAAAACACCTTTGTCTTCCGCAGCTGATCGATCAAATCATCAATTCTACACGATGGTTATAATAATGTTACCCGAACCGCCTCCTTATTTCCATTGTCGGTTACCAACACTCATCCTCAACGTGCCTACCTTTTTCTTTTTGAATAACACCATATTTTTTTTTAATTTTATAGAGAGAAACACCAGGTCTACTATAATTGCGGGTTAACAGATTTTCCAATTTCGTCAACTTGGTATGCGCCCTATGATAGGGTGAAATTTATATAAGAACAGGTCCTAGAAGTAACTCGATAGTGTTTACTGGCAACCCTGACAATTCTGCTGGAACATATATCGGGACAATCCCTTATTACTGAAGTATCTGCCATCTGAACGTTATTTTGACTGGTGCCCATCACCTGTGTGAGGTATCCCTGATATCCTTACTTTAACAACTTCTAACCTCCTGGACCAAAAATCAAATTGACTGGGGTAATGATTACATCTCCCAAAATACAAATTTTACCTCTTCTAAGATTCGAAAGGTAACTTATTTTTTAAACAATCCACCGACAACTTACATGACACGGACTATAGTTATACACACTTACTATCATTACAAACTCACAATTTCTCTGCTATCTTCTACATATCATTCATTAGTAAGTTTGTTATATTTACTAGTTCCACATACTTATTTCTGCTTGCCCGTTAACCTAGAACATACTACCAAATTAAATCTTTTCTAACATCGCCACAGTTTTCTCACATCCCTAATTACAACTAATATGAGCTCTCCCTTCAATACCATTACAAGATTCCCTTAGTTTAGATAACGTTTAAGAATTCAACTTAAGGTGTGTTATGCTACACCATCTATTATTTTAACAACTAAATATTAGGTGCTACTAATAGGGGATCCCAACATCAAGTAATACCCATATAATTGTTTATCAGTTATAGTCTAACCGTCCCAACTACTAGTACTCCTACCATCGCAATCCACCCATTACTACTACCAATAACACAACACCACCCGAATCCACCAACTGACCATATCACAAATTCGTTACACCCACTAATTACTAACAAGACAAATAACCATGCACGATGCCAATGTACCATCTAATGCAATGCAATAACTATTACTCACGTGCCGAACCCACCTATCGACACCCTTATCTCAAAGTCCCCTACTGACAAGACGACTGACACGTCTTCCTATCTCATGATCCTCGACTGACACAACAACTGACAAGTCTACAGAACCTATAACCTAGGCTCTGATACCATAAATTATCACACCCCATCCCAGACACCCATCACCCTGGGGCCGGCATGACGTCGACATGACATCATCTGAATGTCAAACCAACTAGAAAATAACAAAATGCATACATAAATATACAACCACAAATTGTTACCATATACATCCCCTCTAACTGGGGACATACCTGTCCCTGCATTATAATAACAACAAAAGTACAACAACAATGAAGCTCTCACACGTTTGTCTCACACAGGTCCTCCCAAAATACCGTCATACTACACCATCGCCGGACTCTACCTAGTGCCAGTAGGGGACCTACTCCTAGCTGTTGTACCTGCGAGTGTACTGTCTTCTTAATAAAAACATTTTAGATGGATCAAGCATAAAACATATAAATATCACATATCAAATAAAAATCTCATAATATATAAATGTTTCATACCACAAGGAAAACACATTTTTCCTGTCACCACAAAATCAACGTTTATATTTATATATATATATATATATAAATATATATATATAGCATCCCAACTAAACAATGAAAATCAACTAGAATAATTCAACTAATCATATGGTATAATAAAATTAGAACATACCAATTCAGTATAAAAGAATATGTATAAATGTATTCATCCCAATCACCATATACGATGAAACACCATATACGACACCACATCACACTACACCACACCATATCACACCAAACCAAACCATACCATACCACATCACACCCTGGCTAGCCATGTGATCGTTTTAACCTCACGATCGGGAGTTACAATGGTATCGTACCACCCACGGGGTTTGCTCCCAAACGGGACAAATAACCATCTGCTGGACTAATTCTTCGAGCATGACATAATATCAATAACCACCTGCCGGACATCCCCGGACATGACATAATATAAATAACCACCTGTCGGACTACCTTCTAGATAGGACATAATATCAATAATCACCTGCTGGACTACCCCTCCGGATAGGATATAATATCAATAACCACATGCCGGATTACCCCTCCAGACAGGACATAATATCAATAACCACCTGCCGGACTATCCCTCCAGATAGGACATAAGGTATGACATCGTTAAATCAATAACATCATCGTCAAATTACGAATCAATAGTATCGTCTAATCAACAACATCGTCAAATCAATAACATCAATCTCTATCTCCCAAAATACATTTAATTTAAATATGATTTTTCCATCTTCTTTTAAAACCAACGAAATCCACATTTCCACAATTCCATAACTAACCAAAACCACTTGATCCATATAATTATAAATTTGTCCAGTTTTAAGTAATCAAATTTTCTATCACATTTTCTCACTTGGCTAACCGTTCCGAACAGCTTTTATAAATTTTTCTCTACCGATACCCCGGTGCCTGCGAACCTATTAGTGACAGGGCCTAAATTAATATTTTATGTAAAATAACCTAATTATGCAATGCAGGCCCTAAGTTCCATATTTCCCATAATTTCATTAGGAAAATTTATTATTATTCTCATTCTGGTATGTTAATATTCACTGTACAACGATTATTAAAATTAACAATTCCAAAAATTATTGTAGCGATTACGAAATTTAGTGTTAATAATTTTGATTTGACAGAAATAAAATTACCGATTAGAATATCAACTAACGGAATCGTTACCTGATCTGAATCGCCCGCTGGCCGTGAATTGGGTTTTTATTTTTGGGGTGTTTGTGTAATTTTCTTCTTTTTCCCTTTTCTTCTTCTTCTTTCTTTTCTCTGCTCCAGTTCTACGCTGCCTATTTTTTTTTTCCAGCTCCTGGATTCAGCCGACAACCCCTCTCCCTCTCACTCCTCGCTCAGCCCACCATCGACGACCTCCTCATCTACACAGTCACCGAACGACGGCAACGACTCACACCTCCGCCGAACAACCACTGTCCGCTCAGCAAACTCACACCACCGCCGGAAGACAGCCTGAACACATCACTCCGACACACACATACCACCGGCAATCACAGGACAACCCACATACCCACACTATGTTTCTGTTTCTATTTCGAATTCCTACCGCCGACGAGCTCTCTCTCTAACTCTCACTCTCCGCCGGCCAAACTCGCCGACGACCATACCCAATCGAATGAATACTAACCACATACCCTCACGTCAGCACCGAAACGGTGACGATCCTACACATACCCAATCCACCGGATTGTTCTCTCTCTCTCTCTCTCTCTCCTCTATTTCTATTTTTTTTTCTTCCCTGTTTTGGTTTCAGCCAACACACCCATACCCATACCCTTACTCACTGCCGGTAACACATACACATGCACACCAGTCCGACGAACAATAACTACCACACATATCCGCCGGTACTGCACTGAATACACATGCACACTGTTACCGTCGCACACACCCAAAAATACACACAAATGGCAATGGAAACGAAACAGAGTATACCCATACCCATATACAACGAATACACCAACAACGATAACACACCCAACTCACAATCATTGGACGATCGACGATAAATACACACACTCCCATACTGAAGAACCCAAAACGAACAGAACTGACAACATCCACCGGACCAACCAAACCTCCGATCCTCTATTTCTCTTCTCAGTGTTTTTCTAGATTCTTCTTTCTGAGGTGTTTTAATCATGATATGCATGAGCATATATATATATAAATCTTTTGTTTTAATTACTCTTTTCTCCCACTAATTTCTTAAAATATTCTTTTTAGTCCAATTTTCACATTTAAGATTTTCTAAATTTTAATTTCACCCCGAAAAGTTTCAATTCAAAAGTTAAATACCAATCTTGAATAGAATGTTTTCTAACTTTGAAATTTGACCCCTCAACTTTTTAATTTGGATTTTAATTTACTCAATTTCACCTCGAATTTTTTCAATTACTCTAAAATACAACTAAAATGACGTATGTGCTACGATTGAGGTCTTACAATTTAAATGTCATGATAAGTGGGAACTAGTCGTTAGAAGAATGATTTTATTATCCTATATATTGACCTGCATTTTTGATATATTATTAGCACAAAAACAGAGGTAAAATAGTTAAGATAATTTTTTAGCTGTTATACGAGTTATAATTCTGAGATATTGTGTGAACTATTCTAAGAGGCGATCTTGAGAAAAATTTATTGTTAATCTTTGTTGCTACCGGATTTGAAGTAACATCGCGCTATTTATTTTTTCTGAGAATTTCGGGTGAGATCTTTCCAATTACTTTCTATTTGTGCATTACTTGTTGAAATTTGGAAATTGATCTTAGAAATTATTTTTGATTCTTTATTGAAGAAAATATTTTTTATAAACAATTTCTTGAATCTGATTACGTGCTTAATTATTTGCTTCCCATATATTTTGTTTAAAATCAAATTTTTAATCTCACACTTTTCAATCATTAAATTTGGGATATTAATCGAGTTTTAATTTATCTGCAGTGGTAGAAGCTCTGAGTGAGATAATATGCTTATCAATTTGTATTGGTGAGTAGTGTAACGGATTAAATATTGTTGGGGTATTTAATCAAATGGTAGTTGGTTTCAGTCTTTTCCTGTAAAGAGATTGAGGTAGTAATTCTTCCTGAATAGAATTGATTTTGTATGAAATTTGTAACCGTTCAATCCTTATCGGATAAAAGGATATTTGGAATATTTTTGTGAAGTTTTGATTCTTGAGCTTAAGGTATAAAAAGAATTAGGTTGTGATTCTCCCTGTAATAGAATTGAACGCGCCCCAATTTTTCAAAGAAAATCAAAAAATATAGATATATGCTTGGCGCTGGTAAAATGAGAAGGGTTTTTAAAAACGTCGATTTTCTTATTAAAATACTTAAGCCCGTTTTAGAAAAAGGAGTCGCCACTTAGCATTGAGTTTAAATAATGTGCTAGGTCACCAGATTTTCTTTTTGAAAACAAAATTAAAAAATGGCTTAGGTAAAATTTTAACTCCAAAAATAACATGATCCGACCAGAGATTCATTTAAAGTGTTCGGGGGTCAGTTACGCTCGGGGAAGGTGTTAAGCACCCCAAGATGCTCGTCAAAAGACGGTACCTTATCCAATTAAGTCTAATTAAAATTTAAATATTTTTATTTTTATTTTGAAATCCTCCTCCTATACACACACATACATATACACAAACATCGAGGGAAGTAATCTCCCTTCTAAACCTAAACTGTTCAAATGGAAGGTTGGGAATTTTTCACCTCATCTTGTCAGCAAATTATATTCAACATGAATTAAAGAAAACGCACGCACACACACACTCACACGCATCGAGGGGAGTAATTCCCTTCTAAACTTAAACCGTTCCAATGGAAGGTTGGAAATTTTTCACCTTATCTTGTCAACACATTATATTTAATACGAGTTAAAGAAACACATGCTCACACACGCACGCACACATCGATGGGAGTAATTCCCTTCTAAATTTAAACCGTTCAAATGGAAGGTTGGGAATTTTCCACCTTATCTTGTCAGCACATTATATTTAATACGAGTTAAAGAAACACACGCACCCACACGCACGTACACATCGATGGGAGTAATTCCCTTCTAAATTTAAACCGTTCAAATGGAAGGTTGGGAATTTTTCATCTTATCTTGTTGACACATTATATTTAATACGAGTTAAAGAAACACACGCACACATACGCACGCACACATCGAGGGGAGTAATTCCCTTCTAAATTTAAACCGTTCAAATGGAAGGTTGGGAATTTTCTACCTTATCTTGTTAGCACATTATATTTAATATGAGTTAAAGAAACACACGCACACGCACACATACACACACACACGCACACTCCTCAAGGGTAGTAATTTCATTCTAAACTTAAACCGTTCCAATGGAAGGTCAAAAGTTTTCCACCTCGTATTGTTAGCACATTATATTTAATAAAAATTAAATAAAACACACGCACACACACACGCACATGCACACATGCACACTCCTCAAGGGGAGTAATTTCATTCTAAACTTAAACCGTTCTAATGGAAGGTCAGAAGTTTTCTGCCTCGTATTGTTAGCACATTATATTTAATACAAATTAAATAAAACACACGCACACACATGGACACGCATCGAGGAGAGTAATTCCCTTCTAAACTTAAACCGTTCCAATGGAAGGTTGGGAATTTTTCACCTCGTTTTATTTACTCAAAAAAAAATTAAAAAAAATAAAAAATAAATAAATAATAAAAAGAGAAAAAAAAATCTAATTTACAAAAAAAAAATAGTATAATAACAACTTATTTAAAAATAAGAGTAAGATTTACAACAGGTGAAAATTTACAACCTTCTTGGAGATTTTTTTCTTCTTCAAAATTACAATAAAATGAAAATAATATTATTTTCTTCAAAATTTCTCTCTAGATTTCACCTCTCCCTTCCCAAAAAAATTCCTCCCTTCTATTGTGAGCCTTCATTTTATTTATAGGAATGAAGGCTGTGAAATTCGTCCGACAAAAATCAAACGAAAAGGTAAGAAAAAGGGGGTGGGTGCACCGAAATCGGTGCACCCACAGGTGCACTGGGCAGAGAGCAAAGCTCTCTGCTCAGCTGGCCGTATATACGGCCAGAGCACTGGTCGCACAAGCGACCAATGCATCTGGTCGCTTGTGCAACCAGACTGGTCGCACATGCAGCCAGTTTTTGGTCGCATGTGCGAGCTTTATACAACCTCCCACCTCCGTTCGGTCCAGACCTCTCTCGTTCTCATCTGTTTCTTATCTATTTTGTTCTGAATTAACGCGTTTTTATTCTACTTCGAAAAATCTACAAAAATAAAAAAAAATAAAAATCAATTACTAATATTTAATTTACTTAAGAGATTAACAAAACTTAATTTAACGGTATTAAACTGCACAAATACGGTACAATCAAAACAAAATAAATAGGAAAATAAAATAAAGGTAATTATAAAATAAAGTATAATTTTTTTTTGCGAGGCGGTCAAAATGCCGTGTCTACAAGAATTAAGTTATTCTTGAGCCTATAAAAAGTAGAGGTTATTCCTAAGCCTTTGAAAAAGAATTTGTAAAAATTGATTCTGAACCTGTGAAAAGAATCATTGTAGAGTTTGGTTCCTACCTGTAAAGGAATCTTGAGTTTAGTGGGTGCGAATCTCCGTGGAGCTCGGAAGATTGGATTATCCAAGAGTAGTTTAGTGAACCAATATAAATCTCTGGTGTGCTGAAATATTTAATTTGTTTATTTTTGTTGTTTGGTGTGCATCTAGTTGATTACATAATTCCGCTGTGATATAAAGATAATAATTAATTTTAGGATAAAATTAATTGTTTGATTTTTAAAGTGTTATTATTTCTTTGATAATTTTTTAATTATCCAATTCAACCCCCTTCTTGGGTATTCTACTGGGCCAACACATCGGTTAATCAAATATGATTTCAGTCAACCATTTGTCGAAAGCTGCTTTGATATCTTGAGCGAAAATGCAAATTTGAGCTTAAAGTGACCACCAAATTGATTCAAACGTGTTTCCAAGAGTAATTAAACTTTCTTTAACTATCAATTTAATCAATTATTTTGAATTAATAGACAAAATCAATAGAGAAATTGTGAAAAATAAAGTTACCATTTTCTAAGTCCTAAATTGTAGCCTTTTTGCAACTACTTGTCTTCCAATAGATTATTATTCAAATTGGACAAATTAAAATGTTCTAATGACTGTGTGTTAATCAAATTTAATAGCTCTAATGTTCAACTCACTAATTACAATGAATTCATTCTAATATCAAGCTCAATTGGTCCTAAAGTCTACAAATACCTTTTTAGAAAACGTCTGAAAATAGGAGAAGAGTCCATGAAATTAATGCACTATACATATTCTTAGAGTTTAAGTCTCGTGTGTTAAACACTCTTGGCACTACGTTGAGTGAAATAGTGTTGCAAAAACACTACATCTAATTACAGAGTGAGGATTTGAGATAGAGTCTATAGTAACACTTTATAAGAGAAATCTTTAAATCAAATTGGTGCTATTTTCATATAATTCTAGTTGAGATCAATTCAATTCTAGTACAATCTGTAAGGTGGTCTTGGACCTCTCTCAACCCCAAAAATTAACTCATAAGATGAGACTTTCCCTCGCACTTATAACCTGATCACCAACCACTTCCATATCCGATGTGGGATAAACCCAACAATATCCCCTTTATATATTGGGCCTTTGGTCGGCCTAAACTTTGATCAGTCTCTCCTTCTGTGGCTATTAGGTTAGAGTTGTAACTTGACTCTAATACCAGTTTGTTGAAAAAATTCACTAATAACTTATATTTTATTTTTCATCTTTATGTGTTTAAAATTAGATTATCAACTTTGAATACCCACATATATTAACTAAGATAAACGTAAATAACAAATAAAATGGGAGACACGATTTTTACATGGGAAACCCCAAGGCGGGAAAGTCCAGTCTCTATTTCCACTATCACAAAATAATGGGGTTACAATTGTTCAAACCTTCAATAGAAACACTCTTGGATTACCATATAAACATCACCGAAAATGGTGGATACAACAAGAAATTATAAACATGTATTTGGAGAGGAATATCGAATCACTAATTGGAAGAAAGTTACCAAAGATCAATACCTATGGAAAAAAAGGTATTTGATGGTGAGAATAAATTCTTGAAATTTCAGCTCAATCGGAATTTGAATTGCCATCCGATTGTCAAGCCAAAGGGTCGTTCTTTTTTCTCTTCCTTCTCTCTCTCACCTACTAGTCTCTCACCTACTAGTGCGTGTGAACTTGCAACCTTTTTTAATGTGTTGTCAAAAAAGGTTGTTGATTACTGCTATATATGAGTCTCACACATTGCCGCATGAATGGACTTCTATATATATCAATTATTAAATGAGCTACCTTGTGATATGCTATTGTCGAATGCCTTTGAAGACAAAGGTCTAATGGGCTTTTCTTGATTATTATTTTTTCTTATTTCATTATTAAGGCTGATTTTTCCTTTGTTAAGAAAATCCAATCGTCTCCCAATTTTTTTCTTCTCATTTAAATTAAGCCCAATTGAGCTTTGAGCTAATTCCACCCTTACATAGGCTAGACATACGTAACAAATCTCCCCCTCTAACTTATGTGGGAAAATACAAGAGACCTACTCTCTCTGCAACTCTTAACTTTATGTCCCAGAGGAACTTTTGTCATCACATTTGAACTATTTTCATTTGTGTGTAGCAACTTTATGTCCAACACATCACGAATCCAATGGTACCATAGATGTGAGTTATTGTCTTCAATTTTTAAATTGTAAACTCATTTATTCTTTAAACTTATTTTGTCTTTAGGAGGATGTACCGAGTCATAAATGCAGTTTTCATGCAAGGAATTCATCTCTTCTTGCATGACATTACTCTACTCATTTCTGCTTTCACTCTACACGGCTTCTTCATAAATTTCTAGCTCTCCTTAGTTTGTAAGCATCACATAATCATTAGGCTGATATTTTGAAGAAGTCTTCTTATCCTTATTGGACCTTCTCAACTGAACATCAACTCGAGGAGGTGGAGGTGGTTGCTCATGCATTATTTCATCACTGATATGTGCTTCATCGATGGTCTCATGGAACTGCTCTTCCGGTGGATCTGCCACGGGTGCTAGAACTAGATCTATATTGACTGGATACCCGCCAAAGGATTTTGATTTTACATATTTCTCAATATTGTCGATATTCTGATCATCAAGGAAAATCACGACCCTGTTACAAATCACTTTCCTGTCAACTAGATCCCACAATCTGTAGTCAAATTCCTCATGACCATAGCCCAATAATATATACTATTTTGTCTTGTCATCAAGTTTGAACCTCTCATTCTTCGAAACATGAACAAATGCCCGACATCTAAATACCCTCAAATGCTTGTAGGAGATGTCTTTTTTGATCTACACACTTTCTAGGATATCGCCATCCAAAGGAATTGATGGAGACAAATTGATCAAGTCAATTGTGGTCCTCATTGCCTTACCCCAAAATGATTTAAACAACTTTGTGTAAGCAAGCATACACTTGATTCTTGCACAAATGGTTTGGTTCGTTCTCTCGGTAACTCTATTATGCTTAGGAGTCTTAGGTACACTTTTTTCAAGTTTGATGCGTATTTCCCGCAGTATTCATGAAACAGACCTCTGCATTCACTACTATTATCTACATACACACACTTGAGTTTCCTTCTTGTTTCTTTTCCAACCTTGGCACGGAAATGCTTGAATACTTCCAATATCTGGTCTTTAATTTTCAAAGAATAGACAAACACTTTTTGAGAAAAATCATTAATAACTATAACAAAATATGAAACACCACCAAGTGTTTTATCTCTCATGAAACAACTATATGTATGCACCAAATCCAAATAGATGATATCTCTTAGTTGGATTAAAGTTCCGAAATGCAACTCTATATTGTTTACCAGCTAAACAATGCATGCAAGTTTTAAGAGATGTACTTTTTATACCTGTCACGAGTTATTTTTTGGCTAGCATGCGAAGGACTTTTTCACTTATGTAATTAAGTCGTCGATGCCAGAACTCTAAAGAAGAATCCTCAACTGCATTGACTTTTTCTTTAGCCATTTTTTCTTGCATCACATACAAACTATTACCTCTAACCAACACCAAAGACCCTCTGGTGAGTTTTTATTTTCCTTCACCGAAATAACTATTGTAACCTTCGTTGTCTAGCTTTTCGGTGGAAATCAAATTGAGTCGAATACCCGGAACATGTCTAGCACTTTTAAGTACCAATTTGCATTCGATAACGATTTTTAGATAAATGTCTCATATGCTAATGATCTTGGATGCATTGTCATTCCTCATTTTTACATAGTCAAAGTCACCGGTAGTGTAAGACGAGAAGAAATCTCCACTAGAAGTAACATGAAATGAGGCACTCGAATCAATCGCCTAATTATTATCCTGTCATGCAAGGGTGACACAACCATCTTCATAAAGAGTCACAAGATTGCTAATAACAACAACTACACTAGCCTTCTCATCTCTTTTGTCCTTGTTAGTTCGGTCTTTAAATTCTTCACTTTTTAAGAATATGTAATCTCGGATCATATGTCCTAACTTATTGCAATAGAAGCACCTGAAATCATTTTTACCTTTTGACTTACCTCTCGATTTGTTAAACCACCTATTATTACGAGTAGGGATGTGCACGGGACGGGTAGGGGAAAATTGTGAGCAACTGGACACCCGACTCGATGTTGATTGGGTGAGAAAAAACTCACCTGTTTTCGACCGAACAACTCACATAATCCAAAAGAGAGCGGGTCGGGTTCGGTTGGGTCGAGTGAGTTTCAGGTGAGAGTTCGGGTAAGTCAGGTAAGTTTCTGTTGTCGTGTCGGATAAAATGGATCAAACATATTGACTAGACTTCTTTTAACACTAAAGTCCATGGCTTCAACAAACCAATCAAAATTTCAAAATATCTTATTTCGGGGAAAAAAAATCACATCTTTAAAAAAATCCAAAACCAATGCTACGGTAACTACCAAATTACCAATACAACCCAATTTAAAATAATAATAAATCTTAACCCTTAAATGAAATAAAAACTGTAAAATAAAAAACTAAAAATTCAACACAAACAAAACCGATGAGGCGATGAGTCTTCTAATTTTCCCCCAATTCACATTGTTGATGGAACTTCAAGAAATTACCTAAAAAAACAAATTATAATTAAAAATAATATAAAAATAAGAGAAAACAATGAAAATAAATAATTAAATAAATAACCTGAGTTGAAATTGAGCTTTGCAAAGGATTTGATATTATATCCAAATCCAAATCCCTTATAAAAATCAAAGAACAAATCAATCTAATATTGCTCTTATGAAATATTTAATTAAAAAACAATGAAAAACAATATAATATAAATTACCTAAATCTCCTTGCATCTCCTCAACATCATTTATCCCATTTCGAAGTAAAATCAACACAGAAGCTTGAAGTCAATTTTGACAACAAATAAGGACTTCTACTATCATTGGAGATGGAGAACTATGAAACGAATCAAGCACACGCCCCCCAATACTAATTGTTGATTCTGAAGTAATCGTAGAAATCGGTACAACCAACACATCCCTCGCCAATCAAGACAATATTTGGAACCTACTACTGCTACTCTTCCACCAACTTAAGATGTCAAAATTCTCATCACTTGCACCTTTAGGATTTTCGACCAAATATTTCTCTACCTCATTTTTATCGCCCCAACGATTGTCTCCCCTCTAAAATATTTTGAAATAGAGAAGCGATTAATATTTAGGGATCATCCACATCCACATTAACCGACTTCTTTGAAATTCCACTACGGCCACTAGTACTACCACCGGAAATATTTTGAACAGTTGGCGATTCAAAAGAAGCATAACAATCAAACAAACAATTCAAAGTATCTTTTACTTTCCCAGTCAACGCATTTTCATACACTTCATCATACATATCGTAGAAAAAAAACTAAAGAAAAGACATTTTTTTCCTAGGATCCAAAACTATAACAACATATAGAAGAAGATTTATCTTATCTTCACCCCTAATATTTATCATACTTTGCTTTCATATTAAAAGTCATTTTCAATAGCAAAAGATCTTCAGTTTAAGTTAACTCATTTATTTTTCTATGAATTATAACTATCTCATCAAAAAACATATTTGAAGTAACAAACAAGATACCCGAAAATCGATTTGAAGCCAAATAAAATAGCCTAAAAAACTTCACAAAACAACAAATATTTTTCTAGTTTAGACTATTTGGTGGGATTTCACCACTCTTATCAATATCTTTATCAAAAAATGATCACGATATTTTCCATCCTCATCCTCCAATCTAAAAAAAGAACTTTTTCAAATTTTTCTGCACTCTCTAGTATCTTATATGTGAAATTCCAACAAGTTGGAACATCAAGACGCAAGAGATTCTTCGATTCAATTTTAAGCAATTCCACACACTTTTTAAAAACTTAAAATCTATTTGGAGAGGACATCACATATCTAACCGCTTCTCAAACCTTAACTATTGACTCGTGAAGTTCTTTCAATCCATCACATACAATCAAGTTCAAAATATGAGCACAACACTACATATGTAAAAATGCTTGACTAAACACTGTACCCTTCCAATCTTTAGTTACTCTTTGCAAGAATTTAATAGTGGTGCTATTAGAACTAGCATTATCAAACATCAATGTACAATAACTATTACTATTCCATTCACGCAAATAAGATTCATTTTTTTTCCAATCATTTTCCCCTTATGACCTTCAACAAGACAAAAAGTTAATATTCTTTTATGCAAAACCCAATCATCATCAATAAAATGATAAGTAAGACACATATAATTCGAATTTTGTATTGAAATCTATGTGTCTTTGAATAAACATATTCTACGACCTTGCAAAACTTTCTTTAAATTCTCTCCCACCTCGTGATATATCTTCATAACATCTCTACCAATCGTAGTACGACATGAAATATTTTTAAATTTAGGTTGCAAAACGTTACAAAACCTTTTAAATCCATAATTTTCAACAAATTTAAATGAGAATTCATCTAAAATAACCATTTCTGCAAGAGTTCTTCAAGCTTTATCCATGGAAAAACTAGTTGCAACAAGACTAACCCCATCTTGTCCATCTTTTTTAAGTTGAGTAATTAATTGAGTTTGTCCCATAGGAAACTCCCTAAACGGATAATCAAGGAAATTTACAAGGTGAGTCTTTAAATTACTTGTCCCATGAGTTTTGGGATCTGTGTGATACTCTTTCGCACAATGTTTACAAGATGCCATTTGATTTACAAAAAAAAAAATAAAATCAAAATGACCCAGACCTCATAAACTTTCCTACTTGTACCACGTCTTTTCATATTTTTAGGTAAGCGTGATTTTTCAATACTAAGGGGAGCAGAGGCAACAGTTAGAGGGTTACCTTTTGAGGGGTGTAGAAGAACCCTTAGTATTAGCTTGTTCTATAATAGAAAAAACAGTTGAGCACGTGGACAAAAGGTACTAGCAAGACTCCCTGAAAAATAAGAGGAACAATTTTCAGCATTTATAAAGCTAACAAGTGTCACTTTAAACAAGAACATAAATAAAAACAGAATTACAGAAACAAAAACAATACACAAGTGTCAATGTACTGTTTCTGCCATTTGAATGTGAACTCGTGCTTTGTCTAATTCTTATTTAAAGTTTCTAGGAATGTATTTTTCTGAATATATCATTGTGAATGTACAGTTTAGTGTACTAGGAACACAATAGTCACTTTAAACAAGAACAGAAATAGAAACAGAAACAGAAAACAGAAAATTTATCATCTAAACAAGAACAAAAATAGAAACAGAAAACAGAAACTTTATCATTGTTATTTAGTGAATCGATATATTTAAACAAACCATTTAAATATGTAAACAAAAACAAATGTATAAACAAGCCATTGAACCTACTGTGATTTATCATTGCTTGAGGTTTGAGAACATAAGTTAGTGGGATTATATAAATAAATATATAAACAAACTATTTAAATATATAAACAAAATTATAGATTCATAGATTCATAGCACAAAAGGTTACAAATTTCGAAATATGCTTAAATATTTCGAAAAAGAAGCCCAAGGTTAAAGATTTCGGAACAGAAATCATAGATTCATAACCAAGATCAGAAAACAGAATTCAAAAATCCTAACGAAACAGAAAACCCTAATTAAAACAAAACACAAACACTAATTAAAACAAATTCGAAAACTCCAATCCATACATAAATTAAGCCTGATTTTGGGCCTAATTTCAAAATCGAAGAACAAACAAATCGAAGAAATCAAAATCAAAGAACAAATAGAAGAACTCACTGTTTTGGGCCTGATTTCAACAGTCAATTCTGTCTCTCACGAGTCTCATCGTCACAGAAAATTGAGTGTTTCATTTTAGAATTTGGTTTTGAATCAAACAAGAAGGCTACAAGAAGATCTTGGAATGAAAAATCTTGATTTATAGCTATTGTGGAATTGGAAGGAGAATCGAAGAAAACGAGACGACAGAAACTTGGAAGAGAGAGTTAAGAGGCGATGACGACAAATCAGCGAATGGAATTGAAGGTTTTGGAGTCGGTGATTTGCAAATTGAAGCGTCATTGACGGATTTGGAGGCTGAAGTTAAATGAGAGAAGAAAAGAATTGAAGGCGTCGTTGATGGAGTTCAACCAATGGAGACTTGAGTGATCAATTCATGTATGAAGTAAAGTAGTGAAACCCTAATGTATTTGGTCGGGTTGGGTGATGTTCGAGTGGGGGAAGGTATACCTACTAACCAATCCGATATATGAGGAAAAAATCGAGTTGTACCTAATCCAACCGCCAACACACACCAGACTGGTGTTTTCGGGTTCGGTCGATGGTAAATCTCAGGTGGGTCGGTTTGATTGAATCCATGCACACCCCTAATTAGGAGGATTCCTGATTTTGCTTATCCTCGGTCTTTCTTAATTTTTAGTAACTAGTGCCTACGCCTCTGAGGATGATCCATGTTGTTTCCTCCTTGCCTCTTTGTTAATGAGATTGTCTTTGACAATATCTATTATCAACTTTCCATCTGGCGCTAAATTGTTGAGTGATATTATGAGTGTTTCCCAACTGTCAGGTATATGCTAAGAAGTGGTAATACCTGTACGTCTTCTTCCAAAATAAAGTTTCATACTAATCAACCGATTACTAAGGCCTTGAAAATTATTCATATAATCAACTACATGTTGCCCATTTTTCTAGGTCAAATGAATAATTTTCTTAATCAAATTAGTCTTATTCAATCAAGTTTTTCTCTCATACCAGGACTCTAATTTTTTCCACAATTCATCAGTCTTGGTTTCATTAATAATATGTTGGTACACACTTTGATCAATCTATTGACGAATGTAACCAACAGTTTTTGTAAGACCCTGATTTTTTTTATATACGAACAATTTTAGTCACATTTTATAATATTTCAAAAATACTGGGGTGGATGGTGAGATTTATTTTGTTATTCTTATAATTTGGGACAGGTGTATCCCTATAGTATAAAATTATGTATATGATGTATAGATGAAAGTTTGTATATTGTCGTTTAGTATTGTTGTTTAGTCGATCAAGTGTGTCATGTCGACGTCACGCCGGCCCCATGGTGACGGGTGTTCGGGGTGGGGTATGACAATTTTGATATCAGAGCCAGGTTTCGATCCTAGGACTTGTGGGTTATGGGCCCACCAAGCTTCCACTACGCTTCCTCATCCTCTTTTAATAACACCGGATTTTCATAGAGAGAAACACCAGGTTTATTATAATCGCGGGATAACAGATCCTCAATTTTTTTGTCAACTCGGTATGCGCCTTATGATAGGGTGGAATTTATATAAGAATAGTTCCTAGAAGTAACTCGATAGTGTTTACTAACAACCCTGACAATTCTTTTCTCTAGCTACAACAATATCCACCGCCTGAACTTGTTTTGACTCGTGCCCAACACCCGCGTAAAGTATTCTAATATCATTTCTTTAACACTTTTCCAATCTCCTGAGCCAACTATCAATTGACTGAGGTAATGATTACATCTTCCCCAAAAATATAAACTTTGCTTCATCTCAGATTTGAAAAGTAGAGTCTTTTTTCAACAATCCACCGACAACTCTATATATTACTCACACGAAACAGACGAGATTTATGCACACCTACTATCATCACAGACCCACAATTCTCGACTACTTTCTACACTTCATCCTCTATTACATTTATTGTATTCACTAGTGCCACAAACTTTTGTTCTGTAGTATGAAAATTAAATTCGATATTTAGTTCTGATTTGCTCCAAAGAGATTTAAATTTTGTAGTACGTTCTAGGTTGACGGGTAGTCATGTTTCTAAAAGCTTCCGCTGCGCTACTCTGATAAAATTAAAATAAATAACAATATAATTTGTACACATCACGGTGGTCTCAGTGGATTGGGTCTCTCTTATTTCAACAAAAAATTTTCCCTAACCAATATGTATTTATTTCATCCAGTCAACCGATTCGTAACAATATTTCCAACCAGCATTTTAACCATATTCATATCGCAAACCGCCCTCGCTATTTTAATTAAGATAGTTGATTTGTTGTGCTAGATGTACCCTACTTGTCGGTTGTTAGATATAATGTTAACTACTGCGAATGAAAATCTTGAGTGTGTGTGAAAGTGAATTGACAATTATTAATTAAATGTGACTAATATGACCATGCGGTGTGAATCTGAAATATTATTGTTTTGATTGAGATTTTAATTACTATTGTTTTCGACGAAAATTTCGGGACGAAATTTCTTTTAGGGGAGAAGAATTGTAAGACCTCGATTTTTTTATATACGAACAATTTTAGTCACATTTTATAATATTTCAAAAATATCAGGGTGGATGGTAAGATTTATTTTGTTGTTCTTATAATTTGGGACAGGTGTATCCCTATGGTATAAAATTATGTATATGATGTATAGATGAAAGTTTGTATATTGTCGTATAGTATGGTTGGTTAGTCGGTCAAGTGTGTCATGTCGACGTTACGCCGGCCCCATGGTGACGGGTGTCCGGGGTGGGGTGTGACAGTTTTCCTATACATTATCTCCTATTATTCATTACTTTATTAACTTGATTTATCCACATCAATTTTTAAAAACAAATACAAATCCTTACAATAAAGGATGTTCATCATTCTAGATTTCCAAATAGTGTAATTGGTTGATGTCAATTTTACCATGGCCCCACCACTATCTTCCATTTTAAATCACACAAATAAACCTATCCCCAATAACCTAAAGCTCTAATATCAGTGTATAGTGGTCTTAGGTCTCTCTCAAGCCCCAAAATTAGCTCGTGGGTTGAGATTTTTCCTCACATTTATCGCCTGACCACCAACCCTTTTCACATCCAATGTGGGATAAACCTAATACAATCTACTACATACACATCCTAATTATTACAGTGAGTTTGTTACATACTTGGTTATACAATAATTGCTCTTACTTTTCTTTGCGCGAAATACTTTGTGAATATAATTGTATCAGACTGTTTATATCCGATGTGGGATAAACCCAACACAATCTACTACATACACATCCTAAATATTACCAGTGAGTTTGTTACATACTTGGTCATACCAGTGAGTTTGTTACATACTTGGTCATACAATAATTGTTCTTATTTCTTTGTGCAGAATACTTTGTGAATATAATTGTATCAGGGTGTTTAGATTGATCACATCATCAATTCTAGATCTTGTTATATATATATATATATATATAGTATTGACTTTGTGATAAAATGGTTTACGATTTTATATCAAGTTTTGTAAGAGTAATTTTTGCATACACATTGAAATCTATCATTTTGAGCAAATCAAAAAGAGTTTTTGTTAGATAATTGAAAAGTATTTTCTAAGAACATAAAATGATTAGATTTGGTAAATTGAACACAAGAAGAACTCGCACAGGCGAAATTAAGTTATTCATCAAGATCTAAATCTCCCGCATACCAATGTAAGACGGGATAAGCTAATTGAACATTTTTAATGTTTTTTCGAAGACCTATTTACTATATTGAAAATAGTCGTAGCTTCTCATTGTAAAGAATAATACTTGTAGGACTCCATGTGATACCATTCATCCAAAAATCTATTGGTGTTGTGGCCGGAGCATACCCTACCTAGGCTTGTATTGCATTTAGTAGCACACACAAGTGCCCATAACATTCGATTTTGGCCCAACCCACACTCGGACGTCTAGCAACAAGACAATTGCTACCAAAACCTCGCTAGCAACACCCCCTCAACAATTTCTCCCTCAAGGCGTCTTGATACAAGACAATTGCTGCTAAAACCTGACCAAAATCTCCTCCTTAAAAATTATTCCCTCAGGGAATCATATTCGCGACTTTGGTTCTGATTCCACTTGCAGGACTTGCAAGTCGAGCCGTATATAGAAGGGCAAAAAGTATGATGAATGCTCCAAATTTAAACATGGAATTAAAATAGATTTTATTTTTCAAAAAAAAAATATTTGAACCATATAACTTAAAATTAGGACCAAGATAAAAATTCGGTCTTGTTTTGATACAGAAACTTCAAATTAACCGACAGCCTGCATTAAAAAGCAAATAATTTCCTTGATTTTCTATTTCATTTCTGATTGAACACAGCTGTTCAACACAAATATCATCAGGCTTCAAGAAACAAACAGAACCCAACACCAAAATCAGAAAGAACTAAAAATTATAATAAATTGTTAAATTTCCACCTTCTTATTTCCCTCAGAATTCAGGTACTCCTTCACGACGTCTCTCATGTCTTCGAACCCATCGGACTTTCCGAAGAACTCAATCAATTTCCGGAGCTCCTCGTCGCCGAGATCATCGGTAAAAGGCCTGATCAGAATCCCATTCTCCGGCTGAAACAGGTATGAATTGGGGTTATCATCGACGATCACCGCATTCCTCAAGTCCCTCCCCAATTCTGACAAGTCCTTTACGAACTTTCCGTCAACTTCCTTGCACGAATCGCGATACAGTCTGTGTGAAATCGCCGCCCTCCGGTCGATCCTGTCCAGCACCAGCGATGCATACTCCTCGATCCCCGCGGTGAAGATCACGATCTCGAACTTCTCGCCAAGTGTTCGTAGAAATTCATCAACGAATGGACGCTTTAGAACGTAGAAATCGATTTTCACGCCGTCAATCACCGGCCTGACGACGAAATCGTATTTTTCCGGAGGTGGGTCGGGCTTGGAATGGACCAGAGTTTCGTCCAGATCGAGAAAAATGGTCCTCCTCTTCGGCGGAAACAACGGTGGAAGCGGTGTTTTAACAGCGAAGAGGGGTCTACGGATGTTCTCTGGGTCGTCGGAAACTTTCTTGAGCGCCTGGTAAGCATGCTTCCTGGGGCTTCGTCTGGGGGTTCCAATTCGGGTAAGTTTGGAGAAGATCTTGATTAGGCGACGGTGACAAGTGTATATGGACTTGTTGATGGAAGCTACCACCACGGCGGAGGCTGCTTTGGCGGCGCTCTTGATCGGAGACTTCTTTCGGCCACGGCGTTGGTGGCTTCTTCTATCTTTGATGGTTTTCGTTGGGGTTTTCTTAATTATTTTGGACACCATTTCCGGGTTTTTCGAACTCCAGTCGGAAAATTTAGAGAGAGAGCGAGAGAGAGAGAGAAATGTGGGTAGTTGGAGCGGTCCAATGGGACTTTCAAATTTTAAATTGTTTTAAAACTTGGCTCAATTGCAACGGTCGAGTATCTCTTGGCAGAGGAAGGGGTAGTGTCGAGACATAGGAAACGTTTTGGGGTCAAATTAGAATATTGAGAAATTATGAGAACGTTGAGCTCAGAATCGTTGTCGAGTTCAAATTTCAAAATTCATTGGGGGCCAATTAGCCTATACTATACATCACTATGACCCCCAATATTTTTACGATTGACAATAGATCCTATTCTTTTTTATTAAAAAAATAGAGGAATTGGATCTAGTTTGCTTCACAGGATACAACCCAATATATGGATTGAGTTGAATTATTGGAAAAAACAAACACTCAATATAATGAATCTCTCTCCCTAACTCCAACATTTTTTTAAGCATCAACAAAATAAAATATTGTTCATAAATTCTAATTTAGTTTTTATTTTTTCACCAATTCTTTTTTATAAATTTAATGACAAAATCATCCCGATAAAAAAAAAAATCTCAATTCCCAATTTATTTTCTCTATTTGTCTTTTTTAAACTTTTCTTTTTTCATACACATGCTTCGTAGGCTCTCTCTCTCTCTCTCTCTTTGAATGTCTGTCGCTCAACTCTTCACTGTCGCCGGTCACTTGTTGTCGTTGCCACTCTTGCCACTACCACCTTTGCTACCTTTTCTTCCTCTTCCTTTTGCCATTAGTGTTTTTTATTCATCTTTGAGCACCATGTCTGCTTTTGTGGTTGTTAATTGTCTGCTTCTTTCGCTTCCTTCGCTGCATCTTCTTCCCCTTCTTACTTAGACTTGTTCAAATTTGAGTAAATCTAGGCAGATCTGATAAGAATCACTTGTTCGCCGCTGCCACCCATTGGAGAACAATGACAAATGAACATTGTAGACGACGAAGAGGAAAAAATGGACGAAGGCGATGAACAAATGACAAAAGGACATGGGCGAGGGTGGAAGCAAGGTGACAGTGGATGCGAGACACTATTTCAATTGTGTTTGTTTTTTTAAGTTTTATTTTTTCTAATTTTTGGGATCAATTTCACTGGAATTCAGTGGATTTGAATTCTCTAATTTTAGATTTTAGTAGTTTTATTCGTGAGAATGTGAAAAAAGTAAAGGCTTGTACGATGTTGGTTCAATTTTTAATTGCTTCCATTCAGAACTACGTTTTGGGGTCTATAAATTTTATTGGATTTCCTCTTTATATTGTTAGTGGATTTTCACTTGATTATGTAATTTTATATAAGTGATTTTTCACTTTTGGTTGCTTGAGTTTTTTATATGAATGTTTGATTTGTTGAATTTTAGATTGGTGTAGATCATGGCATATGATTTTCTTCGTAATTTTGGCGAAATTGTTTATTTTTCTTATATTTACTGGAACTATTAGTCGTCAATAGAATTATAAAAAATTAGTGGAATTTTTAATATTCAGTGGAATTATTAAAAGTTTAGTGGAACAATGATTTATTGATTTTTTTTATAACTTTTTGTCAATTAATTTGTTTATAAATATAGTTTTGTATTAAATAGTTTTAATCTTTTTAAAATTTAATGTTTTTATATTTTTATTTTTTTTATTGAAATGTTAAAAAAAAATAAAAATCAATGGAACATATGTATATGTATTTAAAAAAACATTATATAAGTTCAAAAAAAAAAAAAAATTCGGTGAACTTTTAAAAAAAATAGTGGAATTACAAAAAGTTTAGTGGAAATTATTTTTATACACATGAAAAATGGATAGTATTGAAATGAAATTATTTTTGTACTTTTAGCATGAATTTGATTTGACCGGTCAGTCCTTAGAAAGCTTTAGTTTTTATTTTATTTTTATAAAAAAATCAAAACTTAGAGAGCTGTCAACAAAATTCTCAAAATAATATGTATAGAAGTGTATAACTGACAAGACATTTTTAAAAATCACTTTTAGATACACTATCCAAATACCCACGTTTAGATAGATTTCACAAACAACAATTTCAAACCGTACATCCAAATATCAATTTGTTTTTTTACGTAATTTTTGCACCAACACTTTTAAACTGTTTTTTACTGACAACATTTTCAGCTAGAAAGTACCACTTAGGTAAATTAGTATTTAATACCATATGGTTTTAGGTTGAAATCTTTTCGACTTAATAAATTACTCTAAAAATTATGGAGAGGGAACTAAATATATTGTTATTTTTATATTTGATTATTTTTCTTTTTCTTTTTGGGTGGGGGTTCGGGGGAAAGAGGGGGTGGGGTATGTAGAATGGGCTAGCTTATTATGTCCAGCTAAAAACCCAAGCATTTACGGATGGGTGCCCGTCCTCAAAACAAAACATTGACCCAATTCGAAAGGCCCAAGCCAATATAGATACACAAGTTAAAGAAAACCATACAAAGCATATTGTGGCATAAGCACACTTCTTTATATTTTAATAATATTTAATATATATATATATATATATATATATATCTTTTTAGTTCACTTATTTGACATATTTTTACTATATTTTATTAACAAAAATACCCATTTAACATAATATTTTTTTTGTTTTTAGTTATATCTTTAAATTTTATTTTCTATTTTCTACTCTCTATCATTTTAATTTTCTATTTCATTTTTTTTATTTCTAATTTTTTATATAGTATTTATTTAAAATAAAAAATGTCAAAATCAAAAGTAAAAACATAAAAATTTAAAAAGTGAAAAAAAAATCAAGCCTAAAAGCAAAAAATAGGAATCTATAAAGGAAAGAAAAATTGAAAACAAAAACTAAAAAATTAAAAAAAAAAAAAAAAAAAAATCTTCTTTTTTTATTTTAAATATGAAGTGATTCTTTTTCGTTTTTAATTATAACTTTCTATTATTTTATTTTCTATAAACACCATACACAAAAATTAAAGAAAAAAAAATTAAATAAATAATACGGCATAAAAGAAAAAAAAAAAAAAAAGATTGTAAACACTAAAAAGAAGAGAGACAAAATAAAAAAAGTAAAATACAAAAAATATTATGTTGTAAAGTTATTTTTATCAACAAAATATAATAAATAGTCTCTCAAATATTATTAAAACAACAGAGGTGGTATTTATCGAATTGACAAGACCTCTGCTATTTAATTTCAACCTTCAAAATTGATCAGACATGTTTTTTCTTTCTTTCTTCTCTTCTTCATTTTCATTTTTTTATTTTTATTAGTTTTTAATAAATAAATAAAAAATCTACTTGTGAGGTATTGGGAAAAAAAAAATTAAAAAAAATTGAGAAGAGTCCGTAGATGAGAATGTGAATGACATCACATTAACATGTGCAGAAGTGTCCCCTTTCAACTCTTACATTTTCAAAGGTCAATCATTTTAACACAATCTTGTTCAATTTTAACTTTTATTAGTTGGAACATTGTTTGAACACACCAAAAGGTATTTTTAATAATTTTAAATTAATAAATAAATAAATATGTAAATACTACTAAAATATATTCACCCCTTTTCTGTTGACCAAAACTCATCCAATAATATTTTTTGCACTAAACATTTCATTAATTTGTCTCATTTCTTCTCTATTTATGTCGAGGACAAGTTTTCAACATGTACATGACATATTGTCTGTGTTAAGCATGAACTGGGGGTTCAAATGATTTTTTGACCACATAAGTATTCAGTTGGCTCTCACTATTTAGTGTTGAATACATTTGATTTTTCATAATTAAAATTGAGTTCAATTTGGCCCATTACAAATCTGTTAAGCAAAACTGACGATCAACAGTTATTGTAAGATTAGTTTGGTCATTTTGAGTCTAAAGTCAGTTTTCAATCTCTTCAGCCAATATGGATTAATTATACTTCGCATATGTTCATTTTACAACTTGTGAAAATTCACATTTTTATTTTTATATTTCAAAAATAAATAAAATATTACTTAAAATTTAGGATATTTTGGTTACGAAATTAAAATTCTACTTCCAAATTGAACCCTAATATTCTAATGATAACAACAATATTGCCATGTAATAATACTTTTAAGGATTAATATGAGATAATTAAAATAAAAAGGCGTAAAACAATATATGACCAAAACTTTTAGGGTTCAAACAGCTAAAAATCAAATTTTTAGGGTTCAAACTTTGTTCCAACTAATTTATGAGGTCTATTTAAATTATTTCTAAACTTAAAGGTCCATATTGTATTTTTTGTCATGTTCTTTCTTCTCCCTTGCACGACCACCACCACTGGCGGCAAATATAAAAGACTTTACCACCACTCCACCGACACGGCCACCCCAGTAACCTGTTCCTTTGTTTTCTATTCTTTCCTTCCTTCTCTCCCTCTCTCTCCCAATAGATTTGTTGCAGCGACGGATCTGCTGCAGATTCGTTGTCGTAACAGATTTACAGTGACGGATCTGGTGGTAGAGAAAGGAAGAGAGAGAGAGAGAGAAAGAGAGAAGAAGAAGAAGAAGAAGGAAGGAAGGAAGAGGAAGGAGAAGGAAGATCAAATTCCGGCGAGGTTCCGGTGGGTTGTGGTGGCTGTTTCGATAGGGTGGGGGTGGGAGGAGGATGTAGTTTTTTTTTTTTTTTTTTTTTTTTTTTTTTTTTTTTTTTTTTTTGTATCATGTTGTTGGGTTGAGGAAGATAATTACGCTGAAATGACGCATGTACCCCTGTGTCAAAAGTTACGTGCTTAGCACATGACTTATTTTTATCCAAATTGGCTAACACCGGTATCAATTGACCCAAATTCGATAATGAAGGACCAAATGTGTTAACACTAAATAGTGGAGCTCAATTGAACATCAACCCCATTTTTATGGGGCCAAAATATCATTTTTCCAAGAAGTTTAACATGTTGCGAAGGTTCGAGCCACTTTTAAAAAAAAAAAAACTAAGTGTGTCCCACCGAAATCCCCTAAAATCTATTACACCGATTTTAATTATTTTTTCTTAATTTTGTAGAATCGATGGGCCTAACTCACTCTCAAAATAGGCCTTGTAAGAGAAGGGTTGTCTTACATTTTATACATAGTTTAGGATCAGATAACACAAGCGATGTGGGATTCAACACGTCCCTTTACGCGCAGGTTGGACTTTGACAAACCACTATGAATGGATATCGGGGAACCTAATATCAAAGTGGGATTTAACATACCTCCTCATGCTCATGATGGATTTTGACAAACCACTTTGAATGGATATTAGGGAGCCCAACATCAATGTGAGATTTAGCACACGCCCTCACACAGAGGGTAGACTTTAATAAACCATTGCATACGGATATCAAGGGTCTAACATTTATGTGGGATTCAAGACACCCCTTAATCACTTTCAAAAGACGTCTTCTAAGAGAAGGATTGTCCTACACTTTCTATATAGCTTAGGATCATGTAGCACAAGTGATGTGGGATTTAACAATAATAAATATCAATTTTTTTTTTTTGGTTTGCATTGAGATGTGTCCAGATTAGGTTATGCGCACCTCAACTAATCACATCACCGAGCGATCTTACGGGCGTACTTTCCCACATTACCCTAGTGCATTCGGAATTAAATTTAAGATTTAATTCTTGGAGTGTTCTCTAAGACAATTAAACCCTAATTGATGAGAAAATAGATACATTTCCTTGCCAATTGGACTATTAATAACCATCAATATTTAATTATGTGATTAGGTATTCATTAGCTTTCATCAAAGAGAGAGAGCGACCAAATGCAGGTGAGAGAGAGTGAACTTTCCGGTTAAAGGTAGAAAAAGGTAATGCAACGAAGGGTCATTGCCTGCCACTTAAAAAAATAATGATAAAGCGACTATTAATTAGAAAGAAAAAAAATAATAATTAAAAGAACTCCATGAATCATGGGGATATAATGCCTTCAATTATATATGCCGTTTTCCAGTCAAAATTTAGTTATGAAAACAGTGAGATGCTCGTGTGAAGAAAATTAAAATTACGTGGATAAATAGTAGCACTAAATGGATAAAGATAAAGATAATAACAAACTGTTGAGATAGAGAATTTTCGTGCAGAGAGAGGGAGGATAAAGAATTACTGAAACAAATGCAAGAGTAAATTACACTCTTTCTTTACCCATGAATATTTATATAATTTCGTAGTTTATGACTGTTGAAGTTTTAATAGTAAATTTTGGATAATGTGCAGAAAAGGCTCACTTGGAAAATTCAAGAGAAACATTATCCGTGTTATTGTTAATTATATATACGGACTTGACCCACTAGGTTAAATCTTAATTATTCTAAAAAAATCAAATCCTAATTCTATTAGGAAAACCCTAGTCACTTTCTCTATATAAACTCTTTGTATATCTCCGTAAATTAAAATTTTCAAACATATAGATACAATCTCTCATATTCTCTCTTAATATTTTGCCTCTCAATATTCTAATTAATATGGTATCAGAGTCAATTTTTCTTAGTCTTGTTCTAACTAAAATTCCTCATTTTTTTGAATCACCGCCCATTGCCTCCGATACACTTTATCATCATTCCAATAACTCAACATCGTCTCCACCACCACCCTCCAACTCGTTTTGAAACAGTGAGTCCAATTCCATCGGATAACAGCCCAACCATGCTTCCACGTGCCGCCAAAGTACTCTGCATTGCCTTCATTGTCTTTTGACATCCAACTGAGCATGTCCCCAAGACTTCAGATGTTGCACTAACTGAGCCTGTCCTGGAGAATTCCCGTTGTTTTAGTAGGGTAACACAACCTCCCCCATATGTTTGTGATTTTCATTATTTTATACCATACTTAATTTGCATGAGGCTCTATAAGGAGGCAGTACTAACCCTCTTTGACAGAAAAGAATAGACGAGGAACTTCATGCAAGTGAAAATTTTCAAATAAAAAAACTTTTCTGATGACTTTGTTGAACGCTATAAAGCTCGACTTATTGCAGAAAGATTTGCTCAGGAATATGGTATCGATTACAAAGAGACATTTGCACCTATAGCTAGACTCCCATTTGTCTGTACTTTCATTGCCATTGTAGTTATTTGCAAATGGTCCATTTTTCAGATGGATGGCAAGAATGCCTTCCTCAATGATGATTTTCTAAAAGAAGTATACATGCATACCCCTCCTAGCCTAGCATTTCCTCAACACAAAATTTGTTGTCTTCGCCGTGCCCTATATGGTTTCAAATAAGCTCATCAGGTTTGGTTTGTAAAATTCAGCACTACTATCTACCAGTTCGGGTTCACATTCAGTGCTTATGATTTTGTCTTGTTTATTCATTAAACTGACAACGATACCATCATTACAGGAGATGGTTTATGCGAAATCTCCCAATGCAAAATCTCGCAATGGTCAATTCGAGATGAAAGATCTTGACGTGCTCACTTATTTTTTTTGTCACAAAATTTTAAGTAGTTCAGATGGATACATTTTCTCTTAGGAAAAATATTCATTTGATCTAAGGCTAGTATCATTGACTCCGCGATCGCCAACACTCCTGTAGAGCTGAATATAAGACTTACTCTGCTAAATGACTTCTTTTACCCTAACATCACTCTTTATCACCAACTTGTTAAAGTTTGGTATATCTCACAGTTACTCGCCCAGTATCACCTATACCGTCCATCAAGTCATCCAATTCTTGTCCATTCATTAGACTATTCATTACTCGATTGTTCTTCGCATTCTTCGATATGTCACAGCCACCTTATTTCACAGACTTTATTTCTCTATCCAGTTCACTCCTACTTTACAGGTTTATACTGATGCCTATTAAACTAGAGATTCCATCGACAGACGTTTAACCACTGGTTATTATTTTTTCTTGGTTAACTCTATCATTTCTTAGTATAGTAAGAAACAAACAGTGGTTGCTCGCTCCAATACTGAAGTTGTCCATCGTTGATGCAACATAATAATTACTTTAACTTCGCTTGCTCTTCGCTAATATGAGTCTCTTCCCCTACTTGCCACTGTTCTGAATTGTGACGATAGAAGTTCTATTCAGATTTTCCATAATGACATTTTCCATGAGCGTATAAAACATATCGATATTGATTGTCACTTTATCCGTCACCATATTCTCCAGAATACTGTTCGTCTTTACTCCGCCAGTTCAACTGATCAAACAACATATATTTTCACCAAGGTTCATCTACCGTACGCTTTTACACTCTGGTTTCTAAACTTAAGTTCACGTCTAATTTACCGTCTTGAGTTTTAGGGGGATGTTAATATATGTATATGAATGGGCCTGGACCCACTAGGTTAAACTCTAATTCTTCTAGGAAAAATAAACCCTAATCTTAGAAGGAAAACCCTAGTCTCTCTCTCTATATAAACTCTTTGTATATCTCTGTAAATTGAATCTTTTAAATGTGTCAATGCAATCTCTCATATTCTCTTTCAGTATTCCGCCTCTCAATTATTCTAACAATCCAAAATCGAGAAATGCCCTTGTGTGCTAGAGGGAGTTTAATCAAAGTCACTCTTTCGTTATACTATTAAAATTATAAATGAGTGGGGTTTACCCAAAAAAATATACTTTTACTTAAAAATCAAAGTCGTATGTCCAGTCAAGACAAATTAGTGACTGTGAAGCATGCTTAGAAGGAAATTGATCCTTCCCCAAGTTAGTCCATTCAGAAAAGGGAGGGGTCATTGTGTAGATTGCATTCGAGCAACCCTTTCAAAGAGGGGAGGTACGACAATTTTTTTTTTTTTTTTTTTTTCTAGTTTTGTTACTTCTATCAAACTCGAGGTTGGACCATAATGTTTTCTTTCTCCAACTAATCTATTAATTGTTGTATATGAATGCATATACATAATAATTTTGTATTATCCATATAAATGCCCTATAATAATAATAATAATAATGATAATAATAATAATAATAATAATAATAATAATAATAATAATAATAATAATAATAATAGACAATTGAAAAAAAATTGGATGATAATGTCCTATTCCATCGATCTTTTATACCATAAAAATCGAAAACTAAAAAATGACTAGTTTTTACTTTACAAAAAAAACACATTTCAAATCATATTTTACTCTTTCTTGTATTTTTAAAAGTATTTTTAAATTACAAAATAAATGTTTTTTAAACATAAAGTTTGGCACTGTTTGATAACCTTTTTTTTTTTTTTTTTAAAAAAATTAAATTAAAAAAATATTTACAAATATTAACAAAAGTTGTCAATAATTTCTCCCGTCAATCTTGTTTCTTCGTTGTTTTGAATCGAAATATTCAAAATTTTATCTCATGCAACAAAAATTCATAACTGTAGACAAGACATTTTGATGGCCCGCAAAAAATATTTTATGCTTTATATATTGTTTTATATTTTATTTTGTTTTATTTTTAGAAAACACAAAATATAAAAAGAAGAAAGAAAAAGAAAATAGAAAAAAAAATAAAAGAAGAAAAGAAAATAGAAATAGAAAATAAAATAAAATAAAATAAAAGAGAGAGAGAGAAGAGAAGAGAAAGAGAAGAGAGAAAAATTCAATTAGAGAGAAAGAGGAGAAAAAGAAGGTGGGCCCACGGTTAGAGGAGGGAGAAAAGAAATAGAGAGAGAGAGAGAAAAAGTGTCGAGGGGCCTACGGTCTGGCCAAATAATAATAAAAAAAAAATAAGAAAGAGAAATCAGTGGACACGTGGCAGCTGCTTATGTTGCCATGCGCCCGTAGCAGAACAAGGGGGGGCGCAATTCGCGTGCCCTGCTTCTAGAAATCTCCTCGCACGACTTTTTCCTTTTCCTCGCTAATTTAGGGTTAGGATTTGGCGGTTTGGCTAGTTTGTTTAGGATTTTTTCATTCTCTCTCTTTTCCTATAAATAGGGTTATTCCCCTTACAGTTTAAGCACTCCAAAAAATTCACAGAGAAACCCTTCTAAGGAGCGATTCTTAACGAAAGTCCATTCGAGAAGTCATCTTTGAGAGAATAAAAACTATACATCGGGGATCTTTGACAAGGCAGGTATATTTCTTATCCCTTAATTCTTTTCATCATTTTATTTTATTATCGCAATTCAAATTCCTGCAAATTTAGTTTCCGTTAGAATCATCCGATAATTCGATGAACATGCTGGGACAAGGTTTTCTTTTTGGGATTAGCCTTCAAACGTGCGATGATGATACCTTTTTTTCCTTATTATTATTATTATTATTATTATTATTATTATTATTATTATTATTATTATTATTATTATCATTATTTTACTATTTATTTAAGTTGTTGCTATACCTTTTTTTTCAAAATAAAAAATAATAAAAGTAAAAATAATAAAAATTATTTTGTAAGAATTAATTCTCACAAACCTTTGGGCGATTTTCATGATTCGATATATTGAAGGAAAGATTTCTTTATCGACGATTTGATTTTCTAAATAAAATAAAATTTATAAACAATCAGTTTTGTAAATCATTTTTACGGTTAGACGTTTCCTTAAATTTTACTTAAGTTTTAGTGGAATTAATTTTGACAAAACACATTCCCGTGATATTTTCTTGATTCTCATTTTCATAGAATTTAAGGAAATGTCAAATTATAACTTCTTTAAAATAATTGGGCAAATTAGGAAAGTAGGCTTTTTGTGACATTGCATTTATATAAAATAATATAATATTTCACGTCGCTTTGCATGTTTGACTTTTGCATCACTTAAAAAATATTTAGATTAATTTGTCCACTAAAATTAAAAATTTCATCGGAAATATACATAAAACTACCCCCTGGGGGACCATTCTTGTCGAATTCTTTAATATTTGATAAGAGGTCTATTGATTCCTAGGTTTTGATGGACAATTAAACGTTGAAGTTTTTTATGGAACTAATGTGTTTATTGAATATTTCAGAAAGAGTTCCAAATTATTGATTATATTGAAGACATCATGAAGAAAATGTTGTGGATGCAAAGATGAATGTAGTGAAGAAATGAAGAGTTTGAAAATCTTGAATAAATTAAGTGAAAACAACTCAATACTCTTATATTCTTAATGCAACTCGAATTAGGATCATACACAGCAATATTAAATGAGTTATCATTTTGTGTGTTGAAATAATAAAATTTAGGATCCTAATTATTGTTTTAATATGTGTTCCTTATGTAAAATTGAAATTGACCTAATTGAAAATGAGGATTAAATTATAAAAAATTTAAAATTTATGATCAATTCAGTCAACCGAGAAAAATAACCGGTTAACTGAATCAAATAGTGGGTTTTAGAGCAGAATTGGTGAAGGAAATTTCCACTTAGCATCAATCGGTCAAA
This sequence comes from Eucommia ulmoides, assembly GCA_016647705.1. Classification (NCBI taxonomy): domain Eukaryota; kingdom Viridiplantae; phylum Streptophyta; class Magnoliopsida; order Garryales; family Eucommiaceae; genus Eucommia; species Eucommia ulmoides. The sequence goes on from CM028329.1 coordinate 6,124,729, forward strand.
TGATAAAAAAGGATCGGTCAACCATATGAATTTGTGAAGTTTTCGGAGCAAAATGTGTAGTCCTTGCATTGATCGGTCAACCGATTGAAGGCAATCGGTCAACTGACTAGATTTACGTTTTGGCAGGGAAAGTCTCTGAATCAATCGATCAACCGATTGGGTTGAATTTTGGCAAGGGAAACTCTCTGCATTAATTGGTCAACCGACCAGAGAGGAATTGGTCAACCGACTGGCATTTTGGTTTGGCTTGGTTTCAATGCTGTATCAATCGATCAACCGACTATTTCGGTTAACGTCTCGTAGAACTTGGTCTTTCGATAAAAAACTAGCCGTTTTTTACAATTCCAAGAGAGAAATTTGGGGGATCTGATTCTATTGAAGATATGGTATATATATTTATATATCCCTTTTAATTTGGTCCACATAATTCAAGATTCTCATAATTTAAATAGTTAAATACTTCATATCTTTATGATTGTTAATTAAGAAATGTTTCATGGACTTATTTGAGAGTTTTAAAAGATATTTTTAAGTGAATTACATTAGAATTGAATTATTATGTTATATGGGGTCTAAGAGTGCCTTTTAAAGGTATATCTTTTGAAAAATAGCCGTTAAAGGGCTTGTTATTAGTCTATATATATAGACTTGTGGGATTGAGATAAAAGACATTAAGAACATCAGCTTTGAACTATTCTAAGAGTGATATTCATGTTGAGATTTTTGTGAGAGATTCTATATAAGTTCTTGATCTAAAGCGCTGTTGATTTGGCATCACCGACTTGTACTATATTGTGATTCTGTTTTTAATCTTCAATATTTTCTCGGTGAGATTTTTCCAAATTATTGTTCTTTATTTTGATTTCATATTATTATTGATTGCTTGGATTTAATATCATTAGAAAATCGTTTTCAAACGTAAAAGCCTGAAAAATCGTTTTAAAATGATTTTGTGTGTTTATCTGATCATGTGTTTTAATTTATGCTACCCACATTGATTATTAATCAGATATTAATTTGTCTCACATTGTATCTATCACATAATAAATTTCAGGAATTAATCGAGTATAACTGTATTGAGGTGGTAGAACCTTCTTGTGGGAAAAAACTTATATTTTTCGGTATTTGTGAGTTTGAGCGGATTAGACACGGTTGGACTTGTGTCTAGTCAGGGGAGCTAGGTTTTGATATTTTTCCTATGAACAAGATTAGGGTTTGATATTTGTCTTAAGTAAAATGGTTAGGTTATTCATTTCCCTTGAAAAGAACTAAGTTTTTATTTTTCTTGAAATTGAATTAATTTGAGTGAATTGTAAATATTCAATCCTTACATGTGAAAAGGATATTTCTGAGTGTTGTGAGGTTTTGATTCTTCTTGTAATAGAATTAGGTTAATCTTTAGTTTGGTAAAAAGATAAGGTTCTTCCTTAACTTGGGAAAAGAAAATTGTAAATGTTGATGATGAGTTTGGGAAAAGAATCATTGTAAGGGTTTGGTTCCTACTGTTAAAGGAATTAAGGGGTTTAGAGGTTGCAAATTTTTATGGAGCTTGAGGGTCTAGATTAGGCAAGACTAGTTTGCTGAATCAGGATATATCTTGGTGTTCTGCATTTTTTATTTTCATTATATTTTATTTGGGTGTGCACCTAAAACTAAATACTTATCCACTGCGTAACGAAGATAATAATTGATTTAAGACAAATTAATTATTTGATAATTAAGTGTTAAAAAAATTTTTTATTTAAATTTTTATAACTACCCAATTTAACCCCCCCTCTTGGATAGCTTATTGGGCCAACAAGGTCATATTGGAGGAACATTCCTAAAAATACCAAAATTTGGTCTCACCATATTTTTAAAAAATACCAAAAAGATTCCATAGGAAGGGAAAGATTTCAAAATAAAATAAAACATTCGGACTTAAATTAATTGGACATAGGGTTGCGCAAAATACCTGAAACCAGATGGGTTGACCCTAACCTGCCTAAAAATAACCTGATCCGATTATAAAATGAACAAAAATGAATTGATTTGGCCCAAATTATTCAAGATCTAAACTATCAGATCAAGAATCGAATCAATGAAATAGAAAGCGGGTTCACCAGATCTGATCCGAATCAAAACGACGTTGTTTCACACATGTATCAACATACATTGTTCAGTTGAAACCCTAGTTGCTTTTATCATTTTTCTTCCTTATGCTTCGAAGTTCGTCGAGATCTCCCATTACCAAAGTTTCTTCTCTCAACACCGAAGCTCAATACCTTCATCATTCCATGTCTTCATCTCGTATAAAACCTAGTCCACTGCCTTCGATTCGTGTAAATTCTACTCATTTCACAATTCATCAGTCGTCGGCAGTGCACCATAGATAAGGAGCTTAGGGTTTTCTACATCGTTTTTGTATGTTTTTAACTGTGTTGTGATCGTTTTTTTATCTTCCAAATCGAAGACGACAATGATTCGAAGCTTGTGTATGTTTTTGATTTTGTTTGTTGTTGACTTCGTTTCGTCTGTTTGTGATCTCATTGAAATATTGACCCGCTCGAAATATCGACCCATTTTTCTTTAGGCGGGTCATCAATCAAACCCGATTTGAAACTTCGAAATCGGTATAGTTTTTCACTAATCTGAGAAATTCGGATCGGCCCATTTCAACCAACTGAACCCAACCCGTGCACACCCATAATTGGACATAAGGTATTTGTAGACATGGCATTTTGACCGTCCCGCAAAAAAATTATGCTTTATTTTAAAATTTATTTTATTTTTATTTTCAAAAAAATAAAAAAATAGAGAAAAAAGAAAATAAAAAGGAAAGATAAAAGAAGAAAAAAAAACTGAAAAAAAAAACAAAAAAAAAAAAGGTTTCTTTGTCAAAATGGGATTAGGTTTCCTTTTCCCTTTCCCTTTAGGTTTTGTTTCCTTTTCCTCGTCGAATTGGGACTAGGGTTTCTTAGGGTTTTTAGAATTTTTTACTCTACCTCATTTCTATAAATAAGACTCCCCTTCTCATAGTTTAGAAAAAAAAATTCAAAGAGAACCCTTCGGAGGAAAAAAAAAACCCTTAGAGAGTGATTCTCATCGTAAACCCTTTCAGGAAGCTGTTTGCGTGAGAGAAAAGTCTAAGCATCGGGATTCTTGGCCTAGAACAAGTATATTTTCCTATTTTTAATTATTTTTTTTAATTTATTTTATTCTCTTCGTAATTTAAATTCATGCAAACTTTATTTTTTATTATCCGATGACTCGATGAAAAACGTCAGGATAAGATTTTCCATTCTCGATCTGAATCTTTGAACGTTTAAACGAGAATATTCGATTCTCGCTTTTTTTTTTTTTTTTTTTTTAATAATAAAAAGGAAAAGCTAAAAAAGCAAGTCGTCCGATGATCCGATGAAAACGCCGGGGTAGGTGTCTCGTGCTTAAACCCAACTCCGAGCGTTAGGTGAATGATGTTTTATTATTTGTTTTGCTGCATTTTTTTTATTTTGTATTTTTCTGCATTTTTTTAGTTTTAATTTTTATTTTATTCTTCTTATCAAAAACCCTAATAAATAAATAAATAATAAAATCTTTTATTGGTAGGAATTAATCCTTACAAAACTTAAGTTGAATCCGATGATTCAATAAGTCGTGGGAGAATTTTCCGTGACCTCGTTTCCATTCCCCGACCCGAGTGGAATTTAGAAACGAATGGTTTTAGGAAATCTTTTCACTCGGTAGATGTTTTGTGGGATTTCATTTGAGTTTCGAAAAGATTAATTTAAACTAAATTGTTTCTACGAACCCTCACTCGATTCTCATATCCATAGAATTTGAGAGAATTTCAAATCGGGATTGCTTTAAAGTAAACGGCTAAACTCAAAGTAGATTTTTTTGGCATCCACTTAGCATGTTTATTTGTTGCATTATTTAGACGATATGTTTAATACACTTTCATCACTCACAATTTTTTTTCTACATAGTTTTTTTTTTTTTTTTCATAAATCCATGTTACTTTTTTATATCTAATCACGACACGTGCACCACTTACGTTTTTTTGTTATAATTAAATCATTGTCACATATAATCAGGTTAATTCATATAGTACTCATATCAGTTTTCATTGATATATTTAAATTAAACCCATTAATTATTTTTTAGTCATTTTTGCATATAAAATTTTAATTTTTGTATTCATATTTTCATATTTATTCACTTATTTGAGTTTGCCAATTTAAAGTAAAGAAGTATTTAAGAAACATATATAAATACCCCCCGGGAACCATCCTTATCGAATTCTTAATATTCGATAAGAGGTTATACCGGGAGAACATTCCAAAAAATTCAAAAATTTGTCCTACCTTATTTGTAAAAATACCAAAAAGATTTTTATAAGAAGGAAATGATTTCAAAATAAAATAAAACACTTGGACTAAACTAATTGAACTTAATTGGATATAATGTACCATTTTCGAACGGGCGTCTTGGGGTGCCTAACACCTTCCCCGAGCATAACCGACTCCCGAGCCTTTAAATGAATCTTTGGTCTGACCATGTTTTTATTTAGTCAACTTTTTACTTAGGCCTTTTAAATTGTTTTCTAAAAATCGGTGAGTTAGCACACCATTTAAACCCAATGTTAGGTGGCGACTTCTTATTTTTAAAACAGCCTAAGTATATTTTTGAGAAAATCGACAAAAAGTACTGTTTTCGGACGGACATCTTGAGGTGCCTAACACCTTCCCCGAGCATAACTGATCCTTGAACTCTTAAATGAATCTTTGGTTTGACCGTGTTTTGGAGTCAATTTTTACTTAAGTCTTTTAAATTGTTTTCTAAAAATCCGATGATCTAGCAAACCATTTAAATTCAATGTTAGGTGGCGAGTTCTTGTTTTAAAATGACCTTAGTACATTTTTTAGAAAATTAGCGCTTTTAGAAACCCTTCTCTTTTAAGCTTATTATTTAATATTCTTTTTCTTTCGGAAAATTGAGGTGCGTCAATAACTTTTCAGGCAAATTAGAAAAATGCACGAAAATGAAGGTTCTGAAGTGAGATTTACTCGAACTTTATCGATTCTATGTTTTTATGCCAATTTAGACCAGCTTTTTCCCTCACTTTTGCGAGGCAGAAATAGTGGGAGGTTGGATTTGCATGCGAGTTGAATTAATGTAGCATGCGCATTGATAAACCAATATACAGTTGGTTGGTTGGTTCAATATTTAGTGCTTCAGTCATTTAATTTATTTTTAGATTGAGTGGAAATGATATAATTTGTGACGTTATGATGAGTTGGATTTTTCTTTCTCCAAGTTAGAAACATTAGTTTATCTTTACGACATAACCTTTACGTCATACTAGAGGCATAATATAATCCGATTGGTAAGGGAAGATATCTTTTTTTTTTTTTTCAACCAAGATTCTGTAACTCTAAGAATTAAAGCTTTAATTTTAATCCTAAATGCACCAAGATGATCAAGTGGGAGAGTGCACTCTTAAGATCACTTGGGCACACTCTCCTACCGTAAAACAAAAAAAAATAAAAAATAAAATGAAGAAAGGTATAATCAAGGTGTGCGTAAATTGGCCCGGACAACACCTTACCGTAAAATAAAATAAAAAAAATAAAAATAAAAAAAAAGAAGAAGAAAAGAAGGTATAATTTTTATTTTATTTTATAGTGGGAGTAGATCAACATTTCAGTTTACAAATATCAAATAATAGCATCATTTTTGTATTAAAATACTAATAAATGCATTCAATACGATTACTTACATAATTATAGAAAATGCTTCCTGCTCTTTTGTTCAAAGTCTGAATATCTAAAGCTTTTATTATGGTAACACACTCCTGCTCTTTAGAAAATTAGTAACAAGTAATGGTGTAAAAGAGGAGTATGGTAGAGAGCAAAATCCTAACATCTCGCGGGAGAAGAAATCTTCGGAAGAAGAGGGCAGTCTTGAATGCAGCACAAAGAAAGTCAAGAACGATCACAATTATACAGCCGACTCAACGAAAGTGCAGAACCCACAAGAAAATGTACAGGTTCTGCTTCATAGCGAGCGCAATCCTTATACTATGGACAACGTAAATTTCATATGCATTAAAACTTGAAGACGGGGGCACGTTAGAACTGGCCGAATTTAATTATGATTGACTTATATAAATTTTAAATAAATTCTAACACATTTGAAGTACCAAAATTCATATGTCATAGACAAGTTATTATCACACATACTTATATACCACATAATCATCCTTGAACAAGTAAGATGATGTGCAGAGTGTGTGAACCTAATTAAGTTGACATATTTTGATTACTATAAATGTTGTTTTTTACCTATTTAAAGAATACATCAAAAAGTCTAATGGATCATCAGTACGTCAATGATTCATCTTGACTCCGAATATATGAATTTCTTTAGTGATTCCTCATTTATCATCATTTGATTGCTTGTATTTGTTTGTTCATCTCATATTATTTCATCTCATATTATTTCGCTGACTCAGATACAAACTCAACAATTAGATAAAAACATCAAATACGTTGTTATTATTAAAAGCAATTACATGGTTAAATCCTTTAGTGGTGATAAAATATTTTTAACTAAAAATGCTACAACTTAAAAGCATTTTTAGGAATTTGAGGAAGACGCTAATGGTTGAGAACAAATGCTAATCCATTTGGCATTCTCATTGAAATCGGTTCTCTATGAGTGTTTTACTCCGAAAATTTATATATAATTTCAAATCTACCTTTGTGTGCGTGTGTGTGTGTGTATATATATATATATATTAAGGTAAGGGATGTATGCTTTCTTTCTTTTCCTTCTTGAAACCCTAGTTGCCGCCACCATTGCTTAGCTTCTCAACCTAGCCGAAACCCTAGCCACCGCCATCATCGCTTATTATTCTCCTCCTGCAATCGCTTTCTTTTTTACGAACCTTTCTTCCTTGCAGGTGCTGGCCTCTGGCAACTCAAATTGAGATTTTGCTGACATGAATAGTTGTTTTTTGGTTCACAATTTCATTTCCTTGCTACCGCTATCGTTTTAACCATCTCGTCTATATCGAAACCTAGCTAACGCCCCCATCATTTTCATTCTCGTCCAGCCGAAACCCTAGCCTTTGTCAACGTCGTTTGTTTTTCTTATCCTGCAATCAATTTTATTTGATAAACCTTTCTTCCTTACCGAAACAAATAGAAATTTGTTTTCAGTTATTTGTCCAGAAGTTTTTGGTGATCATTTAGCCAGAATATCTGTTTTTTTGGTGGTGTCGTAATGGTAACTTTCGGTGATGGCCGGGATAATCCTCTTCTTATCAAAAATTCTAAGTCGGTTCCGTTTGAAGCCAAATCTTTTGTAAGTTTGTTCTCTGGAAGTAAAGCTATTGATGTTGTGGAATAAAAGACATTGTCAATGCATGAGGGAGAGACGTTCATTTCCCTTACAAATAAAAAAGTTAATTCACCAGCATTTCTGTTTCAGTATGTGTTAATTGGCAAATTTTCTCATGGTGGCCCACCTTTTGACGAGCTTAGAAAAGTGTTTCACTCTATTGGATTTAAGGCCACTTTTGAGGCCGGTTTTTTGGATTCCAAACTCCTTTTAATCCATGTCCAGCGACTCTGGATTAAAGTTCTTTGGTATATAAAAGGATTTTTTATGCGAACTTTCAAATGGACTCTAAAATTCCAAACAAATATGAAATTTTCTTTGGCTCCGGTATGGATTGAATTGGAATTTCTTCCAATTCACCTGTATAACAAAGCCATTTTATTCTCTTTAGCTAAAGAGGTGGGATCGCCCTTGAAATTGGATGTTGCAATTACAAGTTTATCTTGGCCCCGTTCTGCTAGAGTTTGTGTTGAAATTGATCTGCAAAAAGCACTATTGAATAGAATCTAGATAGGACAAGGCAATTCAGGATTTAGACAACCAATTAAGTACAAAGCTCTTCCAAAATATTGTTCTCACTGTTATGGACATGGTCATTTAGTTCAAGAGTGTAAACACAAGAATCCACCGATAAAAATGGCTGCGAAGCCTAGAGAGAATAAGAAGATAGGGGAAAATGTAGAGAAAGAAAAAAAGGTGGATCAACAATACAAATTTGTTGGAGATGTAGCGAAAGAATCAGAGGTGGCAGAAAAGCAAAATCTAGAGCAGCGAGTGGAGAAGCAAAAGCAAGGTATCTTTAAAGATCGTGAAAAAAAAGAACATGAAAATAAGAATAATAAAGAATTGAAGGGCCAAGAGTTTAGTTCTAAAAATTCAGAGAGAGAAATGGATAAAGCGGCAATATGTCAAAGAAGAAACAAAAAGCAAAACATTCATTTTGAGGAAGAAGAAGACTATGTATCTTAGCAAGGTGCATCCAATGATGATTGAAGATTGCAGATATGGTTAAAAGACTAACCCTATCACTGAGAATGGCTGGAAAAGAGTATTCTATAGATTCGGGGTGATTCGGAGTGGTTTACTAAGATAAACGGAAAAAATCAAAAAAATATTTTGAATCTATAGTCTGGACTGGCAAGGTCAAGAGTCTAATTCTTCTAATCTTTAATTCTATGTGGAACGCTCGGGGGGCTGCTAATTTAGCCACTAGAAAAAGACTTAAAAAGATGACTCGGTTGTTCTCTTGTTCTTTCTTTGGGTTGTTGGATACTAGAATGGAATCGCAAGCTGTGCAGGAGCTCAGGCATTATGTTGTGTTTGACGATCACTTCAGTAATGAAGCTAGCAAGATTTGGGTGTTTTGGAGAGATCCATTTCATTGTGATATTTTGGTAGGTAAAGTTCAACTCATGATGACTAAGATAACTGATAGATTGCTTCGATAGGAATTCCTAGTAGCAATGGTGTATGCAAAATGCTCGAGAAGGGAGGGAAGAAAGTTGCGGGATCAAATCATAGAGGTACGTAGTGATTTTGACTATTTGTAGCTTGTAGCAGGAGATTTTAATGCTGCACTGGATAGATCGGAGTGGCTAGGGTGTTTTCAGTTTGATATTCAGGCTGCCAATGATATGTTAGAATGTGTTGATATGTGTGGGCTTGTCGACTTGCCGTTTACAGAAAATAAGTAAACTTGGTGTAATTCTAAGCATTGATCTTGAAAGAAATGGAGCAAGTAGATAGAACTTTGGTGAGTAATGAATCACAGTAAATCTTCCAGGTTTATGAAGTTTAACATTTAAATAAATCTTGTTCGGATCATAGTCTGCAACTGATTCAATGTGGAACGCATCACCAGCGTGGTAAATGATCTTTTAAATTTTTGAACTTTTGGTGTCAACATCAAAAGTTTGATAAGATTGTCAAGGAGACTTGGAATCAACCTATATCGGAAACCCATTTCAAAGGTGGCAAAGAAAAACAAAAAGGCTCAAGTCAGTGCTGCATGAATGGAGTTCAAAATGATTGGAAATATTTTTGACAAGGTAAAGCTACTTGAGAAAAAAATGGATGAGGTCCAACTTACAAAAGCCTAATATCAAGAGGAAGCTTTTTGGAAACAAAAACCTGAATTAAATGGATGAAAGAAGGAGATAGAAATACGAAATATTTTCATGCGTGCGTCAATCAGAAAAGGAAAATGATGTACATCAAAAGGCTGAAAAATGATAGGGGCGATTAGATTGAGGATGATTATAGTATTCAGAATATCTTGGTTAATTATTTCAAAGGTGACCTTTCTAATTCTTTGAACACAGAGTATAGTGCAATGATTCAATGTATTTCTCAAACGGTGTCAGAACAAGAAAATCAAGATTTGGTTAAATACCCTGATATAGAAGAGTTGCATCAAGTCGTCAAGGAAAAGAATGGAGAAAGCATCTAAGGACAAAATAGTTTCAATGGAAGATTTTATGCTATGTCCTAGGTGATTATCAAGGAAGATTTGTTGAATATGGTGAATAGCGTTTTCTATGGTGCAAAGTTTCCTATTAGTGTAACTAGTACATTGATTGCCCTCATTCCCAAAAAGGAGAACCGCATAGTTGCTACCTGCTTCAGGTTAATCAATTTATGCAATTTCTCAAATAAGGTGACTACCAAGATCTTGGCTAATAGGATTGCTACACTGTTGCCTAAATTTATTTCTCAGAACAAAGTGCTTTTGTGCAAGGTAAAAATATTTTGGACAAAATTCTGTTAGCATAGGAGATGGTGGAAAAATTTAAGGACGAAGTGCAAGGGGAAACGTGATTGTAAAACTCGACATGGCTAAAGCGTATGATCATGTTTCTTGGTGCTTTCTGACAGCTGTGCCAATGAAATTTGAATTCTGTGAAATATGGATCGACATAGGTGTACAGGGTGATTACGAATAATTATTTATCTGTGCTTGTAAACGGGAGTGTGGGTGTTTGTTTTAGATCTGAGAGAGGGTTGAAGCAAGGGGATCCCTTGTCACCTAGTCTTTTTATCATTGTTTCTGAAGTTTTCTTAAGGGGTCTTAAAAATTTATTAGCTAAAAGAGATATTCTATATTACACTCAGCCGATGAATGAAAATATGATTTTGCATCTCTCTTATGCTGACAATGTGGTGGTTTTCCTAAATGGAAAGAGAGTCTATGGATCAATGTTTTTAAAACCGGACAGGACATCGAACCGGAAAAGTCACTGGGTCACGGGTCACTGGTTCAACCGGTAGGCGAACCGCGGTTGAACCGGTGACGTCATAATTACATATATATATATATATAAATCAGAAACTAATTTTAAAATGTGTAAAGTTATTTTTGGAAGTAAAATGATTTAGGTCCATACAACTTTCAAGATATTTTGTGACCCTTAGATCATTTTTGATCCAAGACTTAGATCAATTGGGTTTCAAAACCCTGCCTACTGATTTCCTTCTCCTTCCCCTCTCTCTCTCTCTCTCTCTCTCTCTCTCTCTCTCTCTCTCTCTCTCTCTCTCTCTCTCTCTCTCTCTCTCTCCTAGTCCCATGATTTCTCACTAATTTCATTGCCATGATCGCTTCCCCAACCCTTCACTGTTTCTCTGCCTTGTCGCTATTGCCAACGTTTTGCCCCGCCGCCACCACTGAGATCGTCGCTATCCCCACTCATTGTTTCTCCTCCATGTCTCTATCGCCAACGACTCACAGATCTGGCCTCCTCATCGATGTTCGAAGGCCACCGCCGCCACCAACGCACCGACGCCAGCTCCATCATCTGAACCAACCGTCACCGTGCTGTCTGTAGCTGCAACGCCCGTGGTTTAGGGTTCGATTGCCCTCCTAATTTCTTGTATATTTTGTCTATTTGTTTAGATCTAGGGTTCAAACTTCCATATGCCGTCTATCGTTGTCGTCATGGTCGTCAGATGCAGTGACTTCATCAGAGCAAAGGTAATGGTTGGGAAATATTCAAAACTGCCCCGGTTCGCGGTTGAACCGGTTTGAACCAGCCGGTTGAACGATTTAACCGGTTGAACGGTTTTTAGGGTATTTCCGGACCGGAAAGAGGACCGGTCGACGGTTCAACCGGTTTAACCGGCCGGTCCGGTCCGATTTTTAAATCATTGCTATGGATAATTTGATGAAGTTCTTGAAAGAGTTTGAGGTGTGTTTGAGCCAGATGGTGAATGTGGGCAAAAGTCATATCTTCTTACCAAAAAATCTAGCTCCTTCTCACTGTCACTAGATTCTCAAGCATATAGGATTCAAGAGAAGTAGTTTTCTATTTAGCTATCTGAGATGCCCAATCTGTGAAGGAATGAAAAAAAATTCTATTTTTGATGACATGCTTTGGAAATTGAGACAAAAGGTAGATGGTTGGCAAGGAAAATTGCTTTCTAATGGTGGGCGTTTAATTCTATTAAAACATGTGCTTCAAAGTATGATGTTGTATTTTCTCATGGTGATTTCCTCTCTAATTTTTGTTATCCGAGAAATGGAAAGGATATTGACCAATTTTTTCTGGGGATCCAGCCCTGAAAAGAAAAAGTTGCATTGGAAGCGACAGAGAATATTTGTTTCGCTTTTCAGGAGGATGACCTGGGGATTAAAGACTTGCAGGTTATTGTTAGGGCTTTGCAAATAAAGCTCTGGTGGCAATATAGAGAAGGTAAAACTCTTTGGGCTAAATTTTTTAAAGATAAATACAACCGAACCGATCCAGTAGCTAAATTTAGAAATTTTACGCACCAAAGCCGTGTATGGAGGGGCTTTAATTTAAGTAAAATTTTATATTGATGACCATATTCAGTTTTTATAGGAAAGTGTGATGTATTAATTTGATGGGATACTTGGCTAATCTCGGTACTGCTAGATGAAGTGATGGTAGTAGATATGCGTCTTTTGAAGCTTTTACTTAAAGATGTCCGGCTATAGTGGTGACGGGACATGCAGCCTATTCATAATCTTATCTCGGCATATGTGAACGAACTAGAAAATATTTAGGTGCTAAGTATGTTGGAGCAGGATGTTATGATTTGACAACCATCTAACTCGAGAATCTTCTCAGTGAAAACTGCCTAGAAAGGTGTAAGGAAATAACAAGATGCTCATTTGTTTTTTGAAAAAATATGGAATAAATCTCTTCCAATAAAGATCTCCATATTTATGTGGAGGCTTCTTCATCAAATTGTTCAGGTGGATGCGGCGATTCAACAGAAAAAGGTGAAAATATGCTCCTGTTGTAATTATTGTTATAGGCCTCAGTTTGAATCCCTGCATCACTTGATTTCGCAAGGGGATTTGGCAAAGAAGGTGTGGAATGGAATGGTGGCAACAACAAAGGTTGACCCCTCTGAAATTTTTTTGTCATATGTCAATTTCTTCTGTGTTATGCTGGAAAATATGAAAAATGCGTAAGAAGATTAGATTTGATGGGGTTTAATGTGATGTTCAGAATGTTCTTTTTAATATTTACCAAACCTTGTCCAAGATTGCTCAGTCAGCTAAGTATATGAAATCTATGATTCAGTTAATTTATTGGAGTCAATCGTGTAATAGACTAAAGTTGAACTTCGATGGTAGCTTTAGAGGAAACCCTGCTTTTGTTTGTAAAGGCGGTACTTTGAGGAATACTAATGAGATTATCTTATTTGGGTTCACTAAATTTTTGGGTTTGAATCTAGTTTGCTTGTGGAATCAAAAATCCTTTGGATTGCGCTTCAATATTGCGTTGAATTTGAATGGCTCTTCGTGGATATAGTTAGTGATAATGCCTTATCAGTCGAAATGGTTGCTGAGATAGCTAAAATTCCATGGAGATTAACGTCGTTGCTTAGGAGTATAAACATTTGGCATCTAAGGTTCATGCTTTTATTTTGCATTGTTACAAGGAAATTAATTCGGCTGTTGACTTGTTAACAAAGTTTGGAAGTGGTGGAAAAAATCAGATTAATTTTCTAGTCCGAATCAAATTTTTCAGTGCTTGTTCGTGGATGCTTAAGACTAAAGAGACTTTACTTCCCTCAAATTTAGAAGATTAAAGAAACTTTTTAAGTTTTAGTTTTGTTGGCTTTTGTTATGGGTTTATTTTCCTTTTGATGATTTATTATTTTAATTATTTTTAGAGCTTAGGCTTTGCTCTCACATGAGTTTTTGTATTTTTTGGTTTAATTGATAAAACTCTTCTCGCACCGTTGAGTTAAAAAATAAAATAAAAAATAAAATAAAAAAAGTTAAAGAACTCGTAAAAATGAGCTTATACAGTTTAATCATGTATTGGAATTTTTTTGAATCTCTATAATAATTTTTTGCAATCAGAATAAAAAGATTTGCTTATTATTATTAAATTTTATTTGTTCTGATTTGTTGGAAACACAAATAAAAAACTAAAGAAAGAAGAAAACAAGTAAGCGAAGGCCACTATTGACCTCCTTCTAGATTGGCATTAATTATATGAAAGTTGGTTACGTTTAACCTGTAGCAATTGACTTTAGTTATGCAAGAATTCCATCTTTAGACTTTAGGAGTCTCCTTTCCAGATAGCTTTTAATTTCCATTCGGGCTAATTCTCTACTAGATTAGACATACCAAATTACAATAAATGATAAGTTGAAACATACCAAATTGCAATAAATGTTTGCAATCCCCAAGTAGTAGTAATTTCATATTGTCAAGGCATTAAACTCGGATCGGCACGTAATCAAATTAAATTGATTCGAATGGTTCAATTTTGAAACCGGTCAAACAGTTTAGACTACCATTTGAATTTCGAAATTAAAAAACTGAAGTAATTTTAGTTTTGATTTTGATTTTTGATTTTTATTGCATGTTAACTTAATTTTGTACTTTAATTATGTTTGCGTTGTTTATCATAAGAATCAATGATTTTGCAATTTAGTTTTGATTTAATTTAAAATTTGTATTTTATATTTTGCTGATGTTTTTATTTATAATTTTATGAAGTAAACGAAAATCAATACACATATATATAACGGAATTGCGTTTTTGCAATTTTAGTTTTGATTTTATATAAAATTAAACAATTTAAAAATGACAATTTATGGTTCGGTTTTGAGTTTAGTATATATTTATCGATTTTAATTTTGGTTTAGTAAAACTAGTTTAAAATCGAACTGTTGTTATTCCTAATCGATATTTATACGTTGAGATCAGTGTTAGGCCAGAAGTTTATAGTTATGCCCTCCTAATTAAAAACAAATGTCAGCAATGATAATCTATGGACAATCGACCTATATATTGAATGCTTATTGTTGGTGTTGGAAAATGGGATAGCCACTAGCATGGTCTGATCAGAATCCACGTGAAGAATTGTTGATGGTCTGGAGGTTATATTTGGTGTATGAGAATCCTTTAAGTCCTTTTATCCAAGTCTGCACCTGACCGAGCTGAATGGGTGTTGTCTGGCCTATTCTTTAGATCGGTACCAGCACACAGGACCCACTGGAGTTGTTCCCGACGTGTCTCTTCTAGCGTGAGAATAAAAATTTGGGGGAAAAAAATTTAAGGAAGCTTTGAATCTTCTAAAAACAATTATCTTTTTAAGTATGGGTAACACTTTTCACCTTTCCATTTTATAGGCAAGAGTCTGATTAGCGTTTTGGAGACTAAGACCTTCAACTCGGTTATCGATCTTTAACACAGCGCATGGAAGAGAAAAAGAGCGCATAAAGATATTAGAGTTATATGCCTATGTCTTTAAACGTTGATGGAGAGGTCTATGGACTGCGTTGTTAAGACAAGGATGAACTGGCCCAAACACTAGTACGGATGCCGAGGTGAGTATACCGATCTGAGTCTCACCGGTTGGCTCCTCTATAATTGTAGAAAACTCACAACCTATGATCGTCTAAGTCTAGCGAAATGACCAGGTTGATAAGAACCCGAGCTAATGAGGTACCGGGCTATTTAGGCCGATGATGACATATCCCATGTCGATCTACTTGGCAAACTTAGGTGGAACTACTCAAAGATTGGTTGATTTTCACCCATATCACTTATAAGTAAGATGTGCTGGTAGATGGATAAAGAGATTCGCAATGCATGACTTCATGCTGACATTATCTTGTACGGTTGCATTGTCTCATATGTTTAACTTTACCAACTGTTAAAGGCCAAATTTGGAGAATATTTTTTTTGGGGGTGACAGAGTATATATATATATATAATAGAAAGAATAAGTTGTATTTCTTCAATTTTATTTTCCAATAATATTTTCCTAAAAATTAGGAACATAAAAAATGAGAACAATTTAGTTTTATTTGGTAAAAAAAAAGGATTATTCTAAAAATATGGGAATAGAACTAAGGGTAAGTTTGGTTAGGAGGATAATATTTTTATCTATTGTCAAAAGAAAATTATTTATCCTAGTATTATTTGGTTATGAAAGAAAAATAAAAGAAGAGAATAATTTATTTTAATGTAATTTATTATTTTATCCTTACATATTGTAAAAAAAAATTAAATTCTATTAAGAGTATAATTGTAATTTTACTCTCTTCTTGAAATTTTTTTCCTCATATTCTTTTATTTTCCTCTCAAATTTGTATAGAAAAAAATAGTTTTGAAAATTATGCAATTTTTTTTCCCCTCCCATTTTCTTTCAATATCAAACAATTTTATTTATTTATTTATTTTTTATGCTATTTTTCTTTTCATTTTTTTTTATTCATCCTTTTTTCCACCCAAACAATTTCACCATAATTTTTTTTTTCCCAACATTGAAGATAATTTTTGGTAAAACATTTTCAAAAATGGAAATTAAAATACTAAACAAATGTGATGATGTAACTAAACGTCACCTAAGCTGGTGGCATTGCCAAATGCATTTGACCTGTTCTACGCTATAACCAACGCGGGGGGGGGGGGGGGTTGGGGGGCGCGCGTAATAACTAACCATAAAAACGGGTTTGTGTAGTAAAATTGGGAGATTTCAATGGGTCCAAAGGGAATCGCATTAATAAATAGATGATATTTTTTCTTCTCAATTTGTTTGTGTGACAACAAACATTCATTTCCACCATAATCACCGCTAACCAACACAACAAATATTCACCACCACCATCGAATATCAGCGCCACCACAACAAAAATCACCACCATCGCGAACATCACCATTATCGCATCAAACATTCACCACCACCACAATCACTGCAACCGCAACCCACCATTATTGCTTTCATAATAATGTTGCATCAAACATTTACCACCGCCGCTAAACACCACTACAACCACAACAAAAATCATCGGATAAACACAAATATGGAATTTACAAAAAAAAAAATTGAAATTTTTAAAATCTGAAATGTAAAGTTAGAGAGATGTTAAAAAGTCAAAACAACATCAAATTTACAAATCTATAGTAACTTTATAAAAAAAATATACAAATCTTCAGTAAATTTCTGCAAAATACAATATAAATTTGTAGCGAATTTTTAGAAATTTGAAATGGAGAGAGATATAGAGACCTTCAGGTTGTGATCTTTGTGGTTGATAGTGAGGATGGTCAGGGTGTCACGGCGGGGTTGATTCAGTGGTGGCATAGTGATGGTGGATGCTTTAGTGGCGTCGCCGCCATAGAGAGAGGTAAGGTTTTGAAGGAGAGAATGATTTCTATTGTGACAATTAATTTTAACGTGAAAGTGGTTCTTATTTTTTTTTTAAATAAGGATATTTTAGAATTGTCGAAAATAGAAAATGGTTTTTTTAAAAGATTTATTATAACATAAAAGATTTATTTACATTAATTAATTAATTAATTAAAAGTTGAGTTAATTTTAATTATTTCAAAATTTTAGAACTAAATAATTTTTTTTGATAAAAAAAAGGTTACCCAGCGAAATATGGATAAATAGACAAATATCAATATAATATAGCTCAAGTGGTAAGATCCTGTTGAGTTAAAATAGTTGAGAGACTTCTGCAAGTTTAAAAGTTTGAGCCTGTGAAAAAAAATTAGTTAAGAGAGACAGTCACGCACTCCAAATGAAATTAGTTTCACATATTGTGTGGTACAGTGAGAGTGAGAGTGAGGGTGGAGGTAACCAAAATAAATAAATTGACAAATATTCCAGATTTTGCTTTCACACGGAAAATTTTCCAATGCAATGGACCCCTCTATATCTCTAAATTTGGGAGACGTAAAAGTCAATCAAAATAAAGGTTGAGAATACCTATTGATTGCTTTTCGTGCACAAAGTCGCAAAACCTCAATTTCATATTGTGCAGAAGAGCCTTATTTTCCAACTATGGCCCCCATGCCTTCATATTTAATGGCTGCCTGCATTTGCAAGTCCATCAAAATGGACCTCTGACCGTTAATGTCTCCTTAGTTTAAGGCACAGATATGTGTAGGAAATAGCCAAGTCTTTAGGCTTGACCGTGTCGTTCGTTAAAATTTTGTCCAATTCAACGCATAACAAGTTTGGGTAATTGATGAAAATGATTTTCGTCGGCAATAACATGCAAAAAATCACACGTCGAAGTTTAGTACATTGACCAAAAAATACTAGTCTGGTTGGTGAGGGAAGGTATCTATTTTCTTTGTCAATTAGGGTTCGATTTTCCTAGAGAACACTTTGATAATTACATTTTAAATATAATCCTAATTGCAGCAGGTCGATGTCGGGGAGTGCGCCACTAAGATCGCCCGGAGAGAAGAATAATCGAGATCCGCATAAGCGGACCTGGATACACCTTGCCATAAAACCCAAAAAAAAAAAAAAAAGGAAGAAAAAGAAGAAGTTAAGTATATTGTAAGTTCTCCAGTTGTAAATCAATAATCTGAAGATATTTTGATAGAGTAAATAAACAGTCACTAAACATATATAGAAATTAAGTACAATCAGGATTCAATTTTCTTTGGGAGCACTTCGGGAATTGAATTTTGAATTTAATACTGAATTTATAAGGTCGATATAGAAAAATGTGCCCTTAAGATCGTTTGGTGAAGAGATTAGTTGAAGTGTGTGTAAGTTAACCTTGACTCACTTTACCGCAAAAATTAATTGAAAAAAAAAAAATAAAAAAAATACAAATTAGGTCCATTGTCGAAGTCAAGTGTAACGTGGGCAAATCAGTGATCTCAAATATGTTTTGGTAGAGTACCAATCGAGAGTCACTTGCAAATAGCAGGAGTTGTTAGTGGATGAGTTATATCCAAAGTCAAGCGGCGGCGAATTTAGAAATTCATTGAGGGAGCTTGTGTAATTCAATATAAATATATTAACTATAATTTTATAAAAATACTAAATAAGCAAATTAATAGGTAAAGGGCAAAGGGGTTAAGATGGGCACAATTCCTTGTGTTATTTTTATAAATGCATAACCCTTGCCAATCGTTTATGAAATGTAAATACAAGAAGAAAGGTTATGGTTTATGAAAATGCTGCAAGAGGTATGTGCAATTCTTATAAATTACTAGAGATAAAGTCTTATTGACGAAGGTGACGCGATGTGATTTTTCGAAAGGAAAATGATGTAAAATAATAAAGTATAAAAGAGAGAATTTTTTAAAACGTCAATTTTCTCAGAAAAATACTTTGACCATTTTAAAATAAGGAATCGTCACCTAACATTGGATTTAAATGGTGTGATAGATTAGCGAATTTTTAAAAAATAATTTAAAAGATCTAAGTAAAATTGACTCCAAAAACCCAGTCAAACCAAATATTCATTTAAAAGAGTTAGGGGGTCTATTACACTCGGAGAAAGTGTTAAGCACTCCAAGACGTTCGTGCGAAAACGGTACTTTATGTCTAATTAAGTCCAATTAATTTAAATCCGAATGTTTTATTTTATTTTAAAAATCTTTTTATTCTTATGAAATCTTTTAGGTGTTTTAAAAAATAAGATGAAATAAATTTTTGGTATTTTCAGAAATGTTCCCTTGTATGACATCTTACCAAATATTAAGGGATTTGACAAGAATAGTCCTCAGGGGAATAGTTTTATGTATATTTTCAATGAATTTCTTTAATTTAAATGGGCAAATCAATCTAAATGTTTTCTAAGTGATGCAAAAGTCAAAATGTAAAGCGACGTGAAATATTATATTATTTTCTATATAAATATGATGTCACGAAATGCTTACTTTTCTAATTTGCCCAATTAATTTAAAGAAGTTCCAATTTGATATTCCAATAAATTTTATGTAGATGAGAATCAAGGAAACGTCACGGAAACAAGCTTTGTTGAAATTAATTTCTCCAAAACTTAAGAAAAATCCAACGAAACGACTTACTGAAGAAATCGTTGAATTTGCCGTAAGGCTTGTAAGAATTAATTCTTATAAAACAACTTATCATTTTTTTTATTTTATTTTTTATGTTTTTACTATGAATTTAAATGTAAAAATGACATAAATAAAATGAATATAAAAATAAAAATAAATAAATAAGATACTTATTATTATTATTATTTTTATATTTTTTTTTATGAATTTTGGAATAGAAACAATTTAAATAAAAAAAAATAGTAAAATAAATATAAAAGGGAATCCTTATCTTACGCTCGAAGACTAAGCCCAAAAGGAGAGTCTCGTCTCGGCATTTTTATCAAATCATTAGATGATTCTAATAGAACTAAACTTACAGGAATTTAAATTGCAATAATAAAAAAAAAAACGATGAAAAGAATTAAGAGATAAGAAACATACTTGCCTTGACAAAGATCCTAATGTACATGATTTTTTCTCTCGAAGACGGCTTGGGCTTTCATCGAGAATCACTCCTTAGGAGTGTTTTTCTCTGAATTTTGTGAGTAACTAAACTGTAAGGAGGAGAGCCTTGTTTACAGAGAAAACTGGGGAATGAAAAAACCCTAAAAAGTAGTCCTAGCACCAAATCCTAACCCTAGTTAGACTAGGAAAAGGAAAGATTCATAGAGAAGAGCTTCTAGAAGCTGGAGCTGACATGGCGGGCAAAAGATGCCGCTTTTTTTTTTTTTTTTTTTGACATCCTTATGTTGACCTGCTAACCGAACAATAGGTCATCTCTCTCACTTTCTCCCCTTATCTCTTTCTATCTCTCCTTCCTCTTTCTCTCTAGTTTCTCTCTCTCTCTCTCTCTATTTCTCTCTCTTCTTCTCTCTTTTTTTGTTCTTTCTCTTTTCTTTTCTTTTTTTTTTTAAAATTTTTTTTATTCTTTCATTTTTCACTCATTATTTTTTTTCAATTTTCTAAAAATAAAATAAAAATAATATGAATTGTAGAATTAAATAAAATTTTGTGAGGAATTTCAAAATATCGTGTCTATAGTTGCTCCTCTTTGTCACGCAAATTTCACTTACTTGACTAAGATAGGAGATAACTTCATTTTGATTGTCCTATTTTCTTGATTTTTCAAAGCATTTTCTTATAACAAAACAAATAAAATAATGACTTAGGATGAACTCAAGACAAACAAGTGTCTATTTAGAGGATCATTTCGAGTAATGAAAAAATGACTCATGATGAGACTCATAACGAACAAATATCCGTTTAAAGTAAATAAAAAAAATAAAATAAAATAACTCATGACGATATTCAAAACGAATAAGTGTTTGTTTGGAGGATCTTTTAAAGTAATGAAAAATGACTCTCATGCCCCAGTCCCATGGATAGGATGAGAAAAGAAAGATAAAAAATATAAAATGTGGGTTGGGGTGAGAAATGAATAGAAAATAAAATGGACCTCACTGATAGGTAATGCAATATTAAATGCTCTTACGAAGAGGAAAATGTAGAATGAAATGGCCATCATGGAGAAGCAAAATGCAGAATGAAAAATTATCACTGAGAGACAAATGCATAATGAAAGGTCATCACTGATAGGCAAAATACAAAATGAAAGGCCAATACAGAAAGACAAAATGCAAAATAAAAGTCTATCACGGAGAGGCAAATGTAGAATAAAAGACCATCACGGAAAGACAAATGCAGAATGAAATACTATCATGCAGAGGTAAAATACAAAATAAAATGCCACCATGGAGAGATAAATGTCAAATGAAAGGCCATCATGGCAAATGCGAAATAATGACAAGATATAAAATGTGCCCCATCACCAAGCTCAAATTCTCTAGATTTAAAAATGGGTAAACATCACATAATGTGCCCCAACCTGTGGCTGGACAAAAAAATGAGAGATCAAAGTTATAAAATGTACCCCATCCTACAGTTGGGACTAACTCTCAAATAACCGAACCTCAACAGGTTGCCTACGTACATTAGAATTACACCGAGGATCAGGTTTAGCGTAGTTCACTAGACACTCTTTTCAAGGTAAGATACATACCAAGATTCTCATTTAGAACTTTTGAGTTTTGGCAATAAGAGTTTCTAATTTGAACAAATAAGAAGATGAGAGGACCCGGTAATAAAAAAAAATCCATGCTGTCGGCCCTTTTGAGATCCTTGCAAGTAGAGAATATAACACTTTCAAAACAAAATCTTAGTCTGACAAAAATTGGTCACCTTTGATGAATCGCAATTCTGCTCCCCTATTTTCCGTCGTAGTCACTAGGCTGACTGGTAGCAGAATATTACTTCGCTACTTTCACAACAAGTATACAGGTCAAGTTTTATAGAATAGCGAATGAGAAGAGTTTTCGTATCCTCATGGATTGGATTAGACGGTCGTTGAGTACCGCGATTATCATAATCAAACTTTATTTAGGCAATAAAAATTGGGTTTTTGTTTTTACAAATAATATACTAAATTAACAATTAATTAAACTATAATACTAAATATATTATATAGGAATATATGATTTAGGGATTAACTTTGTTTACTTATACGTGTTTGATCCAATCTAATTTACATTAACGGTATTCAAATCTATCCAACAATCTATGTATCGAAAACTTACTCACTACCTCTCCCAAGTGTAAAGTGAATGAATATGTGACTTCGCATCAACGCCGAAGTCCCCCTTGAGCGTCTATACGACACTTGGTCACATGAGTCTCATCCCAACCTCACGGATTGCATATTTTCTAATGCCCTCCCGGGTCATTAGATCGTCACGTTGTGTTTAAACCCTAGTCCGAATCTGGGATTACCTCTCCTGAGTGTCAAACCCCGTATTCTCAAATCAACTACAATATTATAACAAGCATATTATAGGGGTAAAATAATGATAAACATAATCGAATAAAGATAAACAACCGTTAACGAAACATGATTTACTCAAACAACGTATATTAGTAAACTATATCAATCCCATAGATAATTAGTGTTTAGCTCTTGGCCATAATCATATATTCAATAATAATCTATATATACATGTTCAAAAAACCAAACACGAGTTAAGAATAAAGAGAGGAATAAAGGAGAATAGCCGTTATCTGAAGGTGGCGTCCGTAAAAACCGCTTCGATCTTGTTTTCTTTTCTCCAATTGTGTTCCTCCTCCTTGGTTGATTGAGAGCTCTTTTGAACACTCAAAAAACTCCCTAAATGTTCTAAGATAAGTAGGAACAAATCAGGAACAAAAACAAAATATCTAGAAAATATTTAAAACAGTTGGTCATTGACCACTGCAGTGGTGGGCATGTTGGTAGGCTTTCTGTCCTTTCACCGCTGCAGCAGTGGATCTCATTGATCAGAAACTTAGGGAACTCTCTGTTATTTCACCGCTGCAGTGGTGAAACTGTTGCTTTAACACTTCATCGTTTTTCCACCGATTTTCTCGTTTTTCGACCGTTTTCGCTCCTAACCCCTGCTTTGAACAAAAATAAATAAAAACAAATAAAAATGAATTAAAATATTACAAGAATACTTGAAAACTATCAAATTCGGTTTAAAAATAGATAGATAAATTTCACCTATCAAATACCCCCAAACTTGAAATTTTGCCAGTTCTCGAGTAAAACGCTCATAGAATAAAATAAACTACCACAATTATTAACGAATTTAATTACTAAAATGAAAAAACACAAATGAACTAAAAAGATAATGTGTAAGTTTTGAAATTCATCTAACAACCAAAAAGTTTTCCCTCATCAACCCCCAATCTTATCGATTTCAAGAGTAAAACGCACCATATGGTATTCTAGAATTTCAACATTCAATAGTAGTAAGCACCATTCTAGATCCTACTTAAGTGTGTGTGCGAAAACTCAATTATACAACCATCCACAGACCGAATTGGATTATCCACCAACAAAGTTCATGACTAAATCCAAAAAGGTATAGGAAATCCATATACCAGACTGGGTTCCACTCTCCACTAATAGAGGCTTGGAAATTCAAAAAGATCAATAGGACTTAATTTAGTTTTTCGAAAATGGTCGAGGGTATATCAGAAATATAAAAACAAGTTAACTTTATTAACTTAACGATACTCGAGGCACAACGCTTGGCTCAATCACACTTGTAACCCCACACAGATCAATTTGAAACAACCCTGAACTTATATTTGAAAATGTAGTACTCACTTGTCAGGACAAAACAAAAACAGAACTATATTTATTCTTTTTTTTTCAACAAACACACCCTCAAACTTATTTTATTTGTTACAATTTGACGGGTGTAGAAATACGATAGAAAAATTACACGTGAGTACTCAAATATCGAACCAATCAATAGTTCGCCCAAAACCCAACCACTCACTTCAAGTAGCATAAACAAATGCTAACTTGATTTCACTCAAATTGTGCCTTAAGTTTAGTGATATAGGTTTGGAAAAAATTCAATTGGTCAGGGCATTTGTTATGTGTTCAGAATTAAAATGGCGAACAGGCTTCGACAAGGTAACGAGAGATAAATGATAGTACATGGTAAGCTTCAAAGACTCATGCGATCAAAATGAATGCCTAAATCATATCTCCTGAATTACCTCGCCTAGGATTTCGCATCGAATTTCCCCCAAACCAGGTTCTAGAATTCCTATTGTCATGAAGTTGGCTAACGGATAATCAACATCAAATGAATTAGATAGCTAGTACATTGAGTTTAAGTGCTTGTGCATGTTAGGATCCACAATAACTTTTACCACAATGAAACGTCAATCACAGAGAACACATATGAATGAGCATTATCACTGACCTCGAAAAATAACTAGAGGATAATGTCATCATCGGGTAATGGCTCAGATGAATTACAAAACTCAGCACACAACAACAACAACAAATATAAACATACTAACACTAAACTGAACAAACATGCATACAATTAAACAATAAAATTTTAAATTATATAACTAACAACAATAAAACATAATAGCATACTAAACATCACCCCCAAATTTAAAATGGGCAGTGTCCATAGTGACCCAATCATCGTTCACAACAATCGAAATATAGCATGCCGACAAATAGGGTTTAGAACACATACTTGGGAGGCGAGACAATCTTGCCTCCGAATGAAGTCGGCGATGATGGATGTAATTTATTCTGAAACATGAGTTGCCTTCCAAGAAGTGCTTGGTTTATTGTCCTCGTCCTGACACAGAAAAGGGCTTGTCAAAGAGCGGCTTCCGCCCGTAATATGTGTTATGCAACACCATATACGAGTCTTGGTTCAGAACACCCTCAAAACTAGCGAGATTTGGCATTGTATGACTCATACTTTCAACTCGATTTGTTGTCGTCTTGTGTGCTTGGGAAGCTTGAATGAACAGTGCTAGCAGTGGTGGAGAACAAGTAAGCCACATCAGATCCTCATAAATGTGATCGTCTTGGATCGGTGGTGGCAACATGATAGGTGTGAAAAATCTATCTATTTCTAATCCGAATTGGTTAGTTTTTGAATATGTTTATAGTTATTTTTATTATGTTTTAATTAGTTTTTATACTTTTTGTATAAATCAGGCGTGTGGAGCAAAAAGATAGGAAACTGGAGCGAAAATGATGAGATCGAACCAAAGGCGAGTCGAAGTTACGGTTCATAAACAAGCAAGGAGACAAAAATATGAAGGAAGCCCACTGCCTAGGCATCCAGACCTCCGCCTAGGCAGTAAAGATGCTGAGAATGACAAAAGGCTACTGACAGCCCACCGCCTAGGCAGGAAATTCCTCCACCTAGGTGGAAACCCTAGTAGAAATATTTCCAAGTCCACCGCCTACTTCTTCGCCTAGGCTGTCACCAAACCTGCAAAGCCGGTACAGGTGCTGTAACTTAAAGGCTATTTTGGACTATGATTCAATCCCATTTTGGAAATACTCAAAACATGGAAGTTGTATATCTTTTTCTTATCTTTCCATAGGTTTTTGAATCACCTAAATCGAAGTTCGGATGAAGAAGTTACAGCCAAAACAAAATTTCAAACCTGTAGTAACTTCGCCTAGGCGAATTTTTCTACTCCTAGGTGAATTTTCGGCAGAAAGTTAACCAACTTAACTTCGCCTAGGCAAAAATCCCGCAGCACACCCTTGATATTTATTAGATATTTTGAGATCTTTTGGGATATTTTTTTTCCATTCTCTCCACCTCTATTCCCTCTCTTGCATTTTTTAGCCCTTTAGGATATACTTAAGCCAAGGGTTAGGGATTTTAGGTGTGGATCTCATATCCCAAAGTGGAGAAGACGGCGAATCGATCGTTGAGCGTTCTTAGCGGTTTATCTTCGGACGAGGTTAAGTTCTTCGATCGTTTTTCCTTATTTCTTTATCTTAGGAGTATGTGAGCATGTTTAGCTCGTTATTTTCTTGTATATGTGGCTATGGCCCCGAGTTAAATATGGATTGTAGTAGGGATTAACCTATAATTTATAAATACGTTGTTTGGATGATTTCAGTGTTGCGTTTATGTTTGTTTTTCGTAGTTTGATTGTATTTATCGTATTGTTTGTTTATTATTCTTGGATTGATAAATGGAGAATATGGGATTTTGATAAATCCCGGATTCGGATTAGGGTAAACAAATGCCACGATTCTATAACCCGGTGGGGGTTCGAATCGTGGACAATCGATGACGTAGGGGTAAGACACACGCTACCTAGGGTCGTTAAGATGTTGAGGGGGACCTCTTCGTTGACTCAAAGTCGCGTTATATCCCTCGTCTTACACTCAGAAGAGGTGGCGAGAGAGTTTTAGAACAGAGATTGTCGATAGGGTAAATACAACGCGACAATCCAATAATCCGGGAGGGAGTTGGATTGTATGCAATCAATGATGCTGGGCGAGACTCACGTGACCTAGGATCATTAAGACGTTGAGGGGGACTTCTCCGTTGACTCGAAGTCATGTATTCTCCTATCTTACACTCGAAAGAGGTGGCGGCGGAGTTTACGTACTGAGGTTGTCAAATAGGTCGAACAACGTAAACACGAGTAAATCGGAATTGAACACGTATTTGTAAACACGTTAATCCCTATACAATTATTCACCCTAAAACATATTAACATAATAGTGTAGTTAATTTAGGATATATTAGTATTAGTTTAATTAATTAAATACATTTGTTTTTCGCCTAGATAAAATTAGGTCACGACAAACGCGGTATTCGATAGTAACGACAACAATCCCTGTGGATACGATAACCTGATCTTAATGATCACACTATACTAAAACTTAGACCTCGTATACTTGCGAGTGTAAATAGCGGCGTGTTTTTCCCGCGCTACCAAGTTTTTAGCGCCGTTGCCGGAGATTGTTTTGATGTTATTGTCAAAAAAATATGGTAACGGCTCCGGACTTAAGTTTTAGATAGGAGAAGCGAGTGTTTCGTATGTCCGGGATTGGCGATGTCGTTCATTATCGATATTGTGTGTAAATGACCTAATTTTATTTTAGGCATTTCTTTGTATATAATTTTTGTTTATAGTTTTGTTTTTGTTTTTGTTTCTTATGTAGGGTACGTGCTGATGTTAGATCGACGGGTATTAATGCATCCCTTTCGACGGGATTCTAAGTTGTTTATTGTGCTTGGCCAAACACATAAGCCGGTGAGGCGTTTCGTTGAGAGATTGAGCCATCCAAAGCAAAACCTCGCCAATCTTGAGGGCATTCTGAATGTCGGGCCGAGGACATTAAACCACGTGCTTCTTGGGAGGCAACCCAAGGTCAAATAAGTTAAATCTGTCACATCTGACTTGATCTGGAGGCAAGATCCTCTCACCTCCCAGGTAAGTGTTCTAAACACCCTTCGTCAACATACTTTAATTTCATATATGTTGAGAATGATGATTGAGTTCGCTGAGGACACTGTCTACTTTGAGTTTGGGGGTGATGTGTAGTATGTAGTATGTTAGTTTATGTGTTACTGTTTTTCCGCATTGCATGTGTGTTTATGTTAGAATGTGTTTATGTTTTTGTGTGTTGTTGTTATATGTTGAGTTTTGCATTCATCTGGGCCGTCACCCAATGATGAAAATTACCCCTGGTTGTTTTCGAAGTCAAGGGTAATACCCATGCATGTTTGATTCTGTGTGCTTGACTATGCGTTTTGGTCAAAATTATTATAGATCATAATTTGCACGGGCACATAGACTCAATGTATAGTTATTCAATTGATTTGAGGATTATTATCAATTAACCAAATTCATAACACATTAAGGATACGAGAACTTGACTGAGGGGAAGCTTGAGGCGAAATCCTAGGCGAGGTAGTTCAGGAGACGTGATTTAGGCATTCTCTTTGTCGCTTGAGCCTTTTGAAGCCTACCTTGTTACATGTTTATCCCTCGTCACCCTGTTGAAGCCTAAATGCAAATTCAATTCAGAACACATAAACCAATACCATGGCCAATTGAATTCCTTCCAGTCCTTAATCGCTGAATTTAAAGGCACATTTGAGTGAATCAAGTTAGCCGTTGCAAAGGCTTCTTGATGTGAGCGGTTGGGTTTAGGGCGAACTTCTAATTGGTTCAGTATTTGAGTACTCACTTGTCATTTTTCATTTGTATTTCACACACCCCTTCAATTGTAACAATCAAATAAGTTTGGGGGTGTGTTCGTTGAAAAGAAAAAAAAATCAAATGTAAATACATTTTTTATTTTCGTTTATTTTGACAAGTGAGTATGTCGGTCTTAAATGCATGTTCGGGATTGTTTTCCAATCTTTTTATGGGGATTCGAGAGTGAATATGTCAAGCGTTGAGCCTTGGGTAACGTTAACCTGTTTTTCTATTATAAAATTACCCTTGGCCAAATTAACCTTAACCGAACCAAGTCCTAATGATCTTCATGCACTACTAAACCTATATTAGTGGAGAGTGGACCCCAATCAAGTTTATGGTAATCCTTAACTCGTGAATTTCGTTGGTGGATAATCCAATCCGATCGTTATATAGTTATATTATTGAGTTTCGCACTAACACGTTTACAAGACCTAGAATAGCGTTTACCATTATTGCATGTCGAAATTCTAGAATATTACATGCTGTGTGTTACCGCCTGAACTCGATACTACTGGCAATTGTTGAGGGAACAATAACTAGGCCATTAAAAGAATTTAAAACTCGCATGTTGTTATGTTTAGATTGTTTTTAGGTTGTTTGTTATTTATTTCAGTTTGTGTATTTTTCATTTTAGTGTGTGTGTTTGGCTCAAGGACTAGTCAAATTTTGAGTTTGGGGGTATTGATAGGTGTGAAAAACCTATCTATTTCCAATCCGAATTGGTTAGTTTTCGAATATGTTTATAGTTATTTTTATTATGTTTTAATTAGTTTTTATACTTTTTGTATAAATCAGGCATGTGGAGCAAAAAGATAGGAAATTGGAGCGAAAATGATGAGATCGAACCGAAGGCAAGTCGAAGTTACGGTGCATAAACAAGCAAGGAGGCAAAAATATGAAAGAAGCCCACCGCCTAGGCGTCCAGACCTCCGCCTAGGCAGTAAAGATGCTGAAAATGACAAAAGGCTACTGACAGCCCATCGCCTAGGCAGGAAATTCCTCCGCCTAGGTAGAAACCCCAGTAGAAACATTTTCAAGTCCACCGCCTATTTCTTCACCTAGGCGGTCACCAAATCTGCAAAGTCAATATAGGTGCTGTAACTTCAAGGCTATTTTAGACTATGATTCAATCCTATTTTTTAAATACTCAAAACATGGAAGTTGTATATCTTTTTCTTAGCTTTCCATAGGTTTTTGAATCACCTAAATTGGAGTTCGGATGAAGAAGGACAGCCAAAACAAAATTTCAAACCTGCAGTAACTTCGCCTAGGCGAATTTTTCTGTGCCTAGGTGAATTTCCGGCAAAAAGTTAACCAACTTAACTTCGCCTAGGCGAAAATCTTGCAGCACACCCTTGATATTTATTAGATATTTTGAGATCTTTTGGGATATTTTTTTCCCTTCTCTCCACCTCTCTTCTCTCTCTTGCATTTTTTAGCCCTTTAGGATATACTTAAGCCTATGGTTAGGGATTTTAGGTGTGGAGCTCATATCCCAAAGTGGAGAAGATGGCGAATCGATCGTTGAGCGTTCTTAGCGGTTTATCTTCGGACGAGGCTAAGTTCTTCGATCGTTTTTCCTTATTTCTTTATCTTAGGAGTATGTGAGCATGTTTAGCTCGTTATTTTCTTGTATATGTGGCTATGACCCTGAGTTAAATATGGATTGTAGTAGGGATTAACCTATAATTTATAAATACGTTGTTTGGATGATTTCGGTGTTGCGCTTATGTTTGTTCTTCGTAGTTTGATTATATTTATCGTATTGTTTGTTTATTATTCTTGGATTGATAAATGGAGAATATGGGATTTTGACAAATCCCGGATTCGGATTAGGGTAAACAAACGCCACGATTCTATAACCCGGTGGGGGTTCGAATCGTGGACAATCGATGACGTGGGGTAAGACACATGCTACCTAGGGTCGTTAAGATGTTGAGGGGGACCTCTTCGTTGACTCGAAGTCGCGTTATAGCCCTCGTCTTATACTCAGAAGAGGTGGCGAGAGAGTTTTAGAACGGAGATTGTCGATAGGGTAAATACAACGCGACGATCCAATAACCCGGGAGGGAGTTGGATTGTGTGCAATCAATGACACTAGGCGAGACTCACGTGACCTAGGGTCATTAAGACGTTGAGGGGAACTTCTCCGTTGACTCGAAGTCATGTATTCCCCCCTCTTACACTCGGAAAAGGTGCTGGCGGAGTTTACGCACCGAGATTGTCAAATAGGTCGAACAACGTAAACGCGAGTAAATCGGAATCGAACACGTATTTGTGAACACGTTAATCCCTATACAATTCTTCACCCTAAAACATATTAACATAATAGTGTAGTTAATTTAGGATATATTAGTATTTGTTTAATTAATTAAATACATTTGTTTTTCACCAAGATAAAATTAGGTCACGACAAACGTGGTATTCGATAGTAACGACAACAATCCCTGTGGATACGATAACCCGATCTTAACAATCACACTATACTAAAACTTAGACCTCTTATACTTGCGAGTGTAAATAGCGGCGTGTTTTTCCCGCGCTACCACAACACTTGGTGGATCTCAAATGACGGATAATCACAAGTGTTATCTTGTGATTTTTCATCGTTTTCGAACTGACCTATGTACTTCCCACTTATTTTCGGTTCCTCACGGTGGCTTCCAATGCATATGGTGTTTGTGTCTTTCAGTACCACTGCATCTGACTCGGTCTTAATGAAGCAAATGAGCTGACCGATTTGAGTCTGAATAGACGTTACGGTTGCACCAATTTCAGTGCAAGTCATCTCAATATTGTCAAGACGAACCTTATGCTCATTGAGACAATCATTTGTCTCCCTCCAGAAAGCCTAAGTCTCCCCTATAAATTCAGCAAACATTTCCTCCAGGGTAGAAGAAGACTCCTCCTGTTGGTCCGGGATGTCAATCCATGGCGCCGAAACAGTGGAAGTATTCCCCAAGTGTTGGTAGCTTGTTGAATAATTTCAACTATGAAAATCAAGCTCCGCCATGTCTTCTAGTACCCAATGGGCTTCGTTGGCGATTAATTAGTCGAAAGAGGAGATAGCGTTTTCTTCTTCAACCCAATTTCTTGTTGCGGCTAGTAACCCATGAAGGAAGTTCAGTAGTTGACACTCTCTCGAGAAATGATGATTTGGAAACCGAATAAGCAACTCCTTGTATCGATCCCAAGTATAATAAATTAGCTCTAAATCTCGAAAAAAGAAATGCAACAATACTTGTTGATGAGACATCTTCAAGTACCTTGCAAGAAAAAGAAAACTAAAAACAAAATTAAAAATAAAATAAATGCCTAAATTAAAATCAAGTTACTTACTCACAATATCAACAACAATCTAAAAGTCAATCCCCGGCAACGTCGATAAAAATTGGGTTTTTGTTTTTATTAATAATATACTAAATTAACAATTAATTAAACTATAATACTAAAAATATTATATGAGTATAGATTATCTAGGAATTAACTTCGTTTACTTATACGTGTTTTGTTGGCCCAGTAGAATACCCAAGAAGGGGGGTGAATTGGGTAATTAAAAATAATCAAAATATAACTTGAATAAATCAAATAATTAATTTTATTCCTAAATTAATTATTATATTTATATCACAACGGAATAAATTAATTAACTAGGTGCACACCCAAACAACAAAAATAAACAAATTAATAATGTAGCACACCAAGATATATCTTGGTTTACCAAGCTACTCTTGGCTAGTCCAGCCCTCCGAGCCCCACAGAGATTTGCACCTACTAATTCTCAAGATCCCTTTAAAGGTAGGAACCAAACTCGCACACCGATTATTTTACAGACTCAGAATCAACCTTTACAATTTTCTTTTCAAAGGCTAAGGAATAACCTCTACTTTTTACAGGCTCAAGAATAACCTGTCTTTTTACAGGCTAAAGATTAACCTATTTCTTTTTATCACTACGGCTCAAGAATCAAAATCTCACACAACACTCCAAGTATCCTTTTCATAGGTAAGGATGGAACATTTACAATTCACTCACAATGCAATTTTTATCTAGGAAGAATCACTACCTCAATCTCTTTACAAGAAGAGACTAAAACCTGGTTACCCCTGATTAAATATCCCCAATGATATTTAATCCGTCACAACTCATCAATACACAAATTGATAAGAAGTAAATCTCACTCAGGAGTTTCTACCTCCCCAGATAAATAATAATTCAATTAATATCCCAACTAGTGATAAAAATACGTGAGATACAAAATCTGATTTTAACAAGATATGCGTAGCAAATTAGAGCACGTAATCAGATTCAAGATATTGTTTATAAAAATATTTTCTTCAAAAATTAGAAACAATTTCTAAGATCAATTTCCAAACAATAAACAAATAATTTAATGAAAGAATATAATTGGAAAGATCTTACCTGGAATCCACAGAAAGAATAGATAAAATAATATAACTTCAAATTCGATAGCAACACAAATTAATAGCAGTTGATCGTCAAGATCGTCTCTCAGAAAAACTCACAGTATTTCAGATGAATCACTCTTATAAAAGCTGATAGGTGTAAAATACCTATCTATTTTCAAATCGGTTTTGTCAGTTTTTGAGTATTTTTATAGTTATTTTTATCATGTTTTTAGTTTTTATTCTTTTTGTAAAAATCAGGCGTACGGGGCAAAGGTATGAAATTGGAGCGAAAACGATGAGATCGAACCGAAGGTAAGTCAAACTTACGGTGAATAAATAAGCAAGGAGACAAAATTATGAAGGAAGCCCACCGCCTAGGCGTCCAAACTTCCGCCTAGGCAGTGAAGATGTTGAGAATGACAAAAGGCTACTGACAACCCACCACCTAGTCGGGAAATTCCTCCTCCTAGGCAGAAACCCCAGTAGAAATATTTCCAAGTCCACCGCCTACTTCTTCACCTAGGCGGTCACCAAAGCTGCAAAGCCGGTACAGGTGTTGTAACTTTAAGCCTATTTTGGACTACGATGTAATCCGATTTTGGAAACACTCAAAACATGGACATTGTATATCGTTTTCTTATATTTCCATAGGTTTTTGAATTACCTCAATCGGAGCTTGGACGAAGAAGTTACAGCCAAAACAAGAAAGCGTGTCACTGCCGCAGCGATGACACCACCGCCTCGGCGGTCGAACTGCAGAAACTTTGTAACGACTCTGTATATTCACTATCGCAGTGGTGAATACACCGCTACAGTGGTCGCCCTGCACCTGTAAAGTGTGTTTTAGATATTTTTGGATATTTTTGGCCATATATCCTTCCTCCCCTCTCCATTTTCGTGTAGAACACTTAGGAAAACCATTAGGGCATATTTTTGAGTGTTTTGGAGAGTGTTCATTCAATCCCAAAGAGGAAGATGAAGGAGGAGCAATCGGATGACGGTTTTAGTGCTAAATCTTCGGATATCGGCTAAGTTTTTCCGCTTGTCTCTTTATTTTCTTCATTTTTGTAGATTGTTGGGCATGTTTAGTTTGGTTTTTGTTGTTTATATGGTTAGGGCCACGAGCTAAACATAGATTGTAATGGGGATTAACATTTTATTTATGAAAATGTGATTTTGGTTAAGTTTATGTTTCGTTCTTAGTTGTTCTTCATATGTTGATTGTGTGTGCCTTATTGTTTGTTTAATCGTGCTTAGATTTACATTTAGAGAATAAAGGGTTTGACTCTGGGAAGAGGTAACCCTGGATTCGGATTAGTATAAACAAACGCCACAATCCTATAACCCAGTCGGGATTTGGATTGTGGACAATCGATGACGTTGGGGCGAGACTCACGTGATCTAGAGTCGTTAAGACATTGAGAGAGACTTCGGCGTTGACACGAAGTCACGTATTCCCCCGTCTTACACTCGGGAAAGGTGACGGGGGAGTTTTAGAACGGAGATTGTCGATAAGGTAAATACAACGCGACAATCTAATAACTCAGGAGAGAGTTGGATTGTGTGCAATCAATGACGTTGGGGCGAGACTCACGCGGCCTAGGGTTATTAAGACGTTGAGGAGGACTTCTTCATTGACACGTAGTTGCGTATTCCCCCGTCTTACACTCAGGAAAGGTGGCGGAGGAGTTTACGAACCGAGATTGTCAAATAAGTTGAATGGCGTTAACGTAAACTAAAACGAAACCAAACGTATTTAAGTAAATAAAGTTAATCCCTAGGAAATCTACTCCCCAAAACTATCTCAATATTAGTATTAGTTAATTTAGTTAGTATTTTAGTATTAGTATTAATTAAATACCATTTTTTATCGCCTAGATAAAGTTAGGTTATGATAATCACAGTACTCGATAGTAACAACACCAATTCCTATGGATACGATACCCGACCTGAAAAGGTCCACTATACTAAAACTTGATCCGTACGCTTGCGGTGAAAGTGGCAGCGCTTATTTAGCGGCCACCAAAAGCTCACAATATGATATGATATAATTTCTCTCTTGTTTACTGCTACTTTTCTAATGAAATTCCCAGGTTTATTTAAAAGCACATGTAATCAGCCTTCTAACAACTAGTTTACAAGTGTCATGACAATTAAATACTCTTATAGACCCCTTATTAACATAAGAACTTCATTTAGGTTCAATTTCACTTAAAAACAACTTTCAAATCTTTCAATTAAATCTCCAAAGTATTTCTCAATCTCAATTAATAAGCATAGAAACTATTTCAAGTAGCAAATTGAGAAACATTAATATTTAATTTACCAAATCAATAGAATTTAATTAATATATGGACCATATCTTAAATATCACCAAATCCCTTAAATCTCTCTCAAATACTAACAAAAAATGGCTATCTTTAGATATGATTTCGGATCAAATATTATCCTGAAACAGAGCCACCAGTCGACTAGGAGATTCAATATGTAGCCCATGCACTTGGTCGGTCGACTCGCAAATTTAGAGAATTTGTCAAGCTTCCACCGGTCGATCGCTCTATCAACTCGCAGATTCAGAGAGTTCAGCCACCATATGCCAGTCGACTCCTCAGTCGACTTTTCCCTTCTGAATCTTTTCTCTGATCTCGTTTTATACTCTTTCTCTTTTACATTTTCGCACTTTTAATTAATTTCTTTTTCCAATTAGCTCCACTAACTTTCTCAAATTCCATTTTAACCATTTATAAATATTACTTTTCAAATACACATAGGAGCAAACAAATTCATCTTATTAAAACACACATAAATAATAAAAATATTTTGTACCGTGTGTGTTCCTAAATGGGATATTAAGAGTTAAAATTTACTTGAGTTATTTTCACTAATTTCTTCAAACTCTTAAATCTTAAACTTCATTATTTAGCATCCATTTAATTTGATCTTCAATATCTTGAACTTTAAATCACTGAAATACTCAATTAAACATTAGTTCTACCAAAACATCAATACTGAATTGTTCATCAAAATCTTAGGATCAACATGTTTGATCCAATCTAGTTTACAATAACAATATTCAAATCTATCAGACAATCTAGGTATCGAAAACTCACTCACTACCGCTCCCGAGTGTAAACTGAATGAATATGCGACTTCACATCAACGTCGAAGCCCCCCTCGAGCATCTATATGTACGACGAGATTTTAACGCTCGCGTATTGACTACTCGCAAGTATATGAGGTCAAGTTTTAATATAGTAGATCTTTAAGATCAGATATCATTCCACAGGAACGGTATGAATAATTGAATACCACAATTTGCATAGTCTCCTATTATCTAGACGGTTAAAGAATTATTTTAAAATTAAACTAATTAAAACTAAACTAAACTAAAATTAGTGGGTTAATCCTAACTAAGTTAATTACCTAAGGATTGATTTCGTTCACTTAATACATGTTTGATTTTGTTTAGTTAACAATAATGGTATTTAAGGTATCCGACAATCTCGGTTCGTAAACTCCACCACCACCTCTCCCGAGTGTAAGACGGGGGAATACGCGACTTCGTGTCAACGAATAAGTCCCACTCAACATATTAACGACTCTAGGTCACGTGAGTCTTTCCCCAACATCATCGATTGCACACTCACTAACGTCTTCCCGGGTTGTTAGATCATAACGATGTGTTTACCCTAGTCCGAATCGAGGGTTACCTCTTCCGAGTGTCAAACCTCGTATTCTAAAATCCAACCCTAATACCTTAACAAGCATATTAAAGTTGTAATAAAATGATAAACACAATCGGATTTAAAAACAAACAACCATTAAAAACCATATATTTCATCAAACTAGTATTTACACAATTACATCGATTCCTAGCTAATAT
This sequence comes from Eucommia ulmoides, assembly GCA_016647705.1. NCBI lineage: Eukaryota > Viridiplantae > Streptophyta > Magnoliopsida > Garryales > Eucommiaceae > Eucommia > Eucommia ulmoides. The sequence goes on from CM028329.1 coordinate 6,161,258, forward strand.
TTATCTAATCTAGCCATAAAAACATTAAATCAAGAGGGATTCATCATCATTCATAATAAAACATTAAGTTACAAAGAGAGAAACAAAGAGAGAAATATTAAATCTTAAAGTGGAGTGGTCTCCACTTTCGCTGAAGATCAATCCGCTGGTGTTTTCTCTTCCTGAATGATGAATCTCCTCTTTGACCTCTTCACAAATGGCCAAAGAGGACATTCATTGTGTCCCAGTCTTTTTTATGGAAGTAGGAGAATAACTATTTATAGGTGTAAGGTTTTAAAATATCTAAAAATATCTATTTTGCTATGCAGAGCTGACCACCACGGCGGTGGGTAAGTCGGCTAGTCTTAGATATTTTACCACCGCGGCGATGGCCTTGCGCTGCGGCGGTGGAAAAACATCCAAACTCTCTGTTGTTTTACCGCCTAGGCGGTGGGACTTGTTCAAATTCAGCACTCCCTACATTCTTACCGCTGCAGCGGTAGGACTTTGTTCTGAAAATATCCTTCTCTGCATTCTCACCACTACAGCGGTGGCTCTTGTGATCTTGAAATCTTGTTTCTTCATCATTTCTTCACAATTTTTCCACCGTTTTTCCTCGTTTGTCGCTTATTTGCGTCCCTACACCCGAATTACATAAAAACTACAAAAACGCAATTAAATATTACTAATTTACTCAAAAACTACCAAATCCGATTTTAGAAGTAGATAAGTTATTTTACACCTATCAAATACTCCCAAACTTGGAATTTTGTTAGTCCTCGAGCAAAACACCCTAACACTAAATTAAACTAATTACCCTAATTAACTTACGACTAATCTAAAAATGAAATACTTTAACAAAGAAGAAGTATACACATGCGAGTTCCAAATTCAATCGAAGAAACCAAGTTAGTCCTCCCTCAATAGCCCTCAATCTGATCAAGTTCGGGAAATAATACACACTAAGTGGTGTTCTAGAATTTCAACACTCAATATCAATAAAAACCATTCTAGATCCATTTGAAATGTGTGTGTATGAGAGCTCAAATGTATAACTAACCAAACACCAGATTAGATTATTCAGTAGACAAGCTCATGACTTAAACCTTAAAGGATTCAGGAACACCATATGCTTAACTGGGCTCGACTATCCACTAATGTAGGTTCGGATATTCACAGAAATCAATAGGCCTTGGTTAAGCTTTGGAGAACGACTAAGGGTATTGCAGGAATAGAAAATAGCAAATCGTTATAATTGAACGATACCCAAGGCACAAACGCTTGTCGTTTTCTTATTCTCTTGTAACCCCAAACATTGAAAATACAACCCTAAACAAGAATTTAAGAACGTTGTATTCACTTGTAGCAAGAAATGATAATAAAAACTATATTCACATAGTTTTTTTTTTTTTTTTTTTTTTTTTTTTTTTTTTTTTTTTTTTTTTTTTTAAGAAATATTGTCACACCTCCAAACTTATTTGAATTTGTACAATTTTAGGGGTGTGCAAATAGAATTAAAAGACTGACGAGTGAATACGTTAATACCGAACCAATAGCAATTCGTCCGAAACCCCGATCGCTCACTTCAAGTTAGCATTAGTCTATGCTATTTGATTTCACTCAATTTTGACTTTTAGGCTTAGCGACAATGGTTTGGAAAAAATTTAAATGGAAAAAGTATAGAAACGAGTTCAAAATTGAAAAGTTTATCAGCTTCGATATGGGAACAAGAGAATAAATCTTTCACGTTAGCTACAAAGGTTCAAGCGAAGAAAGTGAAGGCCCAAATCACGCCTCTGGAATTACCTTACCTAGGATTTCGCCTCAAGTCTACCCCAAATCAAGTTCTAGATTCCTCATTTGTGTCATGAACTTATTACTGAATAATCAACGTCAGTTCCTTCAAATAATTATACACTAAGTCCATGCGATTGTACGATTTTAGGATCAAAATAATATTTACCTAATCGATATGCTAAGCACACAAAACACACATGACTAGCATTATCCCCGACCTCGATATACAATTAAGAGACAATTTTCATCATCGGGAAACGGCCCTAGACGAATTCAACAACTTATCAAGCATATACGACTTCATATATAAACAATACTATATTAAATCTAAATACTAACATACATACACTACTCTAAGCATTTAACATGCTAAAACATGAGAATTAAAATAAAGCTTAACAACAAATTAAAGTTTTACATATAAAAAAAAATACTTTCATTATTCACATCTTTCTTTAACAACACAAAACGTGATGTACATTCCTCCCAAACTTAAAAAGAGGTAGTGTCCTTACTGACTAAGCAGCGAACCCAATAACAGTTTATAGAAATGACAAGTAAAATTGGGTGCTGACACATACTTAGGGGATAAGACGTAAAAGTCTAACCCCCTACCGTTCGATGGGAGAAAAGTCATCACTACCACTATAACGTCAGAATGAAAATTGTGACGGTAGCAAAAAGTACGGCGGCACATGCAGTATAGGCGGATAAGTACTCATATCAATGCCGAAGCGGTTGCACATGAGCTGGTGTATTTGATCTTCATGCCTCGAATACTGATCCAGAAAAGTTTTGAGCTCGTATTGCCCTTGGCGACTCAATACGCACACACCAATCGCAACATTTCAACAAAATATCATAAATGTAGCATACAATTTTGTTTCACACAATTCAAAAATCCATTAAAAACTTAGTTTATCATTAAAAATCAAACCAAAATCCTATAATGATAAAGAAAAACGCGAAAATGGGGTTAAAATTTGATTTTTGGTGGATGATTTGGGGTGTAATTCACAAATTTTGTAAATGGAATGATGAATTTGAGGGTTGGAAATGGTTTGGGAGGATGAAAATGGAGATATTTTTGAGTTTCAAAAGTGGTTGTGGTGTTTTTGTATTAGCGGGATGGCATAAATCAAACAGGGGCCTCACCGCCGCGGCGGTGTGAGCGCTTTTTTAAAACCTGAACATACTATCGTTTCACTGCCCCGGCGGTGAAGCGCCTTTCCAAAAACTTAACTCTCTATCGTTTTACCGCCTTGGCGGTGAGGCAATAATGCTGAAAACTTGACATCCTGCATTTTCATTGCCTAAGCGGAGAGCCTGCTACTGGATTTATTTTTTTCTTCAAGTTTTCACACAAAGGCTCCACACCATGCATTTCCACTTTGCTTGTTCAACGATTTTAGGTACGAAACACATCTTCGAGTATCCTCACTCCTTAATTCTCTTCCAAACACGTTCCGAGACCATTTCGGCCTCCAAAAAAAATAATAGCAAAAATCGGGTAAAACTTAATACCCTCGGTTTTAGATTAAAAAAAAAAAAAAAAAAAAAAAAACATGACTTGTTTGATTTAACGTCCCTAACTAGACTTTATAGAGTATTTTTCACCAAAATCCCTCATAGACAAGGAATTAGGGTTAGTACGCTCCGTTGGATCACAATTCATGGCTTGAAGTTGGATTTTTCTCTATCTCCTTATCATTTTCAACATACACTCGATCTTGGGATCAAGAGTCAAAATTCCAAACTTCTTCTTCGTTCCATGCACTGCTTGATCACAACAAATGAAACAAAAAATTTAAAAGAAAATAAAACACAAGAATTGTCTGGATTAATATTCAACTATTTAGTCGCAATATCAATTATACGCATTCAATACCATCCCCGGCAATGGCGCTAAAAACTTGTACGATGAGGATTTAATCGCACGTGTATTGACTACTCACAAGTATATGAGGTCAAGTTTTAATATAGTGGACCTTTAATATTGAATATCGTTCCACAGGGATGGTGTGAATAATTGAATACCGCAATTTACATAGTCTCCTATTATCCAAACAGTTAGAGAAATGTTTTAAAATTAAACTAATTAAAACTAAGCTGAACTAAAATTAGTAGGTTAATCCTAACTAATTTGATTACCTAGGGATTGATTTCGTTCACTTAATATATGTTTGATTTCATTTAGTTAACAATAACAGAGTTTAGGTATCCGACAATCTTGATTCGTAAACTCCACCGCCACCTCTCCCGAGTGTAAGACAGGGGAATACGCCACTTCGTGTCAACGAAGAAGTCCCCCTCAATGTCTTAACGACTCTAGATTGCGTGAGTCTTACCCCCAACATCATCGATTGCACACTCACTAACGCCCTCCCGGGTCGTTAGATCGTAACGATGTATTTACCCTAGTCCGAATCTAGGGTTACCTCTTCTAAGTGTCAAACCCCGTATTCTCAAATCCAACTCTAATGCCTTAACAAGCATACTAAGATTGTCATAAAATGATAAACACAATCGGAATTAAAAGCAAACAACCGTTAAATAAACATATATTAAACTGAACAAGTATTTACACAACTACATCGATCCCTAGCTAATATTTATCTAATCTAACATGATCTTGGAAATTGGAACATTAAACCAAGAGGGATTCATCATTATTTAGAATAAAACATTAAATTACAAAGAAATAAATAAAGAGAGAAACAAAGTGGACCGATCCACTGTCGCCAAAGATCAATCTGCCAATATTTTCTCTTCTTCGGATGATGAATATCCTCTTTGAGCTTTTCAAGAATGGCCAAGGATCACCTCCACAGGGTTAGGGGCATTCAACCTGTCCAAGCCTTTTTTATGGAAGTAGGAGAATGGGTATTTAGAGGTGCAAGGTTTCAAAATATCTAAAAATATCTATTTTGCTGTGCAGAGCTGACCGCCACGGCGATAGATAAGTCAGCTAGTATTAGATATTTTACCGCCGTGGCAATGGAACAATATCCAAACTCTCTTTTGTTTCACCGCCTAGGCGGTGAGACTTGTTCAAATTCAGTACTCCCTGCATTTTTACCACCGCGGCGGTGGCTTTCTCGTCGCGGCGGTGGGATTTTGTTCTGAAAATGTCTTTCTCTACATTCTCACCGCCACGGCGGTGACTCTTGTGATCTCGAAACCTTTTTTATTCATCATTTCTTCACCATTTTCCCACCGTTTTCACTCATTTGTCACTTGTTTACATCCCTACACCTGAATTACATAAAAACTACAAAAACACAATTAAATATTACTAATTCACTTGAAAACTACCAAATCTGGTTTTAGAAGTAGATAGGTTATTTTACACCTATCACTATACGACATTTGGTCACATGAGTCTCGTCCCAACCTCATGGATTGCATACTTTTTAACGCTCTCCTGGGTCATTAGATCGTTACGTTGTGTTTAAACCTTAGTCCGAATCCGGGGTTACCTCTCCCGAGTGTCAAACCCAGTATTCTAAAATAAACCATAATATTATAAAAATCATATTATGGAGGTAAAATAACGGTAAACACAATCAAATAAAGATAAACAACCGTTAACAAAACATGATTTACTCAAACAACGTATATCAGTAAACTACAACAATCCCATAGATAATTAATATTTAGCTCTCGGACATAACCATATAATCAACAATAATTCATATATACATGTTCAAACAACCAAAAACAAGTTAAGAATAAAAAGATAAACAAAGGAAAATAGCCATTATCTGAAGATGGCGTCTGTAAAAACCACTCCAATCTTATTTCCTCTTCTTCAATTGTGTTCCTCCTCTTTGGTTGGTTGAGAGATCTTTTGAACACTCAAAAATACTCCATAAATGTTCTAAGATAAGTGGGAAAGGATCAGGAAAAAAAGGAAGAAAAACAAAATATCTAGAAAATATCTAAAACAGTTGGCCATTGACCGTTACAGCGGTGGGTTTCACCGCTGCAGTGGTAGGCATGTCAGTAGGATTTCTATCCTTTCACCACTGCAGCAGTAAGAGATTAGAAACTTAGGGAACTCTTTGTTGTTTCAGCGATAAAACTGCTGCTTTAACACTTCATCATTTTTCCACTGATTTTCTCGTCTTTCGACCATTTTCACTCCTAACCCCTACTTTGAAAATAAATAAATAAAAACAAATAAAAAAGAATTAAAATATTACAGGAATACTCAAAAACTACCAAATTCGATTTGAAAATAGATAGATAAATTTCACCTATCACTGACAGCACTTACATTTGTCTAGGGGTGATTCGATAAGACTCATTCATTTGAATTCAGAGACTTTGCTTTCTAACTAAACGATAGGGCCTAACATAATTCAATGAGACTCCTTTATGTGAATTCAGAGATTTTGCTTTCAAACTCAGGGGTAGGGTTCAACATACCTCATCAAGGTTTCATTGGCTTGTTCAACTGGACTTTTGTCTTTCCAAATTTCTAGGTGTTTCGATCCTTGGGGTTCTAATATTGTTTGCATGCTCTATGTTTTCTCAAGTCTTGCAAAATTGATTTAGTCCAAAAATATACGAAATGTGAAAAATTATTAAAATGAGTACCTTAAATGCTTGACATGATTTTTGTGAGATTTTAAGTTGAATTGTAGAATAATATAATTCCAATACAGTCTTAGATCACGCCCAATGTTTCTTTTCATAAATTCTGATTCCATTAAAATCCATCAAGTTCTGATCTAGAGAATCGTCGTTTATCCATCAAATTGATTGAAAGCAGGAAACTTGAGCAAATCAATTTATTCTCTTATTTTCTTTTCAAAAAATTTCCATATTTTGCACTATCGCTTCTTGTTCGGTTTGTGGTTTGGATATTTTACCCTTTTGGTTTTTAAGAAATAGATGACTGAGCTTGGAATGGTTCAGAAGCAGCTGAGCTTAGAAATCAACTTGGTCGTCTTTGCCAATCGAGACCTTACAACTCGAGGATCCATCAATGAATGAGTAAATATGGTGTCCAACAATGTTGATTGATGTGACAAATCCCCATTTTTATTTGCTTTATCCATTCTAGTTTTGATCTTTATCGAAGGGTTGAGCATCGGTATAACATTTGAGAGCCCTTTCATTATGATTATTGATCTTGGATGATTGTGCTCCCTTTTCACCATTAGATTTGACAGTAGGCGAGTCAGGATGTTTACACTTGATTTTATCAGATCATTAAAGGACCAGTGGAGACAGTTTGATCAATTTGTAGCAATCTATCAAAACATTTTCAGGGCAATGAATGTCGATCTTGACTTTTGAATCCTTTAGTACTCTTGAATTGTTGTCAGATTCGGTGAAAAGCCTTTTGGATCTCATGATCGTTTGACAGAACATAATCTTCCTTTATTTCTATTCCCATTAGATCATGGTCTAACTATGTATTGAAACCATATACTTCAACATTCTTGCTCAATCATATCACATAAATATACGGAGGCAATTTTTGGTACTTGAAAAAGTAAAATTCAAACATTATACCATAGTTTGGAAAAAACAACACCACATTTATTGAAATTTAAAGACTTATTACAAGGTAAATCTTTTTTCATCCAAAACACCAATGGGATGGAAAGATAAGTACACGAAAATGTCCTAGATTTATTCAAAAAATGTAGAAAATTGAAAGTGAGCAAGGATCCCAATTTTGTACCCCTTAGATTTTTTAACTAGAGCTTTAGGTACATGACAAGCTCCCATCTCCGCCAATATTTTAGTGAAGATGGACTTCACTACTCCCCGAAAGTGTATGCTTAGGCAATGGATTTAGCTGTCAATTTGGCTTAGTTGTCACAGGTTTTTTTGGAAACGTGATGGCTCCTATCCGTATGAACTCTCGAATCTTGTTTTTTAGTTAGAAGTACTTCTTGGTTGTATGTCCTTTGGATCCTATTTTTTAGTTAGAAGTACTTCTTGGTTGTATGTCCTTTGGATCCCAAATAGTATTCACAAAAAGTATTCGAAGAAGCGGCTTTACTTCTAGGCTTAGGCTCGTAAAAGAATAGAGGCATCAACATCCTCTACTTTAAATAGTTTTGGTATAGCTCAGTGATAGAGACTAGAAGGTCTAGTAGTTATTTTTTATCATTTAGAAAATTTCCCCTAGTAGTGCGATATGGATAATCATGGTAGTATTGGGTTTTTGGCTTTAGGGTGTGGTTAGATATTTGTGGAAGGGGTTTTTGATTTGGTTGATGTGGAGGTGCTTGGTAAACGGGTGTTGGGTAATGAGGGTGGGGTTGAGGATAGTACTGGGGAATGTGGTTTTGGTAAGGGGAAGACGAATTCTAGTATTGGGAGTAGCATGAACTATTTTGAGAATATGATAGTTTCTAAGGGTAATTTTGGTTTTGGCGATTGTGAGCGGATGGTTACAATATTGGTTGCTTTAATTTGGATAATTTTGGGAATGCAAAACTTAGGGGTTGTTTTGGTAAGGGCTTTTCTGGGGGAAACAATGATGGCTACCTCATTCTCTTTCTTCTTTGGTAGAACTGACCTTTTTATCGGATCGGGTAAGGCCCCTTCAATCTTTCTGTTCCTTATTTCTTCTTCTATCACATCGGCTCGCTTGATCGCATTTCTAAATAAGGCCACTACTATACTCGAAAGACCCTAATAGAATAGCAACGTCTGAATCGATTTGAATATTTCTAACTGAGCCTCATCGCTCAGTCTACGGACTACTTTGGCAGCTTCTTCCCTCCAGCAAGTGGTGTATTTTGAAAGTTTTCATCTTTTATATTTAGTATTTGGAACAGGGTATTACGATCTGGCACGACATATTTGTAGTACATGTACTGCTTACAAAAGGCCTTTACCAGATCTTTAAATGTTTTAATCTGCACTAGGTCCAGAGTCATGTACCAGCTAAGGACTGGTCCCTTCAACGATTAACAGAATATTTTTAGGCAGAGATCTTCGTTCCAAGCGTGGACTCCCAATTCCTCCTTATAAATGCTGATGTGCCATTATGGGGGCCAATACAATCATATTTTGTGAATTTATGGACTACAACACTTTTCAGGTATACTACCTGGGGTGGTGCTGACAATTTTTTGTACGTCACTTTTCTGGACAACGTTTCTCTTTTCAACTCTTCCACTATTCTCTGGAATTCTTCCATTTTCAAAACCCATGTCGGAGAAGGTTTATTCTCTTCTTCCTTGTCTTTGGGTTAAATAGCCGAGGGTAGTTGATTAGAGTTCAGATCGGTAGGTAGAGCAATAACTCTCTCCGGATGAATAAGAAACTGCGGTGAAGAGGAAGTTGGGTCTTCGGGTGAGACCTGATAGACATGCCCCTGACTATGATACATTGGCACACCATAGGCGAAGGGATGAGGACCCATCTAAGGTCCATAGTAGATCGACACTGAGAAGTTTGGGCCAACAAGGTTCTACTTTGGCAATGAGTGTTTTGTCCCATAATTTTGATGGTTTCCATTTGGCGATTCAAAATTAGGTAGAGTCACGGGGGTTCCACCAAGAGGAGAAATAGGCACTGCCTGAGGTTTTTAGCTTAGCTCACTGATATTTTCCATTAGCATGTTAACAGTCTCTTGCAACCGAGCAATCTGGGCCGTATGGGGAGATTCAGGATTTTTTCAGATGCCATCTCGGAATGATTTTGAGATGGATTGCAAATGAAAACCGAACTTCAGATAGGGGGAACTGGAATTACTTTAAAGGGAAAACAATCCCTCTAGGAATCTTAAGAGCGTCAGGAAAATTATCTAGAGACATTTCAATATCAACTCCACTAACATATGAATGAAGTCAAGTCTATCATATACTATTTTCAAATTATAGTAAAACATTTTCACCCAATATGAAAACTAAGGATTACTTTCTGACAAAAAATTAGTTTACCCCAATACATTAAACCTTTTCTCAAGATTTATATGATTATTTCTCAAATTGGTAAATTCAATAGGCCTACCACAAACAAGCCTTCATTTGTTAATGTCCCCATTAAATTTCTTCTCATTTTATTTACTTAGAAATCGAACTTCATCAAAATTAGGCTTTTTATTATTCTTCCCTATTCTAGCTACTTGCGTAACCCCCATAATTAAGAAATAAACTCACTTAGTTATTTTTTAATCTGATACAAGATCTAAGAATAACCAACTAGTTTCACACAAACTAAGGCCGAACAAACACAAAAAATGGAATATATCTTACTTGAAGTTCGAACAACTCTTGTATGACTCAAGACCACGCAATCCACCTTTAGAATGCTCAGGTCTTACTCTAATGGGAAGAAATCTTCGTGTTTGATTAAAGATGAACTCTCCTAGGTGGATGAATCTCAGAGAAAAGATGGAAATAATAAGAAAAAAAAAATAACACTAGTTTTGACAATATATTTGTCGACAGTTGGTTGACCGAGTAATCGAGCGGTCAACTGACCATTATCTATTTATTTCCCTTGACTCCTTATCACCTTTTTTTTGGACGATTAGTTACGTTGGCGGTCAACCGGATAGGCTTAATTTTGATTCATTTTGCTATTTTTAGCCTCATCCATTTCTCAATTGATCCATATAATATTTATTTAAAAACTCATTTTAAAATGTTAAATTAAAACACTCAACTACTAAATAAATATAAATCTAATTAGTAGAAAAATGCAATACATTTATCTCCCTAACAAAATTTATATATTTATTCTTTAACAAATTTGACATACTTTGTTCATCCTTTAGAGCCATTGGTGTGTGTACCTTAATTTGATGATTATCATAAGTCTCGATTTTCTTTGTATCAACTAATTAACCAGACTTAACATTTTGAGAAGAATGAGCTTAATTCACATTCCTAATGTCTTCTTTTTGTAATGATGTCTCTTGATTATCGTTAGTATTTCAGATACTTGAGATTGATTAGTCTTGTTACGATCTGCAATGACTTTATACACTGACTTTTTTAGATTATGAAATTGTACTTATTTTCAGTGACAATCATTTGTTTGTACTGAAGTTGTGGCTTTCTGAAATCATTCACTTTATATATTTGTATATCATATCGATTCATCCTTCTAGGTTTAACAATTCTTGCATCTTTCTTTTGTAAATAATTTATGTTCATTCTCCATATTCTGGCTAATCTATCAATTATACCAGTGTGAAAATTTTATTTTCTAGGTATCCAACTATTTCTACATCCAATTAGATAACCATGCAGTTGATAACACCACTTTTCAAGATGACCAAAATTTTCACAATAAAAGTATCTAAAATTATTCAAGCGCTTCTTAGGATAATCAATTTTTTGTTAGGAGCACGATATCGATACTAATGCTGAGGATTCGCCTTAGGGTTTACTGACCTTTCAAAAAAAATTGTTTTCTCAATATTCTTGAATGTATTAATAGTATCATTAAGCACTTTTTGAATCTTTTCAAGTGAGCGTTCCAATGAAAGAACATTCATCCGAAGACCAATAAATTTGTTTTGCATAAATTCAAGATCATTTTTAAGAATCGACAATAATTTTCTATAGAATTGTTTCACATGAGCTTTATCAAGTTCACACCTTGCATTATCCAATTCAATATTTAAAGCCCCATTTAAAATTTTAAAATTTCAAGAATTTGAAACATTTTGTTGAAGATTTGAAATATCATTTTTTATAAAAGCATTTTCGTCTTCACGTGATTTAACTTTTTCAAGAAGAGTGCATATCTCGGATAGCGCATTTACAAATTCAGTTGTTTCAAATAGTTGTCCAAATTCTTCTTCTTAAGAGATTTGGAAGTACGTAACTTTTTGTTTTCAAGAGTTACAATTTTTTGTGAAAGCTTTAAATCTTCTCTAATAAAAACATATGTAAAAGCAATCAATTTTTCAATAACCGTATCAGCAGCATCATTATCATTATCTTTATCATTCCCACAAAAAGAAAACTGATTATAAGAACAACCAAGAGATACACATAAAATATTTTTCTCAGTTTAATTAAGGTGATCATGTTAGCTAAAATGTTACGCCTATTTAGCTAAAACCAGCTTTGGGACCATTTGTTGTCGCACAAATCTATCTAAGAGAGAAGTGAATTGGATAGTTATAAAAATTATAACAAATAAATTATCAATCAAGCAATCACCAATTTTCTTATCCGGTTATTATCTTGAATTACGGCAGAAACGTGCTTAACTAGATGCACAACCAAAAAAGTGGGGATAGATAAAATGAACGCACATATTTATCCTGATTCGGCAAGTTATTCTTGCCTATGTTCAGTCCTTTGAGCTCCCACAGGGATTTCACAATCTACTAACCCTGATTCCTTTCCTAGGTAGGAACCAAACCCTTAAATCCTTTTCACAAGTTCAAGATTAACCAACTTATTTTCCCAAGCTCAGAATCAAACTTTTGTGATTTTCTTTTTACAAGATTTTAGAAGAGCCTAATTCTTTTGTAAGCTAACAATCAAACCCAACTATCTTTTTATCAAGTTAAAGACTAACATAATCATTTTATTGGAAAGAATCCCATCTAATTCTTTTACATGTTAAGAATCAAACATAAATCCGGATTAGACATCGACCCAATATGTCTAATCCTATCACATTCATCAAATAAAAAAAATAATTTATTTCTTCCCACATGAGCTTCTACTACCTCAATACGAGACATGCTCAATTAATGTCCCGATAAACTAAGCGATAGAAATACGTGAGAATACAAATATAATTTTACTCAAACATTGATTATGTAAATCAAATTTTCCAGGAAAAATTTGTTTTACAAGATATACAGGATAATCAAAAATAGTATTTGGAAATATCTCACCAGAGTTTCTTTGAAAACAATATAGACGAAAGTGTAGCATAAAAAACGGTGGCAAAATTTGATAAACGCCTTGATCAATAACTTCTTCAATAAACTCTCTCAAATATATTTTCAGCAAAAGGATACCCTCTTTTGGAAAATACTGATTTAAAACTCTTATTCTTGATCTTTTTATATTGAATTAGTAGGTCTATTTATATATACTGATTTCAAACTATGCCTATAACGGTTATTTTTCAAAACATACTACCATAAATTTAATATATAGACCCTATATAATATATTATTTAATCTAAAATATTTTACCCAAAAATACTCTTTTAAAAATTTCAATTTAGTTTTCAAAATATTTGGATTCAAACCCCTTAAAAATATAAAGTAGTTTTCCCGGTAAATCTACAGAATCAAGTAATATAAGGACTGAATAATAAGATCTTTAAAATATATAATAGATATATGTAATATATTTAAAACCCCTTAAAAATATTTTATAATGTTCGAAATCTTAAGATTTAGGTTGAAGGTCTCGAAAATCGGATTGGTCAAACAATTTGAAAATTACACCATCGGTCAACCCTGCATCCTAGCGGTCGATCGATTCCCCTTCAACGGATCATTTTTCAACCATTGACAAGTGGTCGGTCAACTAGACATTCAATTGCCAAAAATATCATCCTGGATCTCCCAATTGATTAGCCTCCTAGTCAGTCGACCGTTTAGGCCTAAAACCACGATTTTCCAAACCTAAATCTTCTAGTCGATCGCCTATAGTGTTGGTTAGACCGTCCAGGCTAAAGATCTTTTTTTTTTTTCTTTTTTTTTTTCCATTTTAAAAATATTTTCTTAAAAAATACTTTTTGGATTAGACTTTTGAACTTATCACTTATGACCATAATACACATAATTCAATTAATTTCATGAATGTCATGCGTGATCCAAATTGGGTTGCATTAAGAACATAGAAGGTATTGAGTTGTTTTTACATAAAAATACAAAAAAATATTTTTTGCTCCAAAAATCTTCAATATCTTCAGGCAACCATCTTGAATTCTTTATCAAATGTTATCTTGAAATCCAACATCAAATATTATCTTGAAATCCATTTTTTTTTCTCATTTACTCAATTGGAATATTAAATATGAAATCAATAAATAAAATTATTAGTTTTGTAAAAACATCAACGTTAGCTTATCCATTAAAACATATAAGGACAAAAAATGGGTTGGGTTATATGTTCTCCACATTTCTAGGGCATATAGATTGCTTCAACTAGGCTGTGAGATAAGTCCCATTGGCCTAATATATCCATGTGCCACCTATTCGCAACATGTTGGGTTAAAGTATTGATTTGAGTTTCGGTCCCTAATATTTTGAGATTAATCTGATGCCTTCACCGATAATTGGTGGGGCATTCAATGCAACAGGTAGAGAAATTTTTATTTATTACATTTTAACTCTTAAATTCTCCTTTGTGCTCCTCTATGTCACGCACATATTTTCTCTAAAGTAACCGTACGACCCTTATGTCACGGGTTCATGTTTCCGCAGAGGTATTTACCCATGTAGCACCCCCGATGCATTCGCTGTGCAGGGGTAGACCTTCATTCTTGTGCGATGTTGTCTGGTTTGACCTTGCGTAGGACTCATTAAGAGAGTGGCTCCAACTCCGACTAGTTTGTGCAAGAGAGGCCAAACCTTTCTTCTTTTGTTAGGTCCATGACTAACGACATAGTCTTTAAACTTAACTAGGTTAGTATGCCTCGACTTTAAAGGGGCACCTAGTGGTGTAAACGCCTGCCTGGTCGCGTATAAATCATACAATCCTCCAGCCAACATCCTTGTTCGTTCTGACCTTCATGTTAGTTAACGGTATATGTTATTTAGCCTTCATTCCAACCCCTTGAAAGTGATAAGTAAGTCTTTCCAAGGATATCAACCAAGCAAATTCAAGGAACAAAGAAAGCATTGAAGGCTAAAGAAAGGTAGAAAGCTTATAAGAGTAGGAGAGCAAAAGAAATTAGGAGCATGAGAGGCCTTGTAGTGCTTTAAGAACTTAGTGAGGATAAAATAAACTTCCTCCCCTTTATATAGGCCAAGGGCCTTACAATGGATAGTCAAGATCATTTAGATATAACAACTACAATTAATCATCTAGATATTCCTACTAGATATTACAAGGAAGCTTCTAGAATAGGAATTTTGTGGAAGGTTAGGAAAGACTATGGAATGATCTGGGTACTCTAGAATTCTCTACAATACTCTAGAATCATTTAGAAACTTTGGAGCCTCTAAGAGTTCCTCTTTCCTAACCCTATATACAAAAGTATTGGCCTCCATACTTAGAAAATTTTTAGAAAATTTCACAAGTAAGGATGAAAAGGTATAAGGGACGTTATATTGTCTACTGCTTATTCTTCTGACGCCCTTGTCACGCTTTCATCCTTGAACCTCTAGACATACTCTATGAATTTCTTCAATAGGTATTCATCCTCCCATATAATTTCGCTATCTTAAAAGTTCTTCCACTTGACCAATTATTCTTGGTAGCTTGGCATGCCTCTATCTGTAGGATCCAATTTGCTAGTATGCAATCAACCTCTTTGTAAGAAAAGGTTATTACCGTAGTTGGTGCCCATTTCAATGTCCTGTGTCCTAGTTCTTCTATGTCTTCATGATAAGGCTTCAATAATATAACATGAAAGACACGATGTATCTTCAACTTTGGTGGGAGAAGAATTTTTTACGATACCTTCTCCACATGCTTTCTTATCGGAAAGGGGCCTCATAATGTTAAACAAGGCCCTTGTGAACTTTCCTCAGAGTCTTGAATTGTTGCGGCACACGTTTCACATGAACTAAGTCTCTCTTGTTAAGCTCCAGCGACCGTCTAGACTTGTTTGCCTATTTTATTTTTTTATTATCTTCTTGGTTGGTTCTTCTAGTTACACCCTAGCCATATTGGTTTGCTCACTCCATGCCTTTTTCAAGTTTGTAGGTGGTCGGACGTTTTCCATCTTAGTTTGTGGCTAAGGCGCTAGGCGTCAAAGGTTGCCTCTTCGTTACAATCTCAAGGAGGATTTGGTTGGTCGGTCTTGTTAGCCAAATCAATTTGGTTGGAACTAACATAGTGTATAACTCCAGAAAATCATTGATTCACTCCATTTGCCTGTTTTTTTGTGGATGAAAACTCGTTGAGTAATTCAAGTTTATCACTAGTAACTTAAACAACTCTATCCAAAAACGCCCGATAAATCGAAGATCTCGATCGCTGACAATGTGTTGTGGAACTTTCCAAAATTTTACCACGTGTTTCAGTAATACTCGAGTTATTTTCTCTGCAGTACAATCGGCTGGTGCGAGAATGAAAGTGGCTTGCTTTTGAACCAATCGGCCACCACAAAATTGCTCCCATATAGAGCTAATATAAAGTCCATGGTCACAATTTCCCATGGATGCTCCAATATGGGCAACAATTCTAACAATCCTATCAGGTGTCATTACTTGTTGACATATATGACAAGTTCTGATATAAGACTTTATGTCGTGCCACATCTGAGGCCAATAATAAGCATCATCCATTAGTCCATGATACGCATCATGCTGGGATGTCCAGCCCATTTTGAATCATGACTTTATTTTATTAAATCCTTCTGTAGGTTTACTCACTTAGAGATGTACAGTATGTCCCTGTTTGTATATAGAAGATTGTCCCTTAGCCAAAAACACCTCGTATTCCTCTCATTGGCCATGCTAATAAGACACTTGCCTAGGTGATCAAGTTCGAGTCCCTACTTTATGCAATCTTGAAATGGGCATTTGGGACAACTAATAGATGTTAATTCAGCCTTACAACCTAAGGCATCCGCTACTACGTTAACCCACCCGGGCTTGTACTCCAGTTGATGGTGAAACTCAGCAAGGAAATCATTCCACTATGCTTGCTTTGGACTTAGTTTCTCCCGCTTCTGGAAATAGGTTGTGGCAATGTTTTTGTTCATGGTAACTAACCGAGATCTCAAGAGATAATATCTCCAAGTTTATAGGCAGTGAACAATGGCAATCAATTTTTTCTCCTAGATAGCGTAACATCTCTCGATGACGTTTAAGCTGATTAAAGAAATCAACGATCAAAGGAATTGGGTACTTGTTTTTTATTGTAATCTTGTTAAGTGATTGATAGTCAATACACATTCCCAACAAGTTATCTTTATTTTTTTTTGAAACAACACTGGTTTCCCATATGGTGCTTTAGACACACGCAGGTGTCCGGCATCCAGTAACACCTTGAGTTACCTCTTTAGTTCCTCAAGCTCGAGAGGCTACATATGATAGGGTTCCATGACTAGAGGTTTGGCAATTAGTTCCAGCTCGATCTTGCGATCTACCTCCCTCTGAGGTGGTAGCATTTTTGGTAGCTCATTTAAAATAATATCCTTGAATTCCTCAAGGACATCTTTGCTTTCTCTTAGAACTTTGTTCAGGTCTGGAAATATGGGTCGTTTGGCATTTCATTTATTACCGCAAAGTAACTGGTTTTCCTCTTCTTAAACGTCTTCTTGAACTGCATAGCAGACTTCTCGTTCTTGGCAACATATTCCATAAGGACCATGCAAGTCGTGTCACTATCCATGATACATACCGAATTAGCAAAAGGTATAGGTAACATTTTTGCCTTGTCAAGGAATTCCATGCTAATCACGACCTTGAAGTCATCCATAGGCACTACTGACATGTCCATCATTCTTTCCTATTGCCCAATGTTAGCATGCACACCTCATGTCACTCCTTGTATTGGTTGAGTTGTCTAGTTTATGACCTTTATTGTCCCTTATTCCTTGATGAATTTGAGCTTCAACCTCTTTGCCTCATCCACCAAGAAAAGGTTGTGGCTCACTCCCATATTGATTAAAGCCTTTGTAAGCAACCCATTTATATTCCACGAACATTAGCCCCTTGGAAGAAACTTCCAACATGGAACAATTTTTTTAATATCATTTAGTAGACAAAGGGAGCCCCTGTATATCTTGTCTTCATGCTGCTTTTGTCGTTCTTTATACTCGGTTATCATGGCATTTAGGGCTTTTCATTTAGGACAATCTCGTACCTAGTGTGGCCCATCGCAAAGGGAACAATTGCTTTTGGGTCGAGAGAGGTCCTTATCTTTAGCCGACCATGACTTTTCCTTCCTAGACGAGGGTTTGCAACTCCCTGTATCCGGATTTTCATGGCTACTTTGGGAGGATCCTTTGTCTCCCCTACCTTTTCCTAGATTGAAATTCTTGGGATTTTCGTTTGCCTTGGGTGATTTGTTATATGAACTATGGTTGATGAGCCATTATGTTTTGGCTACACCGATAGAGATATCGTTCACACCTTGGCTCCTTAGCTTTGTCTTAGCCCAATTTTGTATTGCATCAAGGAAGAAAAACAATTTATCCTTGTTGGCCATATCTAGGATTTCTAGTATTAGATTGGTGAAGTCCTTCACATAGTCCAACATAGACCCAATTTACTTTAGTCCACGAAGCCTACCCCTTGCTTTAGCTTTGGCCTTTTGAGGATAAAATTGTCTTTCGATATCTTTTGAAATCATCAAATGTATCAATTACGCATGTACCTTTAGAATTATCATTGTGTTTCCGATACCACTACAATAGTATTGTATTAATGAGGTACATTACCACATTATTGATTTTGGAGGACTTGTGCACCATCTCCTTGGCAGTGAAATAACGCTCCAGTCCCCAAAGAAAATTATCTAGTTCTTGGATGTTGATGTTTGCTGCCTCACGATTAGTAATAACCTGAGACGATACCGCCCGCTTATAGAGATCTCAATCCAATTGGGACTGCTCTAACTTAACACGAACGTTGGTGAGCTCATCTTCAACGTAGCGCCTTAGGCTACTCAGTTCCAAGAAGACTTGGTCTCGGAGAGCACATATCTCTTCCTGAACCAACCTGCTAAGCCTTCAAGCAATTGCCCCTTGTTCTCGAAGTGGGACTTCACTTCTGCCATCATCTCCTCAAAGCCAATCACTCGTCCCACAAGACTTGAGATAATATCCTTAAACTTGTTTCTCTTACCTTAATGGACAAGAGGATGACTCTCCTCATGGCCGTTTTCCATTGATGGCTCTCCTCCATGACTGATGCTCTTATTGATACCATAGCTATAGTCCAAGCTTGACTCCTCGAGCTCTGATACTATATGTCATGGACTTAATTTTTCTAAAATAACAGTGCGGCACTTAGCATTGATTGAAACCCTTTGGAAGTGCTATGTAAGCCTTGCCAAGAATATCAACCAAGCAAAGTATAGGAACAAATGAACCATGGAAGGCTAAGGAAAGCTAGAAAGTTTATAAGAGTATGAGAGAGAGAGAGAGCATGGGCGAATGAGAGACTTTGTATTGCTTTCAGAACTTCATGATGAGTAAATGAACCCCTTCCCCTTTATATAGGTCAAGGGTCATACAATGGATGGTTTAGATCATTTCGATCTAGCAGTTATAATTAACCATCTACAGTATTCCTACTTGATATTACGAGAAAGCTTCTAGCATAGGAATTTTTTAGAAGGTTAGGAAAGACTATGAAGTGATCTAAGGTGCTCTAAAATTCTCTACAATACTCTAGAAACTTTGGAGTCTCAAAGATAATCATTTTTCCTAACCCTATATATACAAGTCTTGATGTGAACCTCACCAAGAATTAGTGTGGCCTGAAACTAATTTAGGGTTTCTTCGCGATGATCAAACTAAATTTAGATTTATGAGCAAAAAGTAAGAACACGAAAATATAGAATTTAAGATAAATTATCTTGACCCAACGTTTATGAATTCGTAAACCAATAATATAATTAATGATTTTGACCCAATGATTATAACGAATCACAAACCAAAGATATAGAAATTGAACACCACAATAAATCTTGATAAGTTCGGAAAAAATTCTCTAAAAAATTTAAAAGAAAACTCTCACGAATGTATTAATCAAAATAATGTGTAAAATTCGCAGGTCTACAGAGCCCCTTAAATAGGCAGCCAAGAGATCAAGAAAGAAGCTCTAATATATCTTGAAAAATTCGCAGGTCTACATGGAGAAAAAAAAATCTCAATATCTAAGACTAAATAAAGAATAAAGAAGTTTACTAACTTGCCTTACATTCTTAGTTGAAAAGGAAAAAGATTACTTGACAATCATACCTTACAAATTAGCTTAAAAAGAATTAAAAGATTTAAAATAATAAAATAAATAAAATAAAATTTGTGGGTCTTATCCTAGGCCCATTTATGTTCACACTTTAAGCTCATTCGTTTACCTTGATGAGGTGGATTAGGTCTTGATCGTCATTTGGACCGAATTTAGGCTTTATCATTTTAGATTCAACTCAAATCTATTAAATTAATCCATTAAATACTTATTTGAATCTTTTAGCACTTGCCCTTGCTATTGAGCTGACTAGAACATGCAATGAATCTCTTGGTGTAACTGATATATTCTTGTCAAGTTTTCATCTTCGTACTTAGAGAATTTCTCAAGTGAGGATGCCAAGTTGTAATGAACGTTACACCACTTACTCTAACTCCAAAGAAATTTTGTTGGGCATACCCAATAGATTTTTGTGCAGGTCACAGATCAAATATTAAACATATCACCAAGGACAACTCATTGGATAGGACACACAGAACTCCACATCAACAAAATTCATTCCATAATCCTTTCACCGAATCAATTGTGAGTGTTAGCTATTTTCTTACATCAATGCCTATTAAAAAAATGGTTTTATCAATTAAATCCCCATGTTTGTTAGTTTATGCTATCATTGTCGTATCTTATTTTTCTGGCGATCCAACTTATCCATGTAATCTAGGACTATATGTTATAAATCACCTACCCGCTTAGGTTTTGTATTCTTGATCATGACAACTTGTCCACAATTTGATCCATTTATGTACACTATTCTAATAGGTTAGCATGCCCTTAGAATATAACGAAAAAAGGAAAAATCATAGCTCAATTTTTCATTTTTTATTAATTTAATAATTTAAGGAATGTCCTTTAATTTCTGGACACCTGGATCTTGGTTTACAATTCAGATTTTATTTTTCACTTATTTATTATTACCATATGTCTAAATAACTTTCAAAAGTATACTTTTTTATATTTTACTTAGAATGTTTGATAAACCCTAAAAAAATTAAGCACGGAATTTGAAATGTCAAAATTGTAAGTGATAAATGTATTAAATACTTGTTTATTTAATATTTTCAATCTCAAAATATTGGTTTTTGTACAAATTTTTGTCCCTACCATAATTTTTATAACTTCCTATTTTTAAAATAATTTTTTTTTTTCAATTTTTAAAAGTTTAATATATATTCTCTTTCTACAAGTACTTATATGTAGTAATATTCAATTAATGATACTAAGTGATAAGTGCTAAAAAAAAAAAAAAAAAGTTACAAGATCACTTACAATTTTAAACTATTTTGTAGTGATTTTATATTTTAAAATGATTAGTTCATTTTTTTTATCCAACCCTCTTAATTTGATAAGTATTTAATATTATCTAAGATACTTAATCTAATAGTGTTGATTTATACTATTAAATGAAAATTTTACCCTAAAGATCAAACAATTTATCTTATTAACTAAGGTTCGATTCTGCTGTAGAGTAAGAAATTAAATCTTGAATTTAATTCTGAATACATCATGCCAATGCGGGGGAGTGCACCCTTAAGATTGCTCGGGAACGTGATTAGTCAATGTACGAGTAAGTTGTCACAGATACATTTTACACTAAAAAAAAAAAAATCATCTCATGAGATCATATTTAAAAATTTACATTTTTTAAATATTTTTTTTTTAGAGTTTATTCTTCCAATTTATTCACATCAATATTGAGCAATGAAGATGTTTTATTGTATTTTTAAATTAATTACCAAAAAAGAAAAAAAGAGAGGGGAAAAAAACTTTTGTTCATTTCTTGTAATGATCTTTGAATTGAGTGATAAATTAATAGATTGAATTAGTAAACGTAATTATCCATGAGGATAGAATAAATAGGGAATCAAACTAAACGGCTACGAGATGTGAGTTTTATTTATTAACATGAATTTCTTGTTTCTTTTGTCTTATCATCCTTCGGAAATATTAGTTGGAATATTCTTTTTCCATCATTTGGCCGACACACTATGAACTCAGGTGTCATTTGGTTAGTAAATCCGTTTCTGCTTCGAATAAACTGGGGTTACGTGGAATGAGAATTTTATTTCTGTTTTAAAATATTCTAAAAATAAAAATATATTTAATAATGGCTATTGTCCTAAAATTATAAAACACGTTTGGTAATGACTATTGTTCTGAAATTATTTATTTTAATTTATGATAACAGAAACAAAAAACACATTTGGTTGTAACATTTTTTTTCTTTAAATGTGTACTGGTTGGCATGCTAATGGTGGGCCGACAGTGGTGGTGGCCGGTGAGAAATAGTGGAAATAGTTTTGTGGGAGTGAATAAAAATCTAATATTATTTTTTGTTTGGCACATTTGCAAGAAAGTCAAGAAATAGTTTTAAATTACTTCCAAATTTTTGGGAATAGAAACATATTTATCAAATAAGTTTCTATAAATTAATTCAAAAATTTTGAGAGTGGGAATAGGAATAGAAACAGTAACCAAAGGGGACCTCAATGAATGAACACAAATATATATATTTTTTTCATCAATTCTTTATTCTGTTCAAAATATTTAATAAATGAATACGTGATGAGGAGAAATTCGGTCGGACTTAAAAAGGCGCCACGTGGTACAAACACGAGACTAGTACGAGGACTCCAAAATGGTTAGCTTGACCAAGCCCCATCTCCACACCCGGCCAGGGCGAGAGCGCCACCATGTTTGTGCTTGAAAACAGTCTGAGCTACCTCTGTCTAGTAAGGAAAGTATCGTTACCTTCTCTAGATAATGGATCCACGATCTCCTCCCACAATCACGACCATACGGGACCAAGATCTGGACAATCATCATAACAGTGCACTCTCATTAGGGAGAACATGTCAAACAAGTCTCATCTCTCCCTTTATAAATACCATAACAAAGGATGTCTATGGTATGCAACAAGGGGCAATCATACACTTTAACATTTGCGGCCCCTCTTGGCTATCATATTGGTAAATTCCTATTCAGTATTCTCGATTGATTTTTACATTGGAAGTGCAATGCCGGTAGATTCACTCGTGGTGCATTGCTTTGTAGGAACCTTAACCGAGAGGAAGTGAGAAAAATCTAGAGGACATTCTGTCGCCTTGAATCTTATAGATGACGTGTCCGATGATCCATTTTTAGGCATCACTAATACATAAATGAATATTGTTTCTTAATATATTATATAGATTTATAATATATAACTATTAGTAAATCTTTGAAAAGACAGTTTCAAAATACATTTTTAAAACATATTTTTAAAATATAAAAGAGAGAAAAGTAAATTTTGCAAATATTACATCATTCGACCATCGAATGTAAAAATTGAGAAATTGAATCTTTTTATTTAAATCAATTGCAAACTAATCGGTATGCTCATATATTTATGAGTAAATTTGTCTCTTTTTAATTCTGATTGACGGTAAAAATCATCACTAAATATTAATTTATAATATTTTAAAAATTAAAACTATTTTTTAATCCATAGGGCAAGGTTTTCCCTCAATAAGACATATGTAATGAAAATAGATTAAAAGTGAAAGACGAAACAAAAGAAGCAGTTTTACCGTTTGTTAACTTTCATTTTAGTAACTAGTTTTATACCAACGCGTTGCGTGAGTTTAAAAATATTATAATAAATTATGAAAATTGAAGCAAACACAATAGCATCATTTAGTTAGTTTACTAGTAATATCCGAAAGTGAATAAATAAATTTTAGAGAATTTTGTTAAGAAATCTTGAGATTCAAAAAACCACTTTTTAAGAATCATATCATGTGTTAAAAAATCACTATTACAGACCCCGCAGAGTGATAATTTTATAAAATGTGACATTTCACCAAATTTCCCTAAATTTTAACAAATAATGACATTTTATAAGTATAAATATATATATATATATATATATATATATATATATATATATATATATACTATTAAAAACTAAATAAATAATCATAAAAGTGAAAGAACATTTCAAAAAGTTAATTTTTACTAATATACTATAAAATAACAAATAACTAATCATAAACTAAGATTAATTTCATTAATTTTTGCAAGTCGACAAATTCTAATTTAATTACATTATAGCAGATCAACACCAATGATAAATTAAACAAACATAAAAGATGCATTAATGGAGGTTGATGTAGAGAAGCGGATCAGTGATTACAATACAAGAGTAGATCAACCGAAGCGATGAAGGTTTTAGTAGGTGATAGGATGTTGAAACGGATAATTGATGACGAAAGGTCAATGATCATGATGATGGTAGAAGAATAAATGAACAGGAGTAAAGATTGTGAGAGAAATGATAAATGAATAATTGTTAATGGTTATGAAAGTGGAGACAACAATCAACGGTCACGATTGATGCTTAAGATATGAAACAATGAGATAATAGGTTGAAATAATTGTTTACTAATTGGATGTTAAACCAATAAGAAATGTATTTTATTCCTCATGATATTTGCATTTGATACTCTTAATAAAATTGATCGAATACCCACGTTTTTTGTAGCAAGATCCGTTTCGAAAAAACATTACAAAAATTAGAAACCATAAAATATAAATAAACAATTGATCATTAAATTTTATATAATTAACCATTTAATTTTACACTTAATTTTAATTTAATCATTTAATTTGAATATAAACAACTGATCATTTAATTTTATACTTAACTTATCTTATCAAAGTACGAAAAAAATTAATGCTGAAAAGTAAAAAAAAAAATTGTAAACTAAAAACAAATAAAGTCCATCTTTAAACTTGTTAATGGTCATCATTACATTGTTTTTTTGTTTTGTCTTTTTTCCAATTCTATCTTTTCATCGTCCGCCACCTATTCAAATAACCAATCTTCATTTATATACCAACAAATAAAATATAATTATAAAAACATTCACACCCATAAAGAAAAAAATAATTACATAAACATTTACTCACCCACATATAAAAAAAAAAAAAAAAAATTAATAATGAAAACCATTATAAAAAAGAGATGAACCTGAAGCTTTTACGATGATGAACGGTTATGAATCGATGATTATGACAATGATGATGGTTGAATGGAGGTGCCGTCGTCGTTGGGGCAAACAGGAATCGTGGCATTCATCGTCGTGAGTGGGAATCGTCACCGTCACCGGCGCAATTTGGTGGTCTCGACATCAATGCTCGTGTCGGCTATGTGAGAAGGGAGATCGAGTGTCGGTTCTATGGTTGCGCCGTTGTCGTCTGCAGCGGATTTGTGAGAATGAAGATTGAACGTCGGGTTGAACGGAGGTGTCGACTTTGTCGTCGTGAGTGGAAATCTCCATTGTCGCATAGGTTTCCTTGTCGGAGGTTCGCGATGTATATTCAATTTGTAAATATTGACCTATATATATATATATATATTATGAGTATAGTAATTTGTAAATATTTTGTTTAACAATTAATATTTTGGTAAATCTGGAAAATATATATGGATGCTTGTGGATGATATAGGACTGTTGGAAGTGGATGATGTTTTTTTGCAATGAGAAAAACATTAATTGATGGTGTTGACAATATCAATGTGGGGATTGGATGAACTAATGCATGCACCAAATTAGATGAATATTAATGCATTGATGCATATGTGAATAGATGATCATTAAACATTGAACAACCATCCATTTCTCAAGAGAATAGGATTATAAAGATTGACAATTCTCAACTCTCAATAGTTGTCTTCCTATAATATAAGATATAGAGATTAGATGTTGATAGATTTTGGTTATAAAAAAAATTAAATTGCATTTTTCACATTGCTATGTAATCTATTTCATTTTTGTGGCGGGAGTTTTTATCTACCCTTTTCGGCTATTGCATTTTTTATGACCCCTAAAGTTTGGGATAGTTTCAGTTTGCTCCCTATTGGTCAAAATTGTTCAGCTGAATCATTTAGACACAAAAAATAAAAATATTAAGGAGTAACATGAAAAACAAAATAAATATTAAGGTGTCAAATGTGATTAATACTAAGAAAAGTAATATTTCTCTCTCTCGCTCGCTCGCTCTCTCTCTCTCCGCGGATGTGCATAAATTGGGACATGTTCTTGCTCCTTCCATGCTCAACTAATAACTGAAAACTCTCTCTCTCTCTCTCTCATAAGCGATGGCCGATTCAAGAGCTAATGGTAACCATGGAGTGGTTTTGAGCATAAAAGATGAAAATCATAACCCCCTTCCTTCTGCTCCCAAAGCCCGTGAAGAGTCAGGATGCTCTCCAACCCTGCCTTTCATGCAGAAGGTGATTTTCTATTCATTTTCCTTCTTCCTTTCATAACTATTAATTCGATTTGGCAAAAAATTGAAGAAATAAACATCCCCTGCTTCAAACAAAGGACTTATTTTGGATTTTCTTCTTAATATCAGAACTATTAGTTCTGGAAATTCAAAGATTAGACCTCCCCTGTTTCAAGCTAATGCGGTTTCTTTCGTTTTCCGTGATTTTCTGGGCAATCCATTTCATATTTAATGAACTTCCACAACTTTATCTGCAAATTTAATGCTATTACGGCCATCAATTTCCAACTACGAAAAGAGTGTAGCCGCATTTGTTGGGTATTTTCGTTTTTCTTTTTCAACAATTTTGAAACAAAAATCTGTTCTCAATTTTTAATTTTTTATATAAAATGTCAAATCAACAAATTTATTTTAAAAAAAATACCTTTTTTGGGATTGGGATTAAAAAAAAATTTCTTATATTGCTTCTGTTTTCATTCCTAAAGTTTTGGGATGAATGTATAAACACGTGTTTGGTAAACATGATTTTTGGTTTTTTTCCCCCATAAATTAAAAAATAAAAATTAGTACAATGGTTGTTACCAACCACGTTTCTATTTCCACAACATTCCAGAACGAAAATAAATCATCCCAAAGTTTATTGGAAGTAGAAACAAAAAAATAGAAACACTAACCAAATGTGGCCTCAA
Source organism: Eucommia ulmoides (assembly GCA_016647705.1). NCBI lineage: Eukaryota > Viridiplantae > Streptophyta > Magnoliopsida > Garryales > Eucommiaceae > Eucommia > Eucommia ulmoides. The sequence continues at coordinate 6,188,051 of CM028329.1, forward strand.
ATTTCCACTTAAGTATGTATTTTATTAGCTATTTTTTATTTCTTATTTTTTATTATTTTTTTAATAGTCATAATTTTGAAAATCAAGGGGAATTCCCTACTATTAAAAAAACATAAACGGGGACACATGAAAAAACTTATATCTCTTGATAAATTATATTAAAAATGCTTCATATTTTGTATTTTAATTTAGTTTATTGGTTGTTGATTGACATACAGTTGATAGCGGAGATTTTGGGGACATATTTTCTGATATTCGCCGGTTGCGGCGCCGTGGTGGTGAATTCGAACAAAGAGGTGGTGACATTTCCGGGGGTATCAATAGTGTGGGGACTTGTGGTGATGGTCATGGTTTACTCCGTCGGACATATCTCCGGTGCACATTTCAACCCTGCTGTCACCATTGCTTTTGCCACCTGTAAAAGGTTCCCATGGAAACAGGTAAAATTATTTGCGTATCAACTTGAGAACTCCATTTTTTCTTTGAATTTTTCACAATAGTTTAATGGATATCTAGTTTATCTCTTAAGTAAAAAGTCTAGAATTCAAATCTCTCCCTCAATATATGTAAAAAAAAAAAAAAAAGGTCAGGTAATTGTATTAAATCGTACCATTAAGTTAAAATTGATGTTCGTGACCAAAAGTTAATGACCGTCCATCATAATAAGATTGTTGATAATGTGGCTGACAAATCTAATAATATCTTGTTTGATTGGAAAAATGGAATTGAGGTGGAATGGAATAAGAAGAAAAATGAAATGAATTTATCAATTGAATTATCATTCAATCCCCTTGTGTGGTTGTTATTATATATTAAAAGTAATGTAATGATTAAATATAACAAAATTTTCATAACGTTATCATATATATCAATTTTGAGGTCAAACTCATTCGTAAATATATCAAATAGCAGATTTGCAGTGTATTTTTTTACCAAAGACTTACTGAAATAATTATATGAAACGTTTATATATTGACGAAGGTGAAAATTCGCATATCAATAGCTAGAGCTCCCCTTTTCAATTTTTCATTCCTCACTTTCCTTCCCTCCTCGAATTATAAACTAAATATCATCTTTCCTCATCCTAACTATTCAATTTTTTTTTTTTCAAAATTTATAATTTGAATTTTCTCTCTATAACACATTTTTATCTCTTACTTGTTTTCTAAAAATGTTCTCTCTCTAAAATTGATTTTGTTATGAGTGAGTGTTGTTCTACTCATTGAAGTAAAGAATGTCAAACCATCATTTTTAATTCCAACAGAATTCAAGTTTTTTATTTTATTATTTAACTAAATAATTAGTGGTAGTATTCTAATTCCTATTCGATCCAACCAAACAAAACAACGTTGTCTTTGTAAGTGGAGTTTTATGCATTCGTCTTTCTAATTGGAGTTTTATGCATATACGGCTTAAATTATGAGCCATGTGATCTTTTCTTTGACTAAGCCCCGATGATTTGCGTGATTTGAAGGATAAGGACCCTTTTTAAAAGCTTTTTCAAGTGTGAAAGAGAATACTTCAATTTTTATTAAAAAAATCATAATTGACCAAAATGTAAATTTCAAATTTGGTTTTAGATTACTTGGAGTAGTTATCTCAAAAATTTCCTGCCTAATTAAACTAATTTTTCTATTTTCCATTTTACCCCAACACCCCCAAAGGTACCCGCTTATGTCTCGGCTCAAGTCATCGGAGCAACCCTAGCTAGTGGAACCCTCCGGTTACTATTTAACGGGAAGCAAAATCACTTTGTTGGAACTGCACCGACTGGATCAGACATCCAATCTTTCGTAATCGAGTTTATAATCACTTTCTACCTTATGTTTGTCATTTCTGGCGTGGCAACTGATAATCGAGCGGTTAGTTCCAATTGTTTTTGCTAATGTTACCTTATAATATTATTGGTAATTGCCAGTTCCTAAAGGAATGCCATTTTTAATATTAGTCTAATCGAAATTAATTTTAAATAATGTGAAATAAAAAATATTATGATGTAACTGATTAATTGTCTTAAATTTGTTTAATTTATATTATAATTTGGTGTGGACTCCACATAGTAATTAATGTTATATGAATATAAAGGATAAAATCTCTTCACATATATAAGGTAATATATAAGGTAATGGATCAAAATATACCCTTCATTTAAATGTGATTTACTTTGCATTTAATCTAATAAATCTCAATTGTTTTATTGAAAAAAAAAAAAAAAAAAAAAAAACAAACATTTTTTAAAGCAAATATTATATATAAGATAAGGAGAAGGGTCTCCATTCCTATATAATATCAAGTTGTCGTGTAGCGTGCCAGATCTTATGACAATAAAATACACTATTTATTAAAAGCCAAAGACCCTGGGTCAAGACAAGCTACCCCAATAGGCAAGCCCATCTAGTGCCTACAACCTAGTTCTACAACATCTGTTTGGCCCAAACTAAACAAACTACACATCAAAGGTATACAATAACCATATATCATATCTAAAACTATGATATATCAATACAAAAGAACTAGCAAACATATTCTCACGAGATTCGTCATTCCCTTGAACCATTTTACTCTAAAAAATAATAGCTTGCCCTAGTCGCCCCAAGCCGACCCAATAAACAAAAGCCTAAAATAATTATTGGGTTTTCACTCACAATTTAACGGATATGGATTGGAGTATTTAACACAATGATTGTATTCTATAACTTTGTTTATGGTTGTGGGTTGTTAATGCAGATCGGAGAGCTTGCTGGACTTGCTGTTGGATCAACCGTATTACTTAACGTTATGTTTGCAGGGTATATTAAATTTTATTCTTTTTCTTTTTTCTTTTTAATTAAATATGTGAAAAATAAATAAATATCCACGTATTATTACTAGTTTTAGATCCGCATAATGCATGGATCTAGAAAAAAAAAAAATATATTAGTAAATTTTTAACATTTACACACGAAACACGTAGGGACTATTTGGGGTACTTTGATAGGAATAACTTGGTTTCAAGATAAAATTAAAATTGTAAATAAATACATACATTTTTTTTTCAATTATTATTATTATTTTTTTATTTTTTTTTTCCATAGACAAATTGAGAAATTTAAGAAAGATAAAAAAAAAATTCAAACTATTTATATTTTTTCAATGAAGTTGTTGAATATATATTTCTACTTTTAGTTTATATATATATATATAATTATGTCAACATTATTGTCATCAAATTATTTGTACCGGGAAAAAAATGATCAAACTATACGTTCTAACTAGATGTCATTCTTTATTTATGTAAATCTTTGAGATCCTCAAAAATATTTTTGGTTTAAAAACATTTTATTTATTTAATAAAAATAAAAAAAAATATTTGTAGAATTAGCTAAAAAAATTCCTTCTATAAAAGAACTATATTTAATTATAATTTATTTATTTTTGAAACTCCATAACGAGTTGGGGGTAATTTGGGAAATGGCAGGCCAATTTCCGGAGCTTCAATGAACCCTGCAAGGAGTTTGGGCCCAGCAATAGTTTCAAGAAAATACAAGGGTATATGGATATATATACTGGGACCCATTAGTGGGGCCATTACCGGCGCATGGGTCTACAACATAATCAGGTTTACGGACAAGCCATTGCGCGAAATCACCAAGACCGCTTCGTTCCTCAAATTCTCTGCACGAAATGGCTCCACCTAAAATTAGAGAAATTTCACTATTTCCTTTTTGGTCCTTTCTCTTTGTAAAACTATGTAATAGGTTATAAGTTTTGATAGAAATAAAAATAGTAGCTTTAAACTTTAACTGTTATTTGATTCCATCAATGAATTTGTGAAATTGCTATGTCATAAGTTAAAGAAATGGAGAACATCATAAGTTCAATACAAGGATATTTGCAATACTTTAATGTGATATCTTAATAAAGGATAAATTGGGCGCAGGTCACGAACTTACCATTATTTTTTAAAATATTTGATTGATAATTAGAGGTTAAGTTTTAGTCCCTTTTATTAAAATTGGCAGAAGTGTATATTGATACGCAAGCATGTTCAACGATGTATGCACCTGCAAGAGTACTGACCTACATCATTGCGACGTGAAGACAGACGTCTATCAATACTATCATTCACATAAAAACCTCAAAAAAGTTCAAAACTCTCTCAATTTCACATTTTCTTCCATACGTTACCTTAGCGTTCCACAAAAAATGCTACTCGATTATTCTTCACGACTAACCAAATTAAGCATTATGTTCAAGTCGTCGGCTGACGAATCACAGCGGGATATCTGAAGAGGTAAGAACAATACCAGTTATTGCCTATTTCAAAAAATAATGGTTTTAATACACGAAACAATGAGTTTTCCTATTGATCTTAAATAAGGGATGAATATGTTTGATGAGATTTTGCATATTGTTCACTGTTTTATTGTAAAATTCGAGAGATACACTGGGTTCTCAAATTTGTGAACAAATATTAGTTGCATGTAGTTAGTATTAAACGGGTACCATGTAATTATGGGCACATGTATTTTATTCTTAAAATTGTACATAATAGTATTTACATGTAACTAATATTAAATGATTCACTCTAAAATTTGAGAGATACACTGAGTTCTCAATTTTTGTGTATAATAGTGGTTACATGCAACTAGTACTAAACGACTACCATGTAGTTAGACACACATTCATTTAATTCTCAAATTTGTGCATAATAATTGTCATATGTAACTAATAGTTAAACGATTCACTCCACAATTCGAAAGATACGAAGGATTCACAAAATTTATGCATAATATTAGTTACATGGAACAAGTATTTTAAACGGGTACCCAGTAGTTATGGAGTGATGCATTTAGTTCTAAATTTTATTCATAATACTAGTTATATGTACTTAAGCTGATGGTGATAGAGAAACTCTAAAATCCGAAAGATACAATGGGTTCTCAAATTTGTGCACAATATTGTAGGATGTAAATCCTATACTTAATCTTGTAATTTTACATTTAAGGATTGTGTCTATAAAGCGTTTTAACATCAAGTATTAATAAAATGTATTTCTTGAGATTATTATTATAATTCTATCTTTAAACTGTAAACCTTGAATGTTGAGTAGAATGTCCGACTATTCTATATGATCAAATAAGAAGAGACCAAAGACATTTGATAGATTAATATTCTAATTTGTTTCTAGTCGTTTTGGATTGTTGAAAGGGATCTTCAACAATCTAGACTACCTTGATTCGTTATTTTCTTTTTGAGAATGGGGAGTCTCAATTAATTAATGTAAGATACTAGACCATATGCAAGAGGACTTGCTAATACGTGAGCATACTTGATATTTTACATGGTAGTTTTGCTAAATTCAAAATATGATATCTGATATGTGATTGTATTTCATGAATTTCTTTACTTGAGGTTTGTCTTGCAGCCTCAAGTACAGGGTAGATGGCCTTGCTTAGTCCTGGGGGGCAGTTATCCTCATTGGTGGGAGCTGGAGAGTGTGGCCTTGGAGTTTTTGACATTTCTGATTCTTTTGTCCTATGTCTGTCTTTCCGACCAGACCTTGTGATCATTTAGGTTTAGCTGAGTAAAGAGTAGTGATCAAGGGAAGACTTTTTGCATGGTTCCCATAGACGGCGCCAAACTGTTGGTGTATAAAATTTGTACATACCTTGAGTATGGTCCAATCTGGTGACAGGTTTCCTTTTGCTAAAGTGGAGTCAACGGTTGAAAATTCCTCACGTAAGCTGTACAGGGTCTTGGGAGGACTAATCTGTTGTGCCCAGAGTCTTGCGCCTCAGGGAGTGGTACCTGTAGAAGGCTCAGGCTGGGATTTGTCCCGGCGAAACCCCTCTAGCGTGAGAATAAGAGCTTAGAGAGAAGAGGTACAAAAATACGTCAAGTAAACAAATGAACTCAAAATATTCACGCATAAAATAAAGAGTACATCAGGCTTGCATAGTCCTTGGTATATATTGGCGTCGAAGATGATTAGTCAGACCTAAACACGATTAATTAGGCGAAACCATCGTCCGGGGTATTTAGGAGATAATCACTGGGCTTGGATTTTGGGCCCATTTGGCGAAGCCCGCGGACCTCTGTCAGGCCTGTGATGGTGAGCTAGTCGAGGAAAGTGGAGTCCTGGAAGAGAAACAAGTTGGAATGAGAAGCCAATCGAGGTGAACAACTAAGTCCCTAAAGTTGGCCGTCTGAGGCATAGCGTAGAGCCTAGGGCGGCACATCCCTACGAGACACATTTCTCATCTTTAGGTATAAAGAAGATTCCAGGGAAGAGTTGTGGTCAGCGTACGTTCCAGTATGATGTTGTGAATTTCAAAATATGTCTATGTCACTACGAGGATGGACACGTGGCTGGGTCCTAGGTGTTGACTCAGTGGTGCTCGAAAATACCTTTAACATAGGCAATTTTGGAATATTTGAAAAAATAAGTATTAAACATTTGTAACATAACTTAGGCAAACATAGTACCACTTATTGAAAGTTTGAATCCATCTACAAAGCAAGCTTTCTATTGTCTAGAAGGCTAGCTAGAGGGAGAGGTGAATTTTAGATTTTTCTCTAATTTTATCAAAATTTATCTTGGCAGACCAAGTTCACAAGTGGTACCCTTAGGTTAGGCTTTGACTTGTAATGAAAGGGTGTCTTCCAATAAAGTTTAGGAGTGATTAAAGTTTCATCCTGAAGTAGGTTAACTTTAAATCTATCTGTTGATTGATTGAATTTACTTGGAAGATAGGGTATTGAGGGTTTATAGTCATTTAGAGTGGATCTGTTTTCTTTTTCTTTTTTTTTTTTTTTCTTTTTTTTTTTTTTAACATCACTGATTTGAATCCTACTATCTCTTATATTCAAATCAAAAATGTTTTAGAGTCTTGGGATTAGATTTGATTTTATAAATCCCAAGAACACTATTCTTTTTGAGGTTCTTTATGTGGATGTTGTTGGAGGTGAGACATTTGTATCACTTTTGAGAGAATCGATCTCCTGTAGCTGTTTTTGTTTATGTTTAGATGCTCTGAGAAGAGTCTTCTTAGATCACGCCTCTGGAACTACTGACTTTGAGACTAAAGGACCAGAAGTGGTATATTTATTAAAAGAGTTTTGATATTACATGTATCTTTGTCGTAACATTAATACGGATAGATCCAGCTTAAAGGATTAGATATTAAATTGTGATTTTTTTTAATATTACGTTGCATAGATATGATCATTTAATATTCGATCGCTTCAAGTGGTATTAAAGCCACCTCCATAATTAACTTAAAATAATTTTGATTATGCTTTATGAATTGTTGGATCATAGGAACATTGATATCTTTGATCGCATGTAAATCTAAAAGAGTTTTTCAAAATTAGTTTTATAAAATTATTTTAAAAAATAAAAAAATAAAAAAAATCAAGGAAAAGAGATCACGGTTAAAACAAGATATCATTGGGAGACTATTGTAGACACGGCATTTTGACCGCCTCGCAAAAAAATTATACTTTATTTTATAGTTACCTTTATTTTATTTTTCTATTTATTTTGCTTTAATTGTACCGTATTTGTGCGGTTTAATACTGCTAAATTAAGTTTTATTAATCTCTTAAGTAAATTAAATATTAGTAATTGATTTTTTTTTTTTTTTTTTGGTTTTGTAGATTTTTCGAAGTGGAATAAAAACGCGTTAATTCGAAACAAAATGGACAAGAAACAGATGAGAACGAGAGAGGCCTGAACCGAACGGGGGTAGGGGGGGATGCACAAAGGTCGCACGTGCGACCAAAAACTGGTCGCACGTGCGACCAGTCTGGCCGCACCAGCGACCAGATGCACTGGTCGCTGGTGCGACCATCGGTGGGCAGAGAGCTAATGCTCTCTGCCCACCCCCTTTTTCTTACCTTTTCGCGTGTTTTTCGGACGAATTTCAAAGCCTTCATTCCTATAAATAGAATGAAGGCTCACAACACCAAGGGAGGATTTTTTTTGAGAGAGAGGTGAAATCTGGAGAGAAATTTTGAAAAAAATAATATTATTTTCATTTTATTGTAATTTTGAAGAAGAAAAAAATATCCAAGAAGGTGGTAAATTTTCATCTATTGTAAATCTTACTCTTATTTTTAAATAAATTGTTATTATACTAATCTTTTTTTTTTTTTTTTTTTTTTGTAAATTACATTTTTTTTTCTTTTTATTTATTTATTTATTTTTTTTTGAGTAAATAAAACGAGGTGGAAAATTCCCAACCTTCCATTGGAATGGTTTAAGTTTAGAAGGGAATTACTTCCTTCGATGCGTGTGAGTGTGTGGGCGCGTGTGTTTTATTTAATTTGTATTAAATATAATGTGCTAACAATACGAGATGGAAAATTTCTGACCTTCCATTGGAACGGTTTAAGTTTAGAATGAAATTACTCCCCTTGAGAAGTGTGTGTGTGTGTGTGTGTGTGTGTGTGTGTGTGCGGGTGCTTTATTTAATTTGTATTAAATATAATGTGCTAACAAGATAAGGTGGAAAATTCCCAACCTTCCATTTGAACGGTTTAAATTTAGAAGGGAATTACTCCCCTCGATGTGTGCGTGCGTGTGTGAGCGTGTGTTTCTTTAACTCGTATTAAATATAATGTGCTGACAAGATAAGGTGGAAAATTCCCAACCTTCCATTGGAACGGTTTAGATTTAGAAGGGAATTACTCCCTTCGATGCGTGTGAGTATGTGCGTGTGTGTGTTTCTTTAACTTGTCTTAAATATAATGTGCTAACAAGATGAGGTGGAAAATTCCCAACCTTCCATCAGAACGGTCTAGGTTTAGAAGGGAGATTACTTCCCTCAATGTGTGTGTATGTATATGTGTGTGTATATGAGGAGGATTTCAAAATAAAATAAAAACATTCGGATTTAAATTTTAATTGGACTTAATCAGATAAGATACCGTCTTTGGATGGGCGTCTTGGGGTGCTTGACACCTTCCTCGAGCGTAACTGACCCCGGAACTCTTTAAACGAATCTCTGGTCAGACCATATTATTTTGGAGTCAAATTTTTACTTAAGCCATTTTTTTAAATTGTTTTCAAAAAAGAAAAATATGGTGACCTAGCACATCATTTAAACCCAATGCTAGGTGGCGACTCTTTTTTTTTTTTAAAACAGGCTTAAGTATATTTTAATGAGAAAGTCGACGTTTTTAAAAACCCTTCTCATTTTACCAGCACCAAGCATATATCTATTTTTTGATTTTCTCTGGAAAATCGGGGCGCGTTCAACTATGGCTCAGAACGGCAGCAATGGTGGCACAACCGCCACCCACTACTGTTCACGGCGACACCTCGATCGATATGGCTAATGCCAGTAGCACTAGCAGCACACTTCTATTGTCGCAACATGTGCGTCGTTGTTGTACCTTGAAATTTTGTTTTAAATAAAAAAAATTAGTAACATATAACTACATTTGTGAGTTGAAAAATGAATTAAAAAAAATACATTGAAAAACCACTACTAACATATGACAAAAAATGAACATTCAAAAAAACAAATGAGCAACATAAGTTTCTAACTAATTAAGTGTAAGTTTGCACAATTTCCTAATATGTATGGCGATTCGAACACATAGACCACAATTCGTGTAGAAATATTAGGTTTTGATGATGTCATATTCTGGATATCAATGTAATAGATTGAATAGTGTCATGCTTATATCTTAAGTGACTATGTAACTATGCTATACCAATCTATGATATACATAAGATATCATTACACATGCATTTGTGATACATGTGATTACTTTAGAATCTTTAGATATACTATGTATATGTACACATGTGATCATTCAAGAATATATATGGTTGAATTTATTGATTGTACTAACCTTGCACTAATCATAATAGCATTCTTGAGTAAGTCATTTTGTAGGAAAGCCAAAGTATGATCTCACTAATGAAACAAGGATCAAAATAATTGAAGGTGCAAGAAGGCTGAGACAACCCATAGATTGAGAAAGAGGCCATCAAGATGAGCGATGAAGAAGGAATCCATAATCCTTATTGCATAAAAAGATCAAGAAGTTACATCACGACAAAGATCGAGTGTTAAGGTAATAATACTCCCAAACTTCATACGTATATTGAAAGAAGCCTCTAGGAGACACAAACACACAAACACTCATTATTATGTGGCATTTTGAATTGTTGAAACTATATATGCTGAAATGTCTAAAGTAAGTAAAATTCAAGGATAATTGAGATTTATTAAGAAGTGGTTGTAAACATAGGCTAAAAATCAAATCCTGCATAAATCAGTCGATTGAATTCCCAAGCCGATCAATTGATACTAACAATAGTCTTAAATGAATAATAAATAGCCTTAACAGATTGACCGATATCCTAAACTGGTGAGGCCATTTGGCTAGTAGCCTTAAACGTTCAGAAACCATCTTGAACAGGTCAACCAATGGGAATGGCTGGTAAACCAATTTCGTCAGTAGGTTGTGATGTATAAGTAATCGGTCAACTGACCATCTTACTTAGTTGGCCAATCACACTAGTAGGATTTCCACAATAACCAATTCCTCTAATCGATCCATCTATTTATAGGTTTTGTTAGTATGCATTGGGGAAAAAATCAATTTCGATCTTGTTTTGAACACCAAATTAATTTTAGATGGTTTTAATCTTTAATTGAATATATTTCCTATCATTTGAATCAAGAATTACGAATTATGGATAAAAAATCAAAGGGCAAATCAAATGTTTAAATGTTTCTAAAATTTCAACATTTCTGGATGCATCTTGTCTCCCAACGAGTTCTTATCAAAATTAATCAAATTGAAATGTTACATATGGTCGTTATTGATTAGATTCCATGCTCATAACATTTAATTAATTAATTATAACGGATTCATATCCCTTTGATCCTAGATTTGGTGCAACAGTCATTTATCCCTATGTAAACCCCAATTAGTTGGACGAAATTAACAAGGACAAGGGTCTGAACTTTATTGATATATGTTTACCTTCCTTTAGAGATGTCTCCTACTTCTTAAATGAATGATATAATGTGAGAAACACTACACAAAACAAGAGCATGATCTAATGAGTGCAATACCTAGAGTAAGCCCTTTAAGCCCAATTTTGCAATGCTCTAAGGTTGTAAGGGATTTAATAAGGAGAAAATTGGTTATCCAAAAAGTTGCACATCTATAATAGCTTCCGGTGAGTTTGTTCCATTATGCATTACTGTGTACTTTATTGTTTAATCTTCTAACATTGTTGATTATGTGGTTAATTGGAAAAGTCTAGATCATGATTTACAAGCTCAAACTTGTTTGTCTAGGCACTTTATGTATATCCACGCTTGGTGAAACATCTACTTGTATGCACTCTTGTAAATCTAGAAGTTACTTACATCGATCATATATATATATATATATATATATTATGAAGTATATAAAATTGACTTTGTTATAAAACAATTGGAGATTTCATATTGAGCTTTCAAAAAGCATGTCCATTACGCCTTGAAAACTATCATTTTGGAAAACCTAAGTACTTTTATAAGAGAATCAAAATGTGTTTTCTATAATATCACGAATTGTTAGATTTGGTATATTGGATACGGAAAAAACTCACACTGCTGGCGTGGTTAAGTTAATCAATGACATCTTAAATCCCTTACGTACCAATCTAACAAGAGGTAAGCTAACCAGACATTTTCATTCAACTTTTTAAAAGTTAATTGTTTTGTTGAAAATTGTCTTAGCTTCCCTTTGAAAAGAATTACACTTGCTATATGTTGAGCTTATTGATAAATTACTTCTTTACATCACATAATCCTACTTGATTACATCATATATGTGATTGTGTGCCATAATACTTCAAGCTGATTATACATAACCATAAAGTTGCGCATATTAATCTATATTGAAAAAGATTAATTGAATTCTATGAACACACTATTATAGATTCAATAAAGTACTCATGACATCTTACTTGCTCTTAATTGCCTAAGTGTATTATGATCATTATCACCATATTATTCATGCTATATCCTCCATTATGTGATTGATAAATGAAAGTGATTGAAAGCTTATATAAATTGGTTGAACATAAAACTCGAATTTGAATGTTTGTGAAATAAAAGTGCAAGTTGTATGTGAGCACAAAACACTAGAAGACTTAGTTTTTGTATACATCTTTAGGAGAGTGTTTAGAAGCTCTGTTAGACTTTGGGATAGATTGCAAAGTCGGAAGTCACTAGTCCATTCAACTAAGATTATCAAGTGGTTGCACCCCATTCTAAAGATGACAGGTAGAATATTTTCCAGTTAATTGATATGGAAATCAAAGGGAAGAATAAATAAATAAACATCATCTAGATCTCTACGGTGAAGATATTATGAGGATGGATTTGGGAGAATGAATCTCTATGATCTCAAGAATATATATATATTAGTTGAGTTTTTGTGCTCAAATTGTTTTAACTGTATTCTCTTATTTCAGAGTTGTATTTATTGCTTGTAATTGACAAATCCAAGGTGATGAACCTTGGTAAGACTTTATCTCTTCCTAGGATAAGAGATTATAAAATCCATGGGGTACGAACCTTGGTGAGATTGTACCTAGACATAAACGAACTTGTCTAGTTAGAGTGTGTAGTAAGACGTAAACAAACTTGTCTTGTAAACGAGTATAGCAAGGTATAAATGCCCGTACCTTGTGAGAGATGTAGCTAGGCATAAATGAGCTTGTCTAGTGAGAGATTGTAGCAAGATATCAACGAGTTTATCTTATGAGAGAATGTAGCAAGGCATAAACAAACTTACCTGGTGAGAGAGTAGCTAGACATAAATGACCTTTCCTAGTGAGAGATTGTAGTAGGATATAAACAAACTTGTTCTATAAGAGATTGTAACATTTGGTCTTCATCAGGGAAAAATATTTGAATTATAGCAGATTAGAACTATCTGTAGGAACTCGTAGGAGTAGACGTAGGCAAATTGATATTTTAGAACTACAATAAAAATCTGTGTGCTATGTGGTTTATCGTCTATATCTCTGTCCATCTATTGTGCTTTACTGTTTTATGTTGTTTCTATTGTAATTATTTTACTCTGCTGCATCACATTTTTATCATAATGAGACAAACGTGCTATTAAATGATTCCATTTTTATTATCTTTATATTTATTATCTTCTAAATAGATTGGTTGAAATGATTTAAGTTCATAAAAGTTAAGAAAAGAATAAAAAGTTCCATGACCCAATTCACACCACCTATTGGATCAAATTCAGGCTAACATTAAGTTTCTTTACCTCACCCCTCAAAGAAATCTATTGTTTTCTCGGATGTCCACGTTGTCTTTTTTATAAAAGGGAGAATTATCATAGGTTCTACGTCTTTAAAAAAAAGGTCTTTTCATTGTTGGCATGGGATAAATACCTTTTGACTAACTCTCATGGTAGAAACTAATGTGGAAGTAACCTTCCCCAAAGCCTTACAAATACAATCCTATCTTTAGGATTGTTGTGAAAGCATACAAGCATGGAAAGATATTTACTTGCCTTATTTAATACAAACATATCTTTTTGTTTATTCACTTTATATATTTCCTTTACACTCTCACTAACTAGTCATGTTCGACATTCACCAATGTGGCATGATAACTTTGCATCCCAATGACAATATATTACTCTGGTTAATTGTAATGACTCATTCCTACATTCATACATTTGTTCCACTAACAAAATTCTTATCATGTTAACCATTGATATGATACACATGCGCCTATAATTCTTAATCCAAGCGTTAAATTAATCTACCAAATTTGATGATATATCTCCATAGCTTGTGCCCTGAAAGTATACTTGACAGTATCTTTCTTTTGACAAGTCTTCCATAAATTTCTCTACATGCCCTTTCCCTTGCACAATGATATTATCATATGCCAGATTGTCAAGTTCATGAGTTACGGCATAAGCATAATAAGAGAGTTTACCTACAGAACACTCATTTGTTCTTGTCTCATGCCCACTTAGTGCAATTGTAAGGTTCAATTTAAGATTTTGAAACGAAATGCATCATAACAATGATGGAAAACATTTTGAATGCATTGAGTTATTTCATTGTGCCAATTAGAAAATAAATGTTATGATACATTCTAGAAGTAATATAAGAGATAATTGTGTTAAAAATCAGAACCAATTTTCATCATTTTCAGCATCAATGATAAAAAATGGAAGTGAAAACATACCTAAACAAGGGGGAAAAAGAAGAAACAGCAGAAATCACTTTTAATATATAAATTTAATATCACATAAAGTAGAGATATAATATAAAAAATAACACAATATTCAGGGATTATAAAAAAAAAAAAAAACATCGAGATATGCTTTTATTGAATTTAAAATATAATAAAAATAAAAATAACAAAAAAATAAAAGAAAAACATATTCAACAATAAACAGTTGCTTGACACTAGTAATTTATGTAATTATAAATAGAAACCAAAAAAAAGTATATACTCAACAATAAAGTTACATGTTACTAATAAAGTGTTGTAACTATAAAATAATATATAATTTAAATTATTGACATGACTCTGTGATATGTAACAAGTTATAACTTATGATAATTACTTAAATGATTGTTGTTTCAAGTTATCACATCTAATTACACACACACACAAAATATTATGATTAAATAAAATAGTACCTTGGTTACCATTCTTAGCATAAGCAGCAAGAAGAATTCCTTTGTCTCTACCACTCAAAAATGTTCTATCTAGGAATAGCGTCCGTCGTATAAACTGAAACCCTTGAATACATCCGTGGGAAGCAACAAAAAAACACTTAAAACGATGCGTGCCACCTCCATAGTCCAATAACAGGTAATTAGTTATATTGCATACCGTTACATACCATCTCAATTGATCATAGACAGATGTGTGATCCCAAAAAAGATTGTCCCTCGCCTTTTCAACTCTAAGCCACGCATAATTGTATATGATCTCAAGCTCATATCTTTTCTTGAAGTCATGAATTGAGTCAATAGGTCATGTTTCAGGTTTATCCTTCACAGTTTCCAACAATCAACTAGCAACAATATTTATGATCATTCGCTAAATCTTCATAGTTCTATATGTTGCACCACATTTATGCTCAATAATCAAGTCACTTATGCAAAAATATTCGGTCATACAATACAGACTGACATGTATGAACCACTATTCTCTTGTATCCCTGAATGAACAATATGCAGTGATACGAACTTTATCATTTTTCTTGTACTTATAACTAAATGCAATCTCAATTGACTACTTCTTGAGGATAGTTGAAAATTCACCAATAAAATTGATACTTTTTGCCCCCTCAACAAATTACAAGTATTTCTTTTCATAAAGCCAATAGTAAGATAGCATGTCATCATCCTCATCATTGTGAACACATATAGATGACTCACCTGATGCACTACCTGGTACAATACTAGATAATACACCAGATGTAAAACTTAAACCATGTCCAGATGTCATACTATTGTCTTTTATTGCAACTTCTACAAAAGCAATCCTAAATTATCTAATCAACACAATCTACATTCATAATCATCTTAATCGCATAACATGCAATTTGGATGATCAGGGATGGAATAGTGCATATACCAAATGCCATGGATGACAACCAATTCCATAAAGAGACAATCTTTTCCACGAACTTACAATACTGATATCATTATCAATTTTCACAATTCTACTGCAATTCTCATATTTGCACAAAACAATCATCAAAATTGACATTTTATGTGTAATGAAGAAATCGTTACAACAAAAACAAGGCAAAAAAAAAACCGAAAAGCATGTCACCAGAATACATTTATTTCTAAACCCCCTCCCCCCACCCCCCCAAAAAAAAAAAAAAAAAAACCCAACTAGAAAAAATAGTAAAAACAAAACACAAAACCAAATGTAACTAAATGTAACCAAAAAATGTAATGAAAAATACCAGTACAACTAGTAGAATGTAACAAAACTTCAAATATAACTAGCGAAATTTAACCAAAAAAGGTAAGTAAACGTTACCTTCTATAGATATAAAAACAACCAACAAAATCACGAAATTCAACTTGATGAAATCAAACGAGGCGTTAAAAACTCATCCATGATATCAAAGATTAAACAACTTAAAATCTCCAGAACATGCAGAGACATTCCAACAAAATCACTAAGGATATTCATCTACATCAAGATTGCAAAAACCATTGTACTCATCTAAAACTGATATGTACCTATGTAATATTAGTTACAGGTTACAAATTACATGTAACTATGTTACATGTACTCGTATAATTTTTGTTATATCTAACAAATATTTCACACACAACTTAAATATACGAAACTGCGAGAGTGCAGCACGTGTATTTGGTTTTCGGTCTTTTTTAATCCGTGGAATTAAACACAAGTTGTAATTGCATATAATTTTTTTTTTTTAAATTAAGGATAAAATAAGAGATTTTTTTAAAAAAAAACACCATATGAAAAATTCAAAAAACAAACTAACAATATGAAGGAATTCAAACGCCGAAGGCTCTCTATATTCTCCGCAAACAAAGTGTGAAAGCGCATGGGACTAAAACGAAAGAAAATATCGCGGCTAAAGGAACCAAGTCTAAAGTCAATTTTAAAATAGGACAAGTAAAATATTACTCCCTGATCAATTGTGAATTATCCCTTTAATAAATTTCGTGAAAATAAAACTGACCTCTATCCAAACAATTTATCTATAAGAAATAAAATTGACATTTTTCAAAAAATAAACTTAAATCACAGAATATGAATATGAATATAAAATGACATAATATGACATAGAAGAATTAAAAAAAAAAAAAAAAAACTCAAATCATAGAATAAAAAATTACATAATATGATATTATATAATATAAAAATAACATAGTCACATCCGCTAAATTTAGAAACAAAAGTTAAAAATCAATAAATAAATAGATAGAGAGTCAAGTCAAATGATCTTCTTCCAAATTGAGCTGGACACCTGATGGTCAAAGTTTTAAATTTTAATATTAGTCTCTAAACTTTGATTTTGGTATTCTTCAAATTACACAGTTCTAATAATTTTATCAACATAATTAATTTTAACCTAAAGTTTTGTAACCTATCGGTTATCTAATGTGCAAAAATCAACATAACTAGGAATAAAGTGTAATTTTAATTAAAATTAAAATTAAAAAATATAATTTGATGGGGGTAAAAACTAACCACCCCTGAATTATTCCACCTAAGCTTCCCATGTGGATCAAGCATCTGACTTGACAAAAAGCACCGATGATGTGGATGCTAAAATTTGTGTTCTAGTCGGTACAAACTTTTGGTCGGTCATCTCAGTTTGGTTGGTTCATGCCAGTAAACTCTTGATCAAAGACGATTGTAACCACAAACTGTCTACAATCGAAGGAGTTCTACCCGGTGATGTCCTGGACGGTATATCCTCATTGGCTCCGTTCTCGTGTCCAGACTAGTTTTCCATCTTCATTAACATAACGGCCAATGGACTTTTCCATCAACGCTAAAAAGCCCAGGCCCAAGGCTTTAATCCCTTCAAGCATCGTTTTTCCCGACCACGCGTTTTGTTAAAGTTGATAAGGGAGCTTAGGGCCCCTAGTCTCCAAAACGCTAATAAGGTTTTCTCCAATAAAAGCGAAGGTGAACTGTGTTATGGAAAGTATTGCTTTTAAAATATTCAAAGCATTTACATATTTTCTCCCCCTGAGCTCTTACTCTCACACCGGAAGGGATTCGCAGGGCATAACTGTTCACGATATTTTCACACTTGATTTTACTTACAAGTGCACGAGGTCAAGTTTTAATATAATGGATCTTAAGATCAAGTGTCGTCCTCTGGGATATGTATTAGGATTAGTTGAATACTACAATTGACATAACTTAATATTATCTAGATGGTCAAGAATTGTTTTGAGTTTGCTAATCGAAAACTAATTAAAACTAACAACTATTGAATTAATTATATTAAAATGGATTACCTAAGGATAAAAAATATTTAAAAAATATCACAAAAGATCTAATCCAGTTGGCTAATTGACCGCTGCAGCGATGGTAATGCATTTGGCGTTTTGTCCTTCCATCGTTATAGCAGTGGTTGGGCAGAATGTTACTGACCCTTTCACCGCTATAGGGGTGAGGGCCACCACTGCAGCGGTGAGGTTACAGTGTTGATCTTTGCTCTTCTTCATCTTTTTTCTATCGATTTTCTACCAATTCACTTGATTATCAACCGTTTATATTCCTACACCTGATTTACATAAAAACGAATATAAACGATCTAAAATATTACAAAAACACTCGAAACTACCAAATTTGACTTCAAAATAGATAGGTGTTTTCAACCAAACAATAACCCCGATAGGTTTTGTGTAGGTACACGCTTGGAGCTCAGGTCGAAAATTGCTTAGATCAGCTCACTCACATAAAGATTCAAGGATAAGAAATTAAAGGGATTTTCATTTGCCAGGCAAGACATCTCCAGATCACCATTAACAATCCACGTGGATTTCGATCAGACTAATTAAGGGTGTTAGCCATTTTTCGACACCAATAATTGGCACCGTCTGTGGGAGGTACACAAAAAGCCTTCCTTAGGTCATCTACTCCCTGCTCAGCTAGGATTTGATGATCACAAGGTCTGGATAGATTATTCAATGAAGAGATTATAACACTGCGCTGAATAGCATCCTGAACAAAGAGATGTCAAGGGTCCCCAGGTCAGACGCTAGGGCCCCAGTCCCCATTCCGGTCGAGGAATATAAATCACCCCCCACAGAGCAGACAGGCCCTTCCACATTATCCTCAAGAGTCTTTGTGGGGCAGACTTTTAGCATTGTTGAAGCATCAAGGATCGACAATTTGGAACACCTCATTGGCGAGTTCCAAACCTACTTCCAAGTCTTTCTTTCCCGTTTGTCGCCAACCCCTGCTTAGGGAGAACTGACTCTCCAGACTACAGAGGAAGATTAGCACCCCTAGGAGTCAGAGGACCACATGATCCATTCTTATGGACATGTACCAAGGGCCCGACCTCGGCCTTGTAACCGAGAAATGAGGAAACGAGATTTAGCCCCCTACTGTTTCAAACTTGTCATCATAACCCTCACAAGGGAACTGGGCCGAGGACCATCGTGGGTCCTTGCCAGGCAGAGCGCCTAGCCATGTCAATTGATCCGAGCACTTGGTCCACCATGTTTGAGAGATTGACACCCATTCTCCCCGGCCAGAAGACAAAGAGACAAGGTAGCTACCAATCAAGGCGTCGTCCAAAGGTAAAGCTGTTATTGAACATCACCTCGACAACGTAGAAGCAGTTCTACACTAGCTGCAAGGCTCGAGGGAAGCGGCTGGGCTCCTTACTAAGGTGAGGTCCCTCTTCACATATGATATCATAGAATAAATGATGCCCTACAGATTCGCCCACCCCCAGATGACTCTGTAAAACGGAACCATCGATCCCATGGACCACTTCTCCATCTTTAAATCCCACATGAATATGCACATGGCCTTTATAGTGCTAAGATTCAAGTCTTTTCCTCTCACCCTTACCGAAACAGCCTATTCATGGTTCTAAGATCTAGCCCCAGCCTCAATCACAACTTTTCCCCAACTCAAGCAACTCTTTCTCACTCGGTTCAGTTGCTCCCAATGGAAGACAAAGACAATGACGTATATCTTCGCACTCAGTAGGAGGTTGGTGAGAACCTTAGAAATTATGTGGATGGGTTCAAGAGAGAGACCATCACCTCTGAGGACCTTTCGGATGTCGTGGCCTTGAACGTCTTTATCAATGGGCTAAGACACTGGAGGTTGTCCTATAACCTCTGCTCGTACCCCGCACTAGACCATCTCGCTTCCCTGGATTAGGGTACCCATTTCTATGAGGCCGATTAAAAGGATAACGTGAAGAGAGACAGTGAAGGGGTCCAGAAGAAGAAAGGCCAAGCCGATCTCATAGTTCCAGAAGACTCTAAACAGAGAGGCGATTAAGACCTTTGTCTAGGGATCGGAGACCTCTTCCTCCACCAGGGCCTCGATAGTAAGATTTTACCCCCTGATGGCATCCACAGTGACAATCTTTGTGTTGAACTTTGGAAGGAGATTCTTATCTTCTGCTCCTCCCCTGAGGGTAACATGGGAAGATCTGTCAGCAAGTATTGTGAGTCTCATCGTGACCGAGACCACTCCACTGAATATTTCTTCCAACTGAAAAAAAAATAGAGGCCCTTATAAGGAGGGGATACATCTGAAACTATGCTCTCAGGGAGAATAGAGAACCACCATTCAAGGAGAATGATCGCCAAGAATAGCACAAAGGCTGGAGGACAAGGGAAAACTGCAACTAACCTCTGCCTAAGGGGAACGAGGCCAGAGACGATGACGACTAGCGGGTGGACGACAAAATTAACTTCATCTATGGTGGGCTTAGCCTCGGAAGGGAAACATTCTCATCTCGAAAGAGGTATGAACATAAGGCGAAGAGAAAGACCGACCAAGACGTGTACGAGGTGAATACAATTGATGCCACCTTGTACAACATCATCGTCTTTAGTAAGGCTGACCTATATAGAGTGGACACACCCCATGATGATGCTCTAGATATCTCCACCCCGATCAATCATTACAAGATGGGCCGCATTTTGGTGTACGGTGGTAGTTCTGCCAATATCATTTTCAAGTGGGCCTTCGATAAGATGAAGATGGAGCTAAATGTTGTGCATCCTACCAAATCTCCATTTGTCGGCTTCGGGGGAGATGTCATCAGTTCACTCTGATGGATATCCCTGCCCATCACAATGGGGTCAAAGCCCAGGTGGGCCACAGTTTGGACCAAATTTCTTATCGTAGATAAGCTTTCGCCCTACAATGCCATAATGGGTTGTCCGACTATTCTTATCGTGAGGGTCATTTGCTCCTCGTATCACCAAATGATGAAGTTCCCCTACTGACCAGGGGATAGGGGAGGTAAGGAGAGGCCAAGATTCGACTAGGACATGTGCCAAAATAGATCTTGAAAAGAAAAAATAACAATTAGCGGCCAGGTCTGAGCTCAATAATGCTGAGCTCGAATATCTTGAGCTTATAGCCCTAGATGGTGATGTCGGGCTCATACCCGTCGATGATCCCTAAGAGGAGGAACCCAACCGCCGACCCCATGAAGGTCTCTTAGAAGTATCTATTTAGCCATCTATAGAGGGAATGATGGTGATGATAGGTGTCAAGCTCAACCTCCATCTGAGAACCAAGCTTACCAACCTACTCTGAGAAAACTATGATATTTTTGTTTGGTCTTATAACGAGCTTCCTGGGATTGATCTTGGGGTGGCCATGCACCGACTACATGCTGATGTTCATCACCCACCGGTCAGACAAAAGCGGAGAAATTTTCATCCTGATCGGTAGAAGATCATCGAAGAAGAGATGGACAAGCTGATAAAGTCTAATGTCATATAGGAGGTCAAGTTCCTGGACTGGTTATCTAGTGTAGTCCTTGCTCCTAAGGTCGACAACAAATGATGCCTTTGTGTAGATTTCAAGGACTTGAACAAAACCTGCCCAAAAGATTTCTTTCCCCTACCGAGGATAGACATTGTTATAGATGCCACTGCTGGGTACGAGCTCTTGAGCTTTCTTGATGCGTATGCCGGCTAAAACCAAATCCCTATGTATCCCCCTGATAATTGCAAGACCTCATTTATCACAGATATGGGGACATATTGTTACAAGGTTATGCCATTTGGGTTGCGCAATGCCGGGGCAACCTACCAAAGATTGGTTAACAAAATGTTTAAGGAGGAGATTGATTAGACGATGGAGGTATGCATAAACGACATGCTGGTGAAACACAATTGAGCTCAGGACCATCTCGGGTACCTCCAAGCTAGCTTCAACAAACTCTAAGCCCATCGTATGATGCTCTACCCGAATAAATGTATATTTGGTGTTTCTGCGGTTAAGTTTCATGGGTATATGGTGTCTCAATGTGGCATCGACGCCAATCCAGACTAGATTGGTACCATGCTCAGAATGGCCTCACCCCGCACCAAAAAAGAAGTGCAGATGCTCACAGGAAGACTGGCAACACTTAATCGATTCATCTCCCGTTCCTCTGAGAAGTGCCTCCCGTTCTTAAAAGTTCTTAAGGGCAACAAAAACTTGAAGTAGTCGGGGGAATGTGAAACAACGTTCCTATAACTCAAGAAATACCTCTTCTCGGCTCTTCTTCTTATCACACCAAAGAAAGAAAAAGAGTTATTCCTCTACATCTTCGCGTAACATTAATAAGAGAAGAGAACGACGTCCGGAGTCCAGTATACTACTCTATTAGGGTCCCTACGGATGCCGAGACCAAGTATTCACGGTTTAAGAAACAAGCATACGCCTTGTTGATCGCCTCGAGCAAATTGATGTAGTACTTTCAAAGGCACACTATTGTTGTCCTAACTGATCAACCAATAAGGCAAATTCTCTATTATCCCGATGTCTCAGGACTGTTAATGAAATAAAGTTTCGAGCTCGGACAATTCCACATCAATTACTGACCAAGGATAGCCATAAAAGGTCAAGTATTAGCAGATTTTATCATTGAGCTCACCTTCCGGGATGATCAGAAGATTACCGACTAGAAAGCTACCAAGGAAGGAGAGGTATCCCCCCTTACCAAGGAGGTTACCGAGTCCCCCAACACGAAAGTCGACTTGGGACCAGACTCGAGGCAGCTGTTCACAGAATGTTCTAATAATTTGAATAGGTGTGTGGTCGGGATGGTCCTCGTAGCCCCTGACAAAGAAGAAGTGTAATATGCTCTTTAATTAGGATTTCGAGCTACAAATAACGAGGCCGAGTATGAAGCCCTACTTGTAGGACTACGATTGGTGAGGAATTTTAATGTAAAAACACTCCAGGTTGTTTGTGATTCTTAGCTCGTGGTCAACCAAGTGAATGGGGATTATCATGCCGAAGATCCGAGCATGACGATATACTTGGAGAGAATAAGAAAATTGATGAGGGACTTTAAAAAAGTTCAAGTCACTCAGATTCCCCGAGAAGAGAACAAACATGTAGACATCCTAGCGAACTTGGCCTCGATGGTAGAGTATACTTTAAAAAGGACCGTTCCCGTAAAATACTTGGATGAGCCGAGCACGACTAATTCTAATAAAGTCATGACCATCTACAAGCTCAGTAACGAACTGGCCTGACTTGACCTGATCAAAGTGTACCTTAAGAAGGGTACCCTGCCCAGCGACTAGGCCGAGGCTAGAAGAATGAGATACCAGGCCACAAGGTATACCGTCCTGATAGAGTGTTATACTGGAAATCCTTCTTTAGGCCCTTATTCTAGATGTCTTCATTTTAAGGAGGCTGAATATGTTATGAGGGAGGTTCATGAAGGGGTATGCGTTAACCATACATAATGTAAATCTTTGGCCCAAAAACTCATTCGGCATGGGTATTACTAGCCCAAGATGTTGGAAAAGACAATTGAGTTTGTGAAGAGATACAATAAGTGCCAGAGGTTTATCGCTCACCCCTGTGCCCCACTGATCATGCTAGTTCCCATGACCAGCCCTTGGCCTTTCATCTAGTGGGGCATCAACCTGCTTAGGCCATTCCCTCAAGGGACCAGCGAGAAGAAATTTCTGGTCGTAGATATCGATTATTTCACGAAGTAGGTAGAAGCCGAGCCCCTAGCCCAGATCACCAAAAAAAAAATCAGAGATTTCATATAGAAGAGTATGATCGGTCGATTTGGCATCCCCAAGGCCACTGTCTTAGACAATGGTAAACAATTCAATAATGACCTTTTCATTGATCTCTGCTCGGGCTTAGAGATCAGTACGTACTTTTCTTCCCCAGGGTATCCTCAAGCAAATGGTCAAGTCGAGGTCACAAATCGAACCATCTTGCAAATCTAAAGACAAGGCTTAACAAATCCAAAAAGCTATGGGTTGAGGACCTCTATCCTATCCTGTAGGTATATCATACCATATCTAGAACCCTAATAGGAGAAACACCATTTACAATGACTTTCGGTTCTGAGGCTGTCATTTCAGCAGAGATCGGTATGCTATCTCCAAGAACATCAACCACTTTCGATCGAGCTAAGAACAAAACAACATTAGCGCTAAATCTAGATCTCTTAGAAGATGAGAGAGAGAAGGTTTGGGTGCATCAGGTGGCTTATCAACAGAGTGCAGCAAGGTACTATAATTGAAGTGTCTGACTACGTTCTTTCGACATCGGCGACCTTGTCTTCAGATTAGTAACCTTAGCCACAAAGGATTAAAGTACCGGGAAGTTAGCTCCCACCTAGGAAGGACTATACAGAGTCCCCCCCCTGAGACATCCCTTGAATGCCGAGCACTTAAAACGTTATTTTCGTAGAGAAGAAACAACGATATAAAGACAATAGAAATTTCAAATTCTAAAGTATGTAATGAAGTTTCCTATCAAAGAAAAATATGTTCGGACTACGTGTTCTAGACTCACATAATTCTACAAAAATGGCATCCCGACACAAACCGCCAAGGGTGATAACCAGGCCCTCTACTAGGTTGGTAGTCCGTACCCGAGAATAGACCAATGTCATCCACCAAGGGCAGGACATTGATCGGGTGTGAGGACCTATGGCTAAGCATCTAGCCTTCATAGCCAACCACGATCAGGTGTTATAAAAGGATGAGCTTCTATAAGGACTAACTTGAGATAACCTGAAAAGGCTCAAGGATGAGTCCGACTACGGAGAACTCACCTATGACCGGCCACGAGAAGCTACCTGAAGTGTTGCAACCTTGGTGACCACCGAGCTTGTATAGTCGGCTAGGAGGGAAAAGAATGATGATGAGTGCGGTGAAAAGCTGAAAGACCAACATGATATTTGACGCTTGAGTACAATATTATTCTTCTCGGTGTGGCATTTCATTGAGGTTTAATTCTTATCGGTGTTTTGATTAGGGTGGTTTTAAGTTTTGCTAATGATTAGAATATGTTGGGTATTAAAAACTCAGTTCGGCATGAATTTATACCCGTTTATTAAGGTGGCGTTTGGTTAGTGTTCCCACTTTTTTGAACCCAATTGGAATGGGTTGGGTTGAGTTGAATTGGGTTGGGTTGAGAATTTTGGGAATATAATTACGTTTGGTAACGACAATTTTTGTTTTGTTCTGAGAACAGAATGTGTTTGGTAACGATTTTATCCTAATTTTTTTTTTTTTTTTGTTTGGTGGCGGCCAGACGGCGGTAGCGGCGGCGGAGGTGGCCGGCGACGGTCGCCGGAGGTAACCGCGGTAGCGGAAGGCCGCCGGAGGTGGCCGGAGATGGCGGTCGGTCACCGGACGGTGGCCGGCGGCGGCGGCTTGCGATGGTCGCCGGACGGTGGCCGGCGGCGGGTGGTGGTGGTCGGCCGACAGATGAAGTCGGAAGTTGAGAACTTTGGGTTGAGTTTTTTGGGCACAAAAAGAAACAACTTTTTTTGTTTCTGGTTTCTTTAGGATTTTGAGAATCAATTTCTATTTTTTGGGTTGGGTTGGGTTGGGTTTTGTGCGTTGCCAAACGCGTTCCCAACAATCAATTCCTGAATTTTTGGGTTGGGTTGGGTTGGGTTTGATTGGGAACACTAACCAAACGGGGCCTAAAGTTTCTAGTTGAAGAATCAATGGATGAAGTTTTTCGAAATAAATCCCAAGTGGTTGAAAGTGACCGAGCTGAGCGCCATGTTGAAATGTTGCATTCCGAACGAGTCCTAATCAATTTATGCCGAGACATAACCTAGAAGGAGTTGTCTGTGGGCGGTTTATAAGGTCAGGTCGATTTATAATTTATATATATTTATAATTTATATTTATATATAAATTTAAAATTTATATATAATATATATATATATATATATATATATATATATATATATATATATATATTATTTTATATATATATTTCTATATGTATATTATAATAAATATTTTGTGTGATCTTAATATTATGCCTGTTGGACTTACCAAAGCATTTGCATTATCATTTTTAGAAGATATTGAACAAACAGATCCAACCCGCATGCATATACTAGGAGGCATGTATGCATGCGGAAGAAAAAGTATGCAAACAACAGGCAAAGCATACAAGGAAGAAAAAGTAACCAAACAGAAGAACAAGCCAAATATGGCTGAATTACCGGGAAGAAGTCATTGTCATTTAAATAAAAGAAAGAAGTATTTATATGATAGGGTCTATACCCAATACAAAAGCCCGTTTTGGGCAACAAAAATAAAAAATAAAAAAAGAGAAAAAAAACTACAAATTACATCCAAAAGTCTTCGGGATTGAAGATTACTAGAGCAGCCCAATCTAAGCATCCCCTCCTCGGTGTCGCCAGCCCCAGCCTCACCGCTTGGCTTGCCAACTGCCTCCTCGGCTTGATTGGTCTCAACTCTCCCGTCTAGAACTCCATCTTAATCTCCTCATAGGGGAACTGAGGCACTACAAGAAAAATGAAATTCTGTTACGAATTTTTTGGCGATGACACAATTATCGTCGCCAAATGTGTCTATTGGCTACAAAATGAACAGTTGTAGCTAAATGTGATCTCCTTTTGGTGACGAAATATAAATTTGTAACCATAGACGGTTAATAGGCGACGAAATCATACAATTCATCGCTATTGGTCCGATCAATTCTTGACGCCAAACAAAAAATGGGAAAATTGTTCCCGCTAGTGTATTGGCGACGGAAACATTTCGTCGCCTATTTGTCATGAGATATTTTTTTATTTGGCGATGAACCCCTTTCGTCGCGATTTGTTATTCAAAATCTTGGCGTCAAATTAAAAATTAATATAATTATCCCGCTAGTGTAAGGGCGACGAAATAGGTTCGTCGCCAATGTGGTCGCCTATATTTAACATTGGGCGACGAACCGATTTGTTGCGAATTGTTTTCCCACACTCTTAAAACGACATAGTTTTTGATAAAGATTGTAGCCAAAATTTAACCTAATTTTCTTATTTCTCTGTACAGCTATCACGCACCTTTGTTCTTTCATCCTTCTAACCGATGTTTGCTCTCCACTCTCTCTTCACGAAACCCTCTCATGGGGTCTGTCCACCCCCACCAGATCTGCGATTTGGGTTGCCACCGGCCATCCCTCCCTCCCTTTCTGTCTATTTCGAGACTCCAAGAGCGCGACGACGATGACGTGTGATTTGCCACCGAGCGTGAAGACGACGATGCCAACGCCAAATTGTGAACCGCCGTCTCTCTCCGTCACGCCTCGCCTCGCCTTGCCTCACCTCGCTTCGCCGCTTCCATCGTCCTCCAGATCTGGCCACCCATTCGCGACCAAAGGTTGAGTCTCGATTCAATTTTTTATTTGTTCAAATCCAACGACGACGACGAACAGGTAGCTTCGATTCCTGGTGATTAAAGGATTCTAGCCATGGCATGAACAATTAGGGCTCAATTGAATCTCTATTTAGGTATGTTGAACTTCACCATTCGATTTCGATTTTAGGTATTGTGAAATGTGATTATTGAAGATGCTTGAGAGAACTGTTTGAAAATGGGGATGGTCTACGGGGTTCACAATTACTCCTCATTGTAGGTTGCTTTAACCATTGCCAACGCTTAGATCAGGTTGTAGATCAACTTGGTCCATAATGAATTTTTCCTTGAATCAAAACCCAAACAACTCTTATTATGGGATAGCCTACTGGTGTGCTTACAGATAGTTAATCCCCGGACGAAGTCTAAAATTAAGAGTCCGTGGAACAATGAGAGATATAGCCCAAGATACATCATCGGAGGATGTTTGTGCTGTTATGGCAGGTGTAGTTGCTCGTTTTGATGGATCCGACATTCAGGTATGTGATACTTCCTGCTGGAAATCTATGGGACTTATTAATTTACTAGGGGCATCCCTGTGCTTTAATGCTTGGAAAGTAAATGTTATTGGTGTTTAATTACATTGCTTTGAAAGTAAATGTTTTTGTTCCCGCATTTTTGTTATGGAACAAAAGCAGAAACATGGGAACAAAAAAACGTTTTTGTTTAAATGAAATTCATTTTTTTTATTATATTTACAACTTGTAGGTGAATGTGGTGGCTCGTCTAGAACATACTCAGGAAAGTGAGAACTCAGCAACAAAGGATAACATATGAGATGACATTCTTGGGAGAACATCCGGTTATATTAGGGGACTTGGTTTTAGACCAAGGTGAACTTCATCAAATGAAATTTCATCTATACACGGAACATCGAAAGAGGTTGAGCAAAGATTATAGGGAACATCCGGTTATTTTCTGATGATGTTGTGTTAGACACATTTTGTTTTTGTCATACTAGTGTTTAAGGATATTGATAGAGTTAGTATATTGATATATTTTATTTTTTATTTGTTTACCTTCTATTGATTGGTTGTAGTATTTGTTAGAAATTTAAAATTGAAAATTAATTTTATTATTTTAGTTGTGAAATAAAAAATTATCACTAAAAAAAAATTCGACTGTTGGTTACAAATTGTCATTGTAGCCAATGCATTTCCAACAACAACAAAAAAAAAAAAGGTTCTTTTGGCTACAAATTTTGTTGTCGCAGATTGTTTTTACGCCGTTTATAATCATGTTTTGGAGACAAATATTTTCGTAGCCAAAATGTTTTCCCACCACTTTCAATCGTGTTTTGGTGACAAAAAATGTTCGTTGCCAAAATATATATATATATATATATATATATTGTCATTTTCACTCACCTTTTGGCTACAAAATGTAATTAATTAGCTACAAATTTGGTTACGAAATAATCTGTCACGAAAGAGTAATCTTATGCGACAAAATTTAATTCGTCGCCAAATACTTTTTGCTACGGAGCATAGGCGACGAAATTGGCTACGAAGATATTTTGTCGCTAAATCGCTTTCGCTACAAAAATAATGCTTTGGCTACAAAAAATATTTGTAGCTAAAGACCATTTTTCTTGTAGTGAGGATACTCGCGTCGGAGTGAGCGAATAGTAGCCTTGTACCCGTCTTGCATCACGTCGACCTCAATTGTTGAATCTAAAGTTTTGATGATCAATTAAGTATTGATATTTTTTGCGGAATTAATGATTTTATCAAGTGTTATAGATTTATAAGTTCCAGGCACGTGATTAAGAAACAGAATTCATGAAGAAAACATAAAGGGTATAAGATGGACGCAATGAAGATATGAAGAGTTTTGAAGACCTTGAAGAAAAAATAGGTGAAAACAACTTTCTATTTATATACTCTTAATACAATCCGAATTAGGATCATACATAACACTTTAAATGATTTGTTTTTATGTGTAACTGAATATGAAATGATAGTGTTTAAGATCATAATTTAAGATATTGAATGTACTCCTTATGTGAAATGAAATTGATAATTGACCTATATAGAAAACAAGTTTTAAACTATAAAAAGTGAAGTAATTTGGTCAAATCGGCCAATCGAGGAAAGCAATCAGTCAACTGTATTAAACAATGAGTTTTGAAGCTGAAATGAGGTCATATTGATCTAGTCGGTCAACCGAATTGAAAAGGTCGATCAATCATTTGAAATAGTGGTTGAATTGGCAAAGGAAATGAACACACTGATCCAGTTGGTCAACCGAATAAAATGGGTTAGTCAATCATTTGAGTTAGTAGGTAAATCGAAGAGAAATTGGAACAACCTAAACCAATCGGTTAACCGATTAGAGGCAATCGGTCAACTGACTGGCTTGTAAGCAACAATAAGGATTCAATATTGGATAAGTCAGTCAATCGACCTGTGGGGCTCGTCAACCGACTGAGGCAGTTGGGAAATCGAGAGATTTGGTCTCTTGATCAAAATCTATCTATTTTTCAGGATTCCAAGCGAGATATTTGGTGGATTTGAACATAAATAAGATATGGCCTACCTATTCTATTATTCCTATTGATTTGGTCCATATACTTATGAATTCTCCTAATTTAAATGGATTAATATTTTCTATTTGTATGGTTTTAAATTAAGAATTTTTTTAGTAACTTATTTGAGAGAATCGAAAGTTATTTTTAAATGAAATACTCTTAAATTGAAAGGCTATCATATATGGGATCTAAGAATTTTTATTGGAGGTATATATTTGAAAAATTAGCCGTTAGAGAGCTTGATATTTGCCTATTACTATAGACCTGCAGGAATTGAGATCAACACATCAAGAACAATCAATTCAAACTTTTCTAAGAGTTATATTTAAGTTGAGATTTTTGTGAGAGATTTATTCTTCGTTCTTGATCTAAAGCGCTTGTGATTTGGCGTCATTAACTTTTGTTCTATCGCGATTCCATCATTATCTTTGGTGTTTCCCGGTAAGATCTTTCCAAGTTTTATTAGTTACTTTGAATTTGTATATTTATTAATTTCTTGGTTTAATATTGTTTAGAAAATCGTTTTAAACTTAAAAGTCTGAAAATCTATTTTAAACGATTTTATTTGTTTATCTAATTATGGGCTTAAATTGTGCTATTCGCTTTGTTAATTAACCGGATTTTATTTTTCTCACATTGTATCTACCACATAGTAATTATTTGGGCAATTAATTGAGTATATTCGTATTGAGATGGTAGAAGCTCCTTGTGGAAAGAAACTTACACTTTTTGTATTTGTGAGTTTGAGCGGATCAGACACATTTGGGATAGTGTCTAGTTAGGATAGCTAGGTTTCGATTTTTTTCCTGTAAAAAAAAATTAGGGTTTGATCTTTATCCTATAAAATGATAGGTTATTCTTTTCCCTTGAAAAAAAAATAGGTTTTGATTCTTCCGGTAATTGAATTGTTATTTTAAGTGAATTGTAAAGGTTCATACTTTCCTATAAAAATAATAAGTGAGAGAGTGTTAGGTTAATCATTGACCTGGTAAAAAGATATGGTCCATCATTGGCCTTGAAAAAAGGTAATTTGTAAAGGTTGATTCTGTACCTATAAAAGAATCATTGTAAGGGTTTGGTTCCTACCTGGTAAAGGGATTAAAGAGTATAGTGGATTGGGAATCTCCTTAGAGCTCAGGAGACTGGACGTAAAAGACTAGCTTGACCTAACCAGGATATATCGTTGTGTGCTGCATTGTTTATTTTCTACTATATTGTATTTGGGTGTACACTTAGTATTAACCTCATATCCGTTGCGTAACTAAGATAATACTTAATTTTGTAAAATTGATTATTTGATATTAAGTGTTTAAATTTTGTAACTACCCAAGTCATCCCCTTCTTGGATAACTCTTTCGGCCAATAATTGGTAACAAAGCTAGTTTAGCTCGTTTGACTTAAAATCCTAGCTAAGAAAAATCACATGACGTATTACATGAGCTCTATCAGTGACATATTACATGTAATAATTATGCTTTTTGGAAGAACAAGATGATTGCATATCTTCAAGCCACTAATTATGAGACATGGTTGGTTATTGAAAATGATCCATACATTCCTAAAGAGAATAGAATAATTAAGGGGAATGAACAACTGAGTTCCTTTGATAAATTGAAATTTTCTATTAACTCTCAAGCTATTAACATTTCGCTTTGTTCCTTAGATGCAAATTAGTACAATAGAGTTTTAGGTTGTGTTTCTGCAAAAGAAATGTGGGATTCATTGAAAACCATAAATGGGGGAACTAATCAAGTGAAGCAATCCAAAATCAATGCCTATACTCATCAATTCGAAGTGCTCAGAATGAGTGATGCAGGAACAATCTCAAAAATGTTTATGAGATTTACCAACATATGCAACAATCTTGATCAGCTTGAAAAGCCGTATTCCAAAGAGTAGAAAGTACAAAAGATTTTGATATCATTAACCAAAATATATGAATCAAAAGTGATTGCAATCAAGGAGGCGAAAGATCTCACCAATTTCACTACCGATGAACTCATCGGTGATTTGATAACCCACAAGATGGCCATGCGCCAGTATGAGGTTAGATAAGAAAGAAAGCTAAAAAGGAAAGAGATATATATGAAAGAAACATAGGATGATACGGATTCTAGTAGTTTCGAAGCATTAAGCGATGATGAGGGAACTCTGACGTTCGCCTTTATTGCCAATGAGGTTGAGGTAACTGAATGCTCTAGTTCTTGTCCTTCGAAATTCGATGAATTATTTTATATATTTTAAGAATTATTGCATGATTATAAGGATCAATGTTCTCAAATTAATGCCCTACAAAATACAATGATTACATTAAACAAACACATTAAAAATTTCGAGGCCGAAAATACTGATCTTAAAAAATAATTTTCAAAAATTGTTTCATGTGATTTAGAAAAAGAAAACAATGAGTTAAGGGTCAAAGTTATGGATTTAGCATATATTGTCTCAAGTTTACAAATGGTGAAAATAATTTTAAAATGCTTTTGGGAAATTATAAAGGTGTCTTTGATAAAGCTGTTTTTGGTTTTTATAAAAATGTCAAGCAAAAGAGATTTTAAAAATTCTTTTCTGAAACTAAAAAAGCTGTGAAATATTTTAACTGTAATATTATAGAGCTTACCTCCAGAAAATATTTTTTGAAGAGATCTAAAAGTAAGTAGGTATGGGTTCCTAAAGGAACAAATGAGGATCTAACTAACAAAATTGGACCCACGTATAATGAATACTATCTAAGAACTTCTTGAGGTGTTTTTTGCAGGTTATTAAACAAACATCTATGTGCAAGGATAAATTGTTCCTAGGAAAAGGCTGTTCTCAACACATGATGAGAGATAAATGTTGAAATTACGTCTTTTATACCTAATGACGATGGTCATGTGAGTGATGAAGAATATGACATAGAACGTCACAACAAAAGTTGTTGTGGAGAGGAAAAATAGAACGCTTCAGGAAAATAGACAGAACAATACTAAATAAAAATCGTCTTCCTAATATTTCAGGGCTGAAGCCTACACAAAATAACCAAAACCAAGGAGGTGATACGATAAATGAACTACAGAATAAGGAACCAAAAGGAGAGGAGACAACTTTACCACGAGCTATAAAAACAATGCAGGCACATTCAATAAAAGAAATTATTAGTAATTTCGAGAAAGGTGTAAGTACAAGATTCTCTCTTAGGGATATAATTAATCTTGCTTTTCTATCTCAAATTGAGACTAAGAATATGAATGAGATGTTAACTAATGAATCTTGGATCTCTACGATGCAAGAAGAATTAGTTCAATTTGAACGTAATAAGGTGTAGTCTCTAGTTCGTAGACCAGACTTTCATCCCATAATTGGTACTAAATGGGATTTTCGTATTAAAAAGGATTAAACATGTATGGTAATTCGAAATAAAGAAAGATTAGTCGCACATGGCTATAATCAAGAAAAAGAAATTGATTATGATGAGATTTATGTTCCTGTAGCTAGATTCGAAACTATTAGAATGTTACTTGCCTTTGTATGTTCACAAAATTTTAACTTATATTAAATGGATGTAAATAGTGCATTCTTGAATGACTTTCTATTTGAAGAATTTTATGTTGAACAACCACCGAGATTTGAGAGTGATAAAATTCCCGATTATGTGTTTAAATTTCGAATGGCTTTGTATAGGCTCAAACAAACTCTGAGAGCTTGATATAAGAGACTTAGCCGATATATGATCGAAAATAGTTTTTGTTGGCCCAGTGAGCTACCCCCAAGAGTGGGAGTGAATTGGGTAGTATTAAAAATTATCAGAATATAACATTTAAAAAATCAAACAATTAATATTATCCTAAAATTAATTATTATATTTTATAGCAACGGATTATGTGTTATCAACTAGGTGCACACCTAAATAACAAAATATAAACAATATAAATAATGTAGCACACAGAAATTTATACTGGTTCGTCAAACTGCTCTTGGCTAATCCAGTCCCCCGAGCCCCACGGAGAGTCGCACCCATTAAACTCAAGATCCCTTTAAAAGTAGGAACCAATCCTTCATAATGATTCTTTTCGCAGGCGCAGAATCAACATTTACAATTTGATTTCACAGGCTAAAGAATAACCTCTATCTTTTTACCAAGCGAAAGATTAACTTGATTATATTACAGGAAAAATCATGATCTAATTCTTTTTATACATTAGGCTCAAGAATTAAACCACACAAATACGCTCTAAATATCCTTTTACCTGGTAAGGATTGAACCGTTACAATTCACTCACAATTCTATAAAGGAAGAATTAAAACCTAATTTTTTTATACTCTAGGCAAATATCAAAATCTCAATCTCTTTATCAGAAGATATAGAAACTAGCTACCCCTAACTAGACACTCCCAATAGTATCTAATCTGCACACAACTCACCAATTACAAAAATCTATAAGTTTTTTCCATTTGAAACTTCTACCACCTCAGATTAATTAATTCTCAATTAATGTCCTAAAACTAGTGATAGAAATAAAGTGAGAAAATTCAAAATCTGATTTTAAACAAAGAAACGGGTAGCAAACAATTTAATACGTAATCAGATTTTCTAAAGAAATTATTTTAAAAAAAAAATTTCAATAAAAATTCGGAAAACAATTTCAAAGATCAACATCTAAGAAAATAATAATAATAACAAATAAGCAAATGACTTGGAACAATCTCACTAGGAATCTACTGAAAGAATAATGATGAGAATAGCAATGACACTTCAGATTAGTAGTAGCAATAATCTACAACAAATGTTTCTCAAGAGCAAATCTCAAGAAATATATCACAATGCACTCTGTATGATTTTAGAATGATGACTCTCAGAAAGCTCATGAATTGAATAGCTCTTGAATTTTGATTGATTTGGATTATTGAATTTTTTAAACCTAAAAAACGCTGGTTTATTTATAGGGGTTTACAACGAGCTCTCTAGCGGCTAATTACCATATATCATGACAAATAATTACTCCATAAGCCCCCTTATATCATTAAGACTCAATCTTCATATAATTCACTTAAATATATATTCTAAAACATTCAATTTAGTCCCTCAAACGTTTACTAAATCTCAATTAGATAAGATAGAAAACATTACATATACCAAATTGAGAGATATCTAAAATACTTGAATTATATCTATAGGAATATTCAAATAGGAGTATCATATCTTAAATATATCCATATCCCTAAGATATCTCAATTAAGTAAACAAATAACGGCTAGTTAACGGTTAGGTTTTGAATAAAATCCAAAATTCCTCAAAACCTGAAAGTGGTTGTCGGTTAACCAACCAATACCCACCGGTTGACTATCTAATTCAGGACATAGCCCGAGCCAAAAAATATTCGTCTATCAGATGACCGCCCAACCTTTATCTATCGACCGAACGATACAGAGACTTTCATAAGTCGTCCTACCTATCGACCTAACGATCTAGAGAGTTCATCCTCGAAGCATAGGTTGACTTATTTGTCGACCCAACGATCCAGAGAGTTCCATAACTCGACTCACCTATCGACCAAATGATCCAAAAAGTTAGCATTATAACCTCAGGTCGACTTATCAGTCGATTGACCATTGCTGGAATACTTCTCTCAATTTGATTTTAATTTATTTTCTTCGACGTTTTCACCCCTTTAATCGATTTCTTTTCTCGGTTAGCTCCAATAAATTCTTAAATTCAATTTTAATTAATTATCAATGTTTCTTTTTCAATTACACATAGGAGTAAATAATTTAACTAATTAGGATCCTATAAAAAAACACACATATTTGTAAAAAATATATTGTGTCGTGTGTGATCCTAATCAGGAATCATTAAGAGTAAAAATTTAACCTGAGTTATTTTCCCTAGGTTCTTCAATTTCTTCAAATTCTTAGTATCTGTCATCTTTGTCAGTCACTTTAGTATTTAGCATCCATTTCAACTTCTTCATGATAATATCTTCATTGGAACTTATAAACTGAAACACTCAAAAAAATCGTTAGTTCCACAAAAAATATTAACATTTAATTGTTTATCAAAATCTTAGGATCAATAATTTTCGATGGGGTTTTAGCGATATAACTTTATTTATCAAGGAAACTGATTCTGATATCCTATTAGTACAGATATATATTGATGATATTATATTCGGTTATATTAATGAGAATTTTTATGGTTATATTAATGAGGATTTTTCTCAAGTGTTTGCCACGATTATGCAGCTTGAGTTTGAAATCAGTATGATGGAAGAGTTAACTTTTTTTCTTGGGTTGCAAATCAAGCAAACCAAAGAAGAAATTTTCATTAATTAAGCCAAGTACACTAAAGAGTTATTAAAAAAGTATGGCTTGGATGACGTTAAAGAGTACAAAACTCCCATGGCAACATCTACGAAAATAGACAAAGACGATACGGGTAAAAACGTAAATGAGAAAATGTATCGAGGTATGTTGGTAGTTTGTTGTATCTTATTGGTAGTAGACCTGACATAAGTTTAGTGTATGTTTGTGTACTGGATTTTAGTCTTATCCTAAAGAATCACATTTAACTGCAATTAAGCGAATCTTTCGATATTTAAAAGGAACGAGTGACCTAGGATTATGGTATCCTAGCGAATCTTTGGTGTATGTTTGTGTGATGTCACTTCTTAGGACATGCTTAGGTTTCTTGGTCTAGTAAGAAACAAAACTCAATTGTCTTATCTACTACTGAGGCTGAGTATATGAAAACTGGTAATTGTTGCGCTCAAATTCTATATATTAAGAAACAATTACATGATTTTGGAACATGTATGGAGGAAGTCCCTATTTATTGTGATAATAAAAGTGCTCTATGCTTAAGCAAGAATCCAACACAATACTCATGAACTAAGCACATTGAGATTAGACATTGATATTGCCAAAAAATCCTTGGTATGTGTTACAGCTCCTCACGTGCCAGAAACTTCTGCAACCTGCAATCTAACCGGTAAAATCGGTTAGTTCTGAGGGGGACACCGGTGTGAGAATAAGATCAAACTGATCTTGTTCTCATGCTAGAAGTTCTTTGGTCGACACCATACTGGTGTCCCCTCAGAACTAACCAACTTTACATTTTAGATTGCAGGTTGCGGAGGTTTCTAGCACGTGAGGAGTTAGAACACGTACCGAGAATTGTTTGGCAACATCATTTGGAACCGTCTGTGGGAAGAAGAATAAAATTTCTTTACGGAAATGAGATAATTACGATTAAGAGTGAATGGTTTAAGTCAGAGGAGTGAAATTGTACCTCCAGTGAGCACAAGAACACGTATGGAGACTTCAGGTGGAGCATATACCATTCCTCCATTTGAGGTACAAACAATGGAGAAGATCGTTGCAATAGAAAGGATGTTGATGAAGATGGCCCAACAGATTGCTGGGAATGCTCAGCAGCCCTCTCTTGTGAATAACGATTTTGGAGAATAGGCGGAGTCACCAAAATCTCTAGATCCGTCACAAGGAGGGCGAACTGACCAGAGCGATATGAGTAATCACCCAGGTGAGAGATAGGTGCTCACCTGAAATGAGACTGTACACTCCCACCAGTGACGTGGTACACTGGAGGGCGGAGAATTGCTGATGGATGAGCGGGACGCGTTGCTAAAGGGAACCAAGATACCCTTTACCTTGGATATCCTAGAAGCACTATTGTCTGACAAGTTTGACCCCATCAAATTTGAGAAGTACGATGGAAAAATATACCCGGTAGGCCACATCCAGCGGTTCAGACATCTGATAGCACTCTATGGAGCGGGTAATTCTACGCTTTGCAAAGCTTTTGTGATGACCTTAAAAGGGTCGGCTCTGGAGTGGTTACACACATTAGCACCCAACTTGATCTCTTCTTTTATGGATTTTGGGAAGTAATTCATTGTCTGACTCATTACGTGCCAAAGGCTGTTGGAAAGCGTTGACTACCTTTTAGCTTTGAGAAAAGAAAATGGATAATCTTTGCGTTAGTACTTGAATCGCTTCAATGAGGAACTAACATGGATCGAATATTGTAATTCAAACCTCATTATAAATGCGTTCACCTTAGGATTGAGATTGGGTCAGTTCCAAGATTCACTGACGAAGCACACCCCGAAGACCATGACTAAGCTGATGGAGCTAGAAAACGTCATGTATGAATGTGAAGGTAGAACAACGGTGAAAGAGAACCCCAAATCCAGTGAGACCAATCATCAGAGAGCTAAGGGCAATGCCTTGGATAGACAGAGAGAGCATCTTAGGAGCTTAGCGACGAGAGTAGAGGTTCATGAGGGGCCAAACCTTCCAGGATTGCGGATGTCGATCACCAGAATACTTCATAAAATTAGATCATTTGAGGTCATGTGGTGTCTTCCTAAACTTCCAACGAAATCCATCAAGAGTAAGGACAAATACTCTGAGTTCCACAAGGATCATGGACATGATACTAATGACTGTCGGGAACTTCAAAGAGATATCAAGCGATTGATTGACATGGGACAATTGCGCGGATATCTATAGGAGTAGACAAGGGAAATGATGAGGGCGAGAAACGAAGCTCATCTAGAGAACCGCAACAACAAAATGAAAAATGATCACCCAAACAACACTCGTGGGGTAATTTACATGAAAAATACAGTTGGTCCTTATACTAGAAATCGTGAACGAAAAAGGAAAGTCTGTGAAGCAGTAGATGAACGATGCTACAGAGAAGTGATGGCTCTAACCAGCAACACTGGGCTGGTGATCACATTCAATGACGAGTACTACAAGGGCTAGCTCACCCTCATGATGACGCCTTAGTAATAATGCTCTAGATTTAAAGCTTTGAGGTAAAGAGAGTCCTAATCGAAACTAGAAGCTCAACCAATATCATTTTTGTCCACACACTCAACCAAATGGGTGTTCCCAGCTCAGACATTGGGTCAACCGAAACGGTGATGGTAGGTTTTAATAGAGACCAGAGCTTTCCAAAGAGGAAGATCACCTTATCTGTTACTGCAAAAAAAGATGAAGGTAGAGTGACCAAAGCTACTGAGTTCATAGTAATGGACTCTACATCCCCATATAATGTTATCCTAGGACAACCTTAGCTCCATGCAATGGGAGTTATGGCATCGACTCTTTATCAATGTATCAAGTATGCGAATGATGGTAGGGTGACTGTAATCAAAGAAGATCAAGTTACATCTAGGCAGTGTTTTGTGATAGCCAAGAAGGAGAAGAGAGTTATACAGTAGTGATAAAGGCAGAAGCTTGGAAAAGTGCAAGCCAACAGCCCAGATCAGGAACAGAAGTTCTCCAGAACCAGAATCAGCAGCCCAACTCAGGGCTTTACTTTACTTTAAAGACTTTTTTTGAGTTTTTTTTTTCTAATTTTTGTTTTGTGACTTTTCATTTTAAGTTTAAAGAAGAATTGTTCACTGTCATTTTCTGAATAAGCAATAAAAAACTACTTATTTATAAAAGAAGTGTCCATAATGATCAGCCTTACATTCAAAACAATAAACAAGACCGAAACTGAATTGCCTAGACCAATTCATCCAAGAACTGAGCCGCCAAGATTAGCTCATCAGTTCATTCGTAATTGAGCTGCCAAGATCAACTCCTCAATTAAACTGAACTGTCTAGACCAGTTCATCCATGAATTGAGCTACCAAGACTAGCTCATCAGTTTGTTCATGACTGAGCTGCCAAGATCAGCTCATCAATCAAACTGAACTACCTAGACTAGTTCATTCTTGAGCTGAGCTACTACGATCAGCTCCTCAATCAAATTGAACTGTCTGGACCAGTTCATCCACGAACTGAGCTGCCAAGATTTGCACATCAATTCGTTCATGACTGAGCGGCCAAGATCAGCTCATCAATCAAACTGAACTGCCTAGCCTAGTTCATTAATGAACTAAGCTACCAAGATCAGCTTATCAATCAAACTGAATTGCCTAGACCAGTTCATTCACAAATTGAGCTGCTAAGATCAGCTCGTCAGTTCATTTATAATTGAGCTTCCAAGACAAGCTCAGTAATCAAACTGAACTGCTTAGATCAATTCATTCATATATTGAGCTACCAAGATTGGCTTATCAGTTCATAGACTGAGATGCCAAGATCAACTTATCAATTGAACTAGACTACCTAGATCAGTTCATTTGCAAACCGAGCTACCTAGAGCAGTTTATTGCATTAACCGAGCTGCTCAAGATTAGTTTAGACGTAGGTTTTGAAGCCTCGGGAAATCTATAACTTGTTTATCACTTAAACTTATTAGGGAGGAGGATAGGTGGAATACTCGGATCAAGAGGAATACTAAGTCCATTTCTAAAACATTTATGAAGTTAAATGCTCGATATAATACTCGATATGTGACAGCTAATGCTCCATATCTATTACATTCCGGTATAAGTATTATTTCAGAAGATCATTTAACACGCAACATATGAAGTCCATACAGTTATTATACACATAAAATGCATCAGTATAATGAAAAAAAAAAAGTCTTGAACTTTTCACTTTTTATCACGGAATCAATACAAACTGAAAGGTGCATTACATTTTTCTTCCAACATAAATCGGATTTTACTATCACAGGAATCCTATCAATGAGCATTCCATATTTGATGGAGCCATTACAAGAGCATTATACGAGCTTATTTGGTGACTAATAAGCCCACAATGTTTAAAAAATTCCATTGAGGCTTTTTCATGTAAAACATAATAAAAAAAAAAAATGACCTAATTCATTCCAAGAAAAAACATAGGACCTAAGCCCTCAGAATGCAAGTTCGAATGGTAAAAGTTGTGTTCTTCATACCGATTCAATGCTCGAATCAGAGAGCGTATCTTCTCTTTCTTCTCCTCATTTTTCTATTAAAGCTTGTCCCTTTTCGTCTTCAGCACGTCGTTGTAGGATTTGTGGAGGTGGACTTGGGCCCGCAGATCGTCAATCTCTTTTTTTCCCATCTTTAGGTGATCGTGGAGTTCGTTGAGTTGGGATATAGCAAAAAAATTAGCAGCATCAAAGGAGGCGAATGCGGAACAGGCATCTTTGATAGCGCGAAGTTGTGGATGCTCTTCGTTGAGAACCTTGGCTATTATCTTGAGTTTTTTAAAGCGTTGCCCTAACTTTACCTTTTTCTTTCTCTCGGCCTGAACACTATCAAAAATATTTGATGCAGAGGATGATGAGGCCATAACTGATATGAGATAGAAGAAAATAGAAAGAAAAAGAGGAAAAAAGACTATTAGAATAGAAGAAAATGTGAAGAAATGTCAAAAGGGTTTGGCTTTAAATAGCCAAACCAACGTCTGTTAGACAACAAACATGGAGAAACCAAATCGTCAAAATTTTAACGGCATCAGATACAAAATGAAAGCAACCAATATCGAAGGAAAAAGACAACGATTTCCAAGACTAAATACGGCAGATTTTTAAAGCTAGTTGATAGGTGTAATTTGTCTATATATTCCCGAGCCGATTTTGGAAGTTTTCGAGTATTTTTATAGAGTTTTATTATATTTTAATATGTTTTGATTTGTTTATTTATAAATTAGGTGTTTGGGGTGAAAATAGACGAAAACGGTCTATAAACGAGCAAGTCGGTGAAAGAACCGTGGAGAAAAAGAGCAAAAAGAAAAATTCAGAACCTACATCCACTGCTGCAGTGGTCAAAGTATAGAGAGTTGTTGTATTTCCATCGTTGCAACAGTTATCCGGTAGAAAGTCACCGACCTCTCCACCACTGCAACGGTGATCCCACATATGCAGTGGTCAGGAGCTAGACAGTTTAAATATTTTAAGATATTTTGTTGATATTTTGGATCCTATAAATATCCCCTATTCTCTCCCAAACACTAAGAAACATTTTCGGGAGTGTCTTGAGAGATCCAAGGCCTATCAATCAAGAGAATATCACAAAACCCAAGAAGAGGAAACGTTCTCAAAGCGGTTTTAGCGACAATTCTTTGGATAACAGCTAGTCTCCTCGTTTCTCTCTTTATTTCTTAGTTTGGTTGATTATTTTGTATATGTTTAGCATGTATTTTGTTGTAGTTATGATTATGTATAGTTAAATATATATTGTCTACGGAGCGATTCGTTTGTAAAAATATTATTTTGTTGAATCTATGTTTCATTAATGGTTGTTCATGTTTATCCACATAGGTTTACGTTTTATTACAATCTTAATATGTTTGTTATGGTATTAGGGTTGATTTTGAGAATACGAGGTTAGACACTCGGGAGAGGTAACCCTGAATTTGGACTAGGGTTTAAACACAACGTGACTATCTAATGACTTGGGAGGGTGTTAGAAAATATGCAATCTGTGAGGTTGGAGCGAGACTCACACTTGAGAGAGACTTTGGCGTTGACACGAAGTCACATATTCATTCACTTTACACTCGGGAGAGATAGTGAGTGAAATTTCGATACCTAGATTGTCGGATAATATGAATGTCGTTAATATAAACTAGATTGAATTGAACGTGTTTAAGTTAACGAAATTAATCCCTAGACAATTTACTCCCTTAAACGTCAATATTAGTATATTAGGTTAATTAGTATAATTAGTTCAATTAATTTAGTTTATAATTATTATAAAAACCTAAATTTAAGTCACCTAGATAAAGTCCGGTTATGACAATTGCGGTACTCAACGACAATCTAATCTATTCCCTATGTATATGATAACCCCTACTCTTCCCAATTTATACTAAAACTTGATCCGTACACTTGCGGTAAAAGTAGCGACCTAATTTCGCACTACCACTAGTCATAGTTACAAAGTACCATCATTACAAAAACTAATGAGAGTAAGAATTGAAAAGACAAACAGCTAATCAAACTACGTCAGATTGGTCTGCATTATTTGGCAAGGGGATAACATGAACCACAACAGCCACCGAGGTTGATTCACTGAGCAAAGGCTGAACTTGGTCAGAAGTGGGCAGAACTTGATCGGGATTGAGCTGAACTTGCGTAGAAATAGGCTGAACTTGGTCGGAACTAGGGTGACTTTGGTAAGAAGTGAGCTGAATTTGTTCACAACTGGGCTTGACTTGATTGTAGTCAAGCCGAGCTTGATAAATAGAAGGCAGATCTTGAGGAAGAGGAGGATTTGATGTACCAACACCTGAGAGTTCTACATTTGGAAACATTGCCGAAGTAGAGACCTTTCTCATCTTCGGGAACAAATTAGTCCAAGAAGGCGAGATCTAGCTCAAGATATGTTTGTTTTACTTGTGCTCGACGAAATTGGAAACGGACCAGTTGAATACTTTCTTTGAGTGATTCAAAGTGATCCAAGAGCTCTTTGATCACCTCTTCATGCTCCATTCTCTTCCGCTCCTCTACTGTGGTCATATCCACTAACGTCTTAGCATGATTTGCTGATTTTGTATCTAAGGTACTAATTTAGTCTCAAGTACTGCCCCTTTAACCTTCTTAGAACTCTGTTCATTGGAGACCAACTTTTTTCCTTTCTCTGACTATTGTAGGGCATCTGTTTTTGCGTCCAGTTCGACCTTTTTCAAATCCAGTTCAAACTGTTGCTTGTTGAGCTTCTCTCCTAATGCAAAGTTCTCAACCGACAACCTTTTAATCTCAGATAGAAGCCTGGAGTTCTCGTTGATCAAGGACTGATTGTTGCTTTAAAAAAACTCACATTGAGCACGGTAAATTTGCAAATTGGTCTCAGATTGTTCTTTTGAAGACCTCTCCAATGCCAGTTCGGTTTTAAGGAAAATTTTCTTCTTTTGTAGAGTTCGGAGATTTTCTTCTAACTGGTTAGACTTGGTTAGTTAGTGCAAGAACTGGGTGTTCAGTTCGATTGTATCATCTAAACTTCCAACCAAGGCAGAGGACAAGTGAATACTCTACAATATACCTAAATTTGTTCAGAATCTTATTCAGCGCATCAGATAATTACGAAGACAAATTTAAAATTACTTGAAGGAGTGCCTAGACGGGAGATTGAAAGAGCTTTGCTCCACTACGCTTCTCAATTCTAGAGCGACTCTTGTCCCAGGAATGCTCATAAGGGAACCGAATAGCATTCTCGAAGATTTCTTGACAGTTTGAAATTGATAGGCCTAAATCTTTCAGCAGTTGACACATCTGCTCTTTAGAAGCCCCTAACAAGCTTAGGGTTGCAGAGGTGCCAACTCCAAACGCTGGAGCAGATGGAAGAGGCTGAGCACCAACTGCTATAGCTTAAAAGTCCATATTATGGTAGTCCCAACCACTCGAGTAGTCGATTCCAATCCACGAATTTTGGTAGGAACTGGAATACGAGTAGTAGAAAAAGGGACGGACACCACTCCACACCGCTTTATACTTAGAGGTTGCGAGTCATCATTAGATTCTAGTGACAAATGAAGGACAAATTGAGGTACTTGGGTTTAAACAAGTCTGAGAGGAACCATAGCCGACTTAGGAGCTGTAGAAGACACGATCGATTGTAAGGCCTTATTGGGCACTCTTTTCTTCTTTCCCAAGGCTAAATTACATAATGAGAAGACCTAGGCTTGGTTAATCTTCATCTTTGGAGACACAAAGGTTTGTAAGCAAGCTCTTGACAAGGTCGATTTTCTAGAGTCAAGAGTTTCTCCAATTGA
The DNA here is from genome assembly GCA_016647705.1 of Eucommia ulmoides. Classification (NCBI taxonomy): domain Eukaryota; kingdom Viridiplantae; phylum Streptophyta; class Magnoliopsida; order Garryales; family Eucommiaceae; genus Eucommia; species Eucommia ulmoides. Next base: position 6,232,606 of record CM028329.1, read on the forward strand.
TTAATGACCTTCTGCGTTAAACAAAATCTTTGACAAGTGTTCCTACCTATACAACATAATTCACTAAAAGGTAAGAATTCCAAAAAGGCAATAAAGATCAGAAATTGCAAAATGGAAAATAAGATTACTCGGATAATTGAAATGTCGTAGTACAACCGGGGGCTGCCCTATCTCCTCGGAGGAAAATTCCCAGTTCCTGTTGAAGAATAGGTAGCAATTCTTCCAATCCTTTATGACTTGTGGGAGGTCAATAAGAAAGGTGTATTGTTTCACTGTGGAATAATAAAACATCTCGATTTCGTGATGAAATTTCAGGGAACACACGCTTCTTATCATTTCTATAGTTAAGAAGGCATTATTTAGATGACACAGTGCAAGAGCGCCCATGATTTGGCGAAACCTATTAGGAACCAGTTGGGCTGGGGTAATTTTTAATTGACGGAACAAATTGCGGAGAAATAGGGTGAATGGAAGTATGAGACCCTATTCGAACATCCAAATAAAGAAACATATTTCATATTCCTTGTAGGAATAAAGGCATTTATCCTCCGAATGAACCCTAATCTCAATCGTGGAAGGAATTTCAAATATACTTTGATACGATTCAAGTCATTCCTTTCTAAAATCGTTCACCCTATGATCACCCCTAGTTCAGCTGAGAATCAGTAGACGTATAAGCCCTAGTCGTCAACACTTTCTCAGAAAGAGGTGTGGACAACGAACCAGCCTCAGCTGGACTAGGTGGCGAAGTGGAGGCCATTACTAGAGTTAAGGATTTGGGAAAATACGAAGGAACACAATGCAATAAAGGAATCAAATGATAATGTAGAAGAAGAAGAGAACTTACACAAGAGAAGTGATTTTTCGTCTCGCTTCGGTGAATCACTACGAAAGTCAAGAGGGAAAATGATGTGTAGAAAATATCCGCCCACGATTTGTAGAAGATCATGATGAATTATTGGGTTAGAACTGCCGATAAAATCCGACTTGGGAGAGGTGATCCGAAACTAAACCATGGGTCGTTTGAATTGTTGGCCCAAAAGGTGGTGTATCTGGCCTGCTAATGAAATCCAACCACGCTTGGGTAGACCCAAGGTAAAATAAGGTCTCCTAATAGAGGCTCAATGATCAACATTGGAGCCAGTAGGTCAATGGTTACACAAACTCACCAACTCCTTTACCATGCACATGAGCGTAATTAGCGTAACAACCATAATGGGAGCCCAAACAACATTCACGCCAGCCAAATATGGAACATGGAAAGGATCATGAGAATGAACGGTTATAAGGTGAATAGCTCATATATACAGAAGGCAAACATAGGTATTAGACACAATCTCAATATTACATTCATAATACAGTCTTAAGCTTTTTATCTCTCAAATAGTAGTCGGATCTTATTCTCATTCTAGAGGTTCTTTGGGTAACACGACACCGGTATCCCTTTCAGAACTAACTAGTTTTACAAATTAGATTGCAGGTTGCGGAGGTTTTCGGCACGTAAGGAGCTGCAACACGTACTGGGGATTTTTTGGCAACACCAGACATCATTTTATTCGTGATCACATTCAAAAAAGGGATGTAACTATTGAGTATATTGATACCTCCGATTAGCTTGCCGATATCATTACCAAACATTTTGTGGAAGATCAATTCATGAAAATTATTCGAGGTTTAGGTATGACTATGCATAACGATGTATGCCTAGAGTGATGTTTTTGGGTCTCCACCCCTACTTTTTGAGATGACAAAAGGGGCAGAAGTTGATGTTTAAATGAGTTAGTTGATGTTTAGGAATTTGTTCACCTAAGAATTACATTCATTAAAGGGAGACGTTAGTTATTGAGCTTAATGTTGAATATCGTTGTTGATTAAATTGGGCTTATATTGCATATCTTTATCATTGTTTGTTTGTGTTTTTGTACTTATGCTTAAATAAGTTCAAATACCCATCCTCGGATTTAGGGTGAGGGGTGGTTACATTCTTTATTGAAGAAAACATTAAAATATATTGTCATCATAAAAAATGAAGAGATTGTTGAATCTAAGGTTTTTATGAACATTTAAGTATTGTAATGTTTTTGGTGGAATTAATGATTTTATCAAGTGTTTCAGATTTATAAGTTTCAGGGATGTGCTTAAGAAACAAAACTCATGAAGAAAACATAAAGGGTGCAAGATGGACGCAATGAAGATATGAAGAGTTTTGAATACCTTTGAGGAAAAATACGTGAAAGTAATTTTCTACTTATATACTCTTAATGCAACCCGAATTAGGATCACACATGACACTTTAAATGAGTTATTTTTATGTGTCTTGATATTTAATGATAGAGTTTATGATCTTAATTTAAAATATTGAATGTGCTCCTCATGTGAAATAAAATTGATAATTGACCTAAATGGAAAATATGTTTGATAGTATAAAAAGTGAAATAATCTGGTTAAATAGGTCAACCGAGAAAAGTAATCGGTCAACCGAATTAAACAGTGAGTTTTGAAGTTGCAATGAGGTGCTACTGCTCTAGTCGGTCAACCGAATTAAAGAGGTTGGTCAACCATTTGAAACAGTGGCTGAATTGGCGAATGAAGTTAGTATACTGATCTTGTCAATCAACCAAATGAAATGGGTCGGTCAACCGTTTGAGTCAGTTGGTAAATCAAATAGAAATTAGAACAACCTAAGCTAATTGGTCAACTGATTAGAGGTAGTCGCTCAACTGACTGGCCTATAAGTAACAATAAGGATTCAGTACCGGACAGGTTGGTTAACCGACTAAGACAGTTAGGAAATCGAGAGATTTGGTCTCTTAGTCAAAATCTACCCGTTTTGAGGATTACAAGGGAGAGATTTGGGGCATTTGAACCTAACTAAAATATGGTCTACCTATTCTACTATCCCTTCTAATTTAGTCCACATACTTATGGATTCTCTTAATTTAAATAGATTAATACTTTCTATTTGTATGGTTTTAAATTGAGAATTGCTTTGCGCACTTATTTGAGAGAATCGAAAGTTATTTTTAAGTGAAATACTCCTAAATTGAAAGGAAATCATATATGGGGTCTTATGGTGTTTTTTAGAGGCATATCTTTGAAAAACTAGCCGTTGGAGGGCTTGATAGTTGTCTATTAATATATACCAACGGTAACTGAGATCAACACATTAAGAAAATTCAGTTCAAGTTTTTCTAACAGTTATATTTACGTTGAAATTTTTGTGAGAGATTTATTATTCGTTCTTGAACTAAAGCGCTTGTGATTTGACTTCACTGACTTTTGTTCAATAGCGATTCTATAATTATCTTTGGTGTTTCCAGGTGAGATATTTTCAAGTGTTGTTAGTTACTTTGAATTTATATATTTATTAATGGTTTGGTTTAAGATTGTTTAGAAAATCGTTTTAAATTTAAAAGTCTGAAAATCTTTTTTAAACGATTTTATTTAATTATTTGATTACGTGCTTAAATTGTGTTACCCACTTTATTAATTAATCAGATTTTGTTTGTCTCACATTGTATATATTACATAATAATTATTCGGGTCATTAATTGAGCATATTTGTATTGAGGTGGTAAAAGTTCCTTGTGGGAAGAAACTTACATTTTTGTATTTGTGAGTTTGAGCAGATTAGACAAGTTTAGAATGGTGTCTAGTCAGGGTAGCTAGGTTTCGATCTTTTTCTTGCGAAAAAAATTAGGGTTTGATCTTTGTCTTGCAAAAATGTTAGTTTATTCTTTTCTCTTGAAAAGAATTAGGCTTTGATTATTCTGGTAATTGAATTGTTATTTTGAGTGAATTGTAAAGGTTCATCATTCCTTGTGAAAAGGATAAGTGAGAGAGTGTTAGGTTAATCTTTGACCTGGTAAACGATAGGGTTCATCATTGGCCTAGGAAAAGGGTAATTTGTAAAGGTTTATCATGTGCTTGTAAAAGAATCATTATAAAGGTTTGGTTCCTACCTAGTAAAGGGATCAAAGGGGTTTAGTAGATTAAAATTCTCCGTGGAGCTCGAGGGATTTGACATAGGCAAGACTACCTTGACCGAACCAGGATATATTGTTATGTGTTGCATTGTTTAAGTGCACTTAGTATTAAACACATATCCATTGTGTAATTAAGATAATAATTAACGTAGGAAAATTGAATACTTGATATTAAGTGTTTAAAGGATTAATTGTTTAAATTTTGTAACTATCTAATTCACCCCTCCTCTCCCACCCCTCTTAGGTAGCTCTTTGGGCTAGCACCAATATTGAGCTTGAAGTCCTCAAACTCTTGGTTGGCCTTCCAGTTGTCCATGACTTCTTGCTCAGCCCGGGCGGCGTCTTTTCACTTTTCTGCCTCGGCAGCTGATAATTGGCTAATTATCTCGAAGAACTCGACCTTCAGCTTACCCACCTGGTTGCTCAGTTAGCCTTTCTCCTTGGTCAGTGTTTCCACCTTGGCCTTTAGCTTCTAGTCGTCAGCACAGAGCTTCTAGATCTTCTCATGAAGGTTATTAAGGCCCTTTACCACAGTAGATTTCTCTTGGATGAAGACCTTCTTGTCTTTGCTATCCTGATTAAGACGAAGGCCCACTTCGGCTATCTTGAAGTGGTTCTGCATAAGAAAGAACTGATCATGTTAAAACTGAGAAAATTTCTAACTTAAGAGAAATTATCGAGAAAGTAACTTATCGCCATGGTATTCTTATAGAGCTCCTTGATCAGCTTCACGTCACTCTTCAATTCAATTTTGCGATGGTCATCCGGAGGGGTAATCTTATTGATAAAGTTGGGGAGGAGGTCGAGAAGGTCTAAGATGCGTTGCCCGAGCTTCAAGCCGGTGTCGGGCACAGAGAAAGAGTTGCTCTTCTTCTTGTGCTAAGCTTGGTCATCCTGTTTTCTTCATTTTGATTTTGGCTCAGCCTCGGCCTCCGTCACCTTTCTCCCCCTTGTCTCGCCTTTCTGCCAGAGTTGGGCTTACTATCTCAACAGGGTATAGGTTATCTCTGTAATAGAGGTCACCCTCTCTAATGCCGATTTCATGTGGGTATGGTGGGGTGTGCTTCGGGCTGAGATGGCTCTGGTTCCTAAGCAACCATCCCAGGCTGAGCTCCCTGCTGGAAGCTGGAAACTTTGACAACTTCTTTAGCCTACTGCCCTTGTCCATAATTGTATGAAAGATGAACCAGTTAAATAAATGAGAAATAGTTAAGTGAAGGAAGGATACTGAGAAAAGACAAAAAAACTAATTGTTCATGGAGGAATAGTCAAGAATCGGCTCGGCTGAATAAGGGTGTTGCCAAAAAAAATATATTGTACAAAGTTAATTTGATTAACTCCTTCACGTGGGTAAAGACGGTCTTGAGGACTCAATTCCTGTCCTCGGTAAGCTCCGGGCTAAGAATATTTTTCTTCTTCGACTTCTCTGGTGCTGCGTAAACAAGAAAAAATGTCAAGTTAGAAATTAGTACTAAACAGAAAATTCAACTCGAGTCCAGGATATATACTTACCCACTTTTTCCCGGTGACTGTGGATAGGGTAGTCCATGTCCTCTCCTAAGCCAAACTCCCATTTGGTTCTCCCGAGGAAGAAAAACCTCGACTTCCAATCCTTAATGAATTGATCGTACCCGGCCAGGAATTATTGTTGAGCTGTAATATAGCATCATCCTTTGCCTCTAGGCATAGATTTGGTGAAAAAAAGGGACCAGAAGAGATCAAGAGATAGGTCGACTCCTTCAACACAGAATATGATGTGGGAGACCACAACCATCCTTATACTATTTTAAGCGAGCTGTGCCAAATACAACCAAAGCTGCAAACAGACGGCCTGAACCTACGGATGAAAAAGAAAACACAGGCTGACCAGGAGTTGATCCATATACAAAATTATGAATCATTTTAGAATGTACAGTCACGTTCCTTAGCTCGGGGAACCCTTAGTTCCACCGAGCTCGAGAATGAATAAATACTTCTGGCCATCTTTACTTGCGCTTCATCACATTGGACTGTATTCCCTAAACCAGGTTGTCCGTTTGGACCTGATAAATAGGTCAGTTAGGGTTGACGTTGGTCATCACACCCCAACCAAACAGGGGAAGAAGAAGAGCCTCCAGGATGCTCAGATCCTCTAAACCGGACTCGTCGGCAAGACCCAGGCCGAGCTCAGTTGCGAGATCCCCAGAGGAATTCGCCCCTTATTGGGCTCTAGATCGTCTGGCTCTGCAAGTCACATCGGAGGGCTGAGAAAGCTCTACCCCGCTCGACTCACGAGCCCTGTCGGACGATGAAGACGTCCAATCAATTTCCTCTAGAGACGAGTTGAGCTTAATCTGCTGGATGAGGGATATCGAGGGAGTCTGCTCAGAAGAGCTGGACCCTGATGGGTTATCTCTGGAGAATAAGAAGAATAAGACACGAAGAAGAGAAGAGAAGAATAACGTGGTCAGGAAGAAAAGAAGTGCTCAAGGGACTCTGGTGCGAAGAAAATAAGTGAAGGGAAAGCCTTTATTTATAGCCGTGATGTTCTACTGAATCATCGTGTTATCTGACGTCAAAGAGCACCCTGATCCTCGCGTCCGTCAGAAAGGATTGGACACGTGTTGCGCATCCGAGGAATTGTAGGGAGGCTTCTTGAGGAAGCTAAATGGAGCATTACCGAGCTCCTCTCCCATGCCGAGCAGGGTCTTCCCGAGAACAAAGTTCCATTCTTCACCAAATTGCGAGCAAAGTAGAAGCCCTAGCGTCTCATGTCCCATCTCAACGCTAGGGGCAAGGGAACAATTGATAGGGGTAAAAACCAACCACTCCTTGAATTATTTCACCTAAGCCTTCCATGTGGATCAAGCGTCTAACCTGGCAGAAAGCACCGATGACATGGATGCTAAAATTTTTGTTCTGGTCTGTACAAACTTTTGGTTGGTCATCTCAGTTCGGTTGGTTTAGGCCGGTAAACTCTTGATCAAAGACGATTGTAACTGCAAATTGTCTACAACTGAAGGAGTTTTGACTAGTGATATCTTGGTCGTATATCCTCCTCGGCTTTGTTCTCATGTCCAGGCAAATTCTCCATCTTCATTTACATAACGGCCCATAGACTTTTCCATCCAAGCTAAAAAGCCCAGGCCCAAGGCTCTAATCCATTCACTCGCCCTTTTCCGGATCACGCGTAATGTTAAGGTTGATAATTGAGTTTAGGGCGCCTAATCTCTAAAATGCTAATTAGGCATTCTCCTATAAAAGTGAAGGTGAATAGTGTTACAGAATGTACTGCTCTTAGAATATTCAAAGCATTTACATATTTTCTCCCATCGAGCTCTTACTCTCACGCCAAAGGAGATTCACCAAGCACAACTCCGGTGGGTCCTATGTAGGTACATGCTTGGAGCTCAGATCAGAAACCACTTAGATCAGCTTGCTCACTCACATAAAGATTCAAGGATAAGGAATTAAAATGATTTTTATTCGCTAGGCAAGACATCTCCAGATCACCATCAATAATCTATGTAGACTCTAATCAAACCAAATGAGGGTGTGAGCCAATTTCTGACATCAACATAATTAATTTTTTATTCCATTAATTTCATCATTTGTAAGTCTGATTCTGATGATAAAAATAACCAACAAAGCAAACTTGAGATGAAGTATGCAAATATAGGAATCAATGTGAAACCATAAATGAAGGGCTGAAAGTCAAACTTAAGTAAATTCTCTCTCTCTCTCCTCCTTTGTTTAGTAAAATATCGCTGGCTTTTGGATAGGCATAATTTTTTTAGAGTAAGGATGACAAATTCTGATATGCATAAATTGGGACATTTTCTTTCTCCTTCCATTATCAAACATTAACTAATAATCTCTCTCTCTCTCCATCCATCTCTGTCTTTCTCTCTAAAAAAAAAAGAGGATGACAGAGATATTAGGAGAAAATTGTAATAATGGAGTTGGTTTGAGCATAAACAAGGAAAATGAGAGCCTTCCTGTCTCTGCACCCAAAGGCAATAAAGTCACGACCATCTCCGTAATCCTGCCTTTCATGCAGAAGGTGAATTCTTTCTTCTTCTTTTTTCGCGTAATTTTAGAGCTATTAATACAATTTTGCAATGATTATTCTTTTTAAATGAAATGAATTATCATAGAATACACCTCTCCAGTTTCAAACGGCTGAGTTTCTCATAAAAAAAAAAAATTCGACCCTTTGTTTTCCTTGGTTTTCTCGGAAACTAAGCACCAAACCCAAAAGCGGTTAGTTCAATTAGCAAGGGATGTCTCATTTTTTTGTCAACTAAGATTCGACAATCTCAAAAAACATTCGATGAATTGAAATTTAAATTTAATCCTGAATGCATCGACCCGATGTGAAGGAATATACCATTAAAATCATCCGGAAAGATAATTAATCGAAATGCGCGTAAACTGGCCCACAAACACTTTACCAAAAAAAGAAATCACTATTTTCAAATTTGATAAAATTTCTTTTTAATTCTTTTTCCTTCACTTTCTTGGCAACCAAACATTACCCAATTCAAATTTAATAGATTTCAGCATCTTGTCTGAACAAGAACAGATATCTTCAAATTTAATGTCATTAATGCAATAATGCTGCCATTAATATCCAGCTAGAGAGAGAAAATTCCGAAAAACATAATTTCTCTCTATAAATCCCCATCCTCTCTTTAATAAGGGAAGGAAAAGTTCAGTATATTGTTTAATGTACAAAAATTGTAAGTAATAAACTGGGAAAAAAAATTATCATCACAACCATTTTTTATTTTTTTTCTATGATAATAACAAAAATTAATAAAAAATAATTTATAATTTTTGTTTTTGTTATTTATTTTTGAGAATTGGGATAAAAAAAAATAAAAATAAAGATTCTCAATAAATCATATTTTCTATGTTTTCTCTTACAATTTTTTTTTTTTTTTTTGGTCGTCGAATATGATCACGTACAGTTGATAGCAGAGATTTTGGGGACATATTTTGTGGTATTCGCGGGTTGCGCCTCTGTGGTGGTGAATTTGGACAATGACAAGGTAGTGACACTTCCGGGGATATCAATAGTGTGGGGACTAGTGGTGATGGTGATGGTTTACTCTGTCGGACATATCTCCGGTGCACATTTTAATCCCGCCGTCACCATTGCTTTTGCCACGTGCAAGAGGTTCCCATGGGCACAGGTATGTAAATATTCACACTAACTTTGATACCGGAGGTATTAACTATTAAATTGAGATGAAGAAACGAGAAAATAATTTGCTCCAATTAACTAAAATTAGTTTTTAAATTTTATTATTTACCATTAAGATTGTTAGGAGGTTATAACTTCAAATCATATGATTTCAAGTGGAGTAATTTTTTTTGACTTATATAGTGATTTAGACATTATCATGTAATCGATGTAAGATATAAATCTAATATCCACCTTTAAATACAACTCTCAATTTACCCAGATAATTTATTACAAGAAAATAATGAGAAATATGTAATCTTCGATTAACATAAATAATTGACTTCGAAAGAATGATGAGAAATGTGTAACCCTCGATTTACATGGATAATTGACTACGAGAGAATGATGAGAAATATATAATTCTCGATTTACACAGATGATTTGATTACAATGAAAGAGAGATAAATTTCTGTAGTTTGCCATTGATACCATATTAAGAGATTACAGCGTAAAATCATATGATTTCAAATAGAGTAACTATTAGTGATTTTGACAGTATCATGTAATCAATGATGTGGGTCCTAAATCTAACGAAGATATTAATTTTAAATAATATAAAAGAAAATATTAAGGGGGAGAAAAAATAAGGAATTAACATATGACAACTTTTGCGCATTTTTTGTTGGTATTCTATTTCAATGGTCAATACCATTTGTGATCCGGCATTATCGTTCTCCTACTCCTAGTTTATTTTTAGTCATTTTAATTCTCTCATATCGTGAATTATGGCTTAAATTATAACCTCAAGATTTATAGTCTAATAGTTATCTTATGTGTTTCTCTAGTAAGAGAGATCTAGCATTCAAAATACTTTCCCCACCACTAGTAAAAATTAAAAAAGAAAAAGAAACATGTAATCTTCATTGACTGGACTACAATGATTTGCGTGATTAAAGAACAAAAGACACCTTTTTCAATGTTTTTTCATGCGTTGTGCGAAAATCCTAGTTCCCCCCCCCCCCCCCCCCCCCCCCAAAGTTCTCTTCCATATGCCAACCTAATTGATCTAACTTTTTTCCTTTTCCATTTTTACCCCTCCTCAAGGTACCTGGCTACATCATAGCTCAAGTCCTGGGATCAACCCTAGCTAGTGGAAGCCTTCGGTTACTATTTAGCGGGAAGGAAGATCACTTTTTTGGAACTGCTCCAACGGGATCAGACATTCAATCTCTCGTAATGGAGTTCATAATCACATTCTACCTCATGTTTGTCATCTCCGGTGTTGCAACCGATACTAGAGCGGTTAGTTCTAATTATTTTAGCTACTGACTATATCGCTATATTTTTCAATTTGTGAGTGGAACAAATCTATGAAAATTTAAGATCAGTGCAATGAAAAAGAACTTATATAAATTGATTGTCGTTGGTTTTATATCTTTGACAAATAAAAAAATTATAATAGGTTATTTATGGGAACAACCTTGAATTCCTCCTCCCAAACATATGTAAAAAAAAAAAAAAAATTGGTTTGGGAGTCACCTTTCTTAAACCTCTTTATAACACAATGTAATTACCTTATATTATATGTAATAACAATGATATTGAGTTTTAACATAAATATTGTATTGTTAATGCAGATTGGAGAGCTTGCTGGGATTGCGGTTGGAGCAACCGTTCTACTTAATGTTCTATTTGCCGGGTATATTAAATTTTAATTCATTTCCTCGGTTAAATATGTGGGGGCGAAAAGAATAAATATTCACTCTAATGATAAGATCACGGTAGCAATATCACTATATGTACCCCTGAAGTTTGATTTTTATCTCTAATTGGTCCAATTAATAAGTTTAGGCCATCTTAATTCCAAGACAAAGAAAAAATGTGTGCATCAAAATTGAGAAAAGAAATTAGACATCTTGATGTACTGTTGCTACTCTGGCATAGTCGAAATATGTCAATTGGACCAATTAGAGGCAGAATTCAAACTTGAGATTGCAAAATTGAAACATCAAAGGGCACAATGAGATTGCACTCAAATTTCAGGGGTGCAAAGTGTGATTTAGTCTATTTTTTTTATTATTATTTTAAAGTTTTGAAGACTAATACTGAGTTGGGGGGTAATTTTGGAAATGACAGGCCAATTTCAGGGGCTTCAATGAACCCAGCAAGGAGTTTGGGGCCAGCAATAGTGTCACGCCATTTCAAGGGTATATGGATATATATGGTAGGCCCCGTAAGTGGGGCCTTAGCTGGCGCGTGGGTCTACAACATCATCAGGTTTACGGACAAGCCCTTGCGCGAACTCACCAGATCTGCTTCTTTCCTCAAAAGCCCTGCTCGATGCCCCCCATCTACCTGAAATTATTGGAATTTTTTTTTTCAATTTTTTTTTTTCCTTGTAAAACTATGTAAATGCTTATACAATGTTATAAAATACATAGTTTTAAATTGAGAATTTTATTGTTTAGTGTTATAGAGATAATGAAAATATAAAAAAGATAATTAAATTTATAGTCTTCAAAAAAAATATCGAAAAAAATATCTAACAAATACTCTCCATATTTATTTTTATTTACGAAATTGTCATTCTGACAACTGTATAAATATTAACTCAATATTTCAGAACAATATTTCGATTTACTCAATGTTTACTCAAAAGTCTCACTCAAATATTTAAAAATAATAGTTCACTTAAATATTTCACTCGACAATAATTCACACTTCGATCTGAATATTCATTCAATATTCAAAACAATTCAAAACATTGAGAATGTATACTTCTATGTAAACACGTTAACATTCACAAAAAAAATCATAAGTTAACACATTTGTGAACATTTCACAAAAAAATCTACAAAAATCAACAAAGACTAATATGAACATTCAAATATTTGAATTTTCAAAATCAACAAAAAAAATTGAGATCAAGAGAGATAGAGCGGCGAAAGGGTGAGCATGGAGCATGACAAGCACAGCGGCGAACACCGATTTCCAGATCTGTAATTCTCAAAACTAAAAATGGAGATATCATGATTAGATTTCTACCAAAAAGAGAAAAATTATGAGTAGCATTGATGATTCTAAAATTTCATATTTGAATTCCAGATCTGAAATTAGGCTTCTTCCAAATGATCAATCACAGAGTCCCAGAAAGCACAATCGACGCAATTCTAGAAGGTAATCGTCGATTCCACTAGCAACCAGCGGAGGCGAAGAAGAAATTTTATTCTTCTGACGATGAGAAAGAAGTTAGATCTGGACAAACACGACGACGGCAAGGCAAACTAGGTAGATGAACAGGACGACGGCGAACTGGACATACACGACGACGGCTAGGCAAAAGGCGAGACAACGAACATGATCTGTATTCTGGACGACGAACACGATCAAACGTCTTGGGGCTGTGTGTAAGAGAGAAAGAGAGATCGACTGAAAGGAGTAGAAAATTAGGGTTGCGTCTTGCGACTGTGTGAGAGAGAAAGAGAGATTGACAGAAATGAGGAGGAAATTAAGGTTGCGTCTCACGACTGTGAGTGAAAGAGAGATCGACTGAAAGGATGAGGAAATTAGGGTTCAAATTAACTCCGGTTTATATTTATATATATATAAACTGGAGTTAATTTGAAATATATATATATATATATATATATATATATATATATATATATATATATATATATATGTTTATTCATTAAATTGGTCAACTGTCAAAATACTATATACTAACAATGTTTCACAAAATGATTATTATTACAACATAACTGTACAAAACGAATTTTTTTGAAATGAACTCTTAAATAAAACTACTTTTAAATTTTGACGATTTTTTTAAAGGAAAAATGTTCGATAACTCCCGTTTTAACTTTTCGGTTACCAATCAAGCCCAACAATTTGAAAATAGACCGATAACTCCCGTCAGTAATCTTCTTTGCACCAAGGAGTCCTGCCCCCAATAATCGCCGGCGATGGTTTATCGATTTATCCCTGCGGCATTTCTGCAACAAATTTTTCCATTTATAGATCAAGATTACCATATGCAACGACTTATTCATTTGGGAAAACAGAACATTCCATTATTAGGTTTTTTTTTTTTTTTTTTTTTTTTTTTTTTTTTTTTTTTTTAATTCAAAATCAATTTAGCAAAGATAGATTGGAGAAGAACAAATCGATAACTCCTGAAACATATTTCGAGTTTTTTAAAGTCAATATTTGATAGATTCAGATCTCCAGATTGAAACAGGTATGTAAAAATCGATTTTTTACGACGCATATACATCTGATTGTGTTCATTGACAGAGCATAAGTATTTCAAATTTAAATTTTGATGAAGTTCATGCTTTTCATTTTCAAAAGACAAACATTTGTTTATAAAGGCGTTTATTTTGGAGAACAAGATACTTACGTATGTCATTATGGAAATGTTACATTCCACATGCACACGACACAAATCCATGGATGTTATTGCGTTTTTTTTGTAATAATAAACAATGAGTGTTACATTCCACACACACGAGAACGCATACATATTACATTCAACATCCACATGATTAGTTGTGTGCTCAACATGCATCTGGACCAACGAAAGGGATATGTTTTTTTATCAATAGAAGGGGATGTCATCTTCATGTTGATGTTACATTCCACACGCAGACGACACAATCCATTTCGATGTCATCCCGGAATTAAATAGAGAATGATACACTCCACTTGAACACCACACGACCCATGAACGTTTACCGCTGTTTTTTTTTTTTGAAAAATAAACAATGGTTGTTACGTTCACACGCACACACGACACAATGCATGAATGTTACATTCAACATCTACACAATAAGGTGTGTGCACATTTTGATGTTATATTCCACATGCATACAAGACAATCAGTTTCGATGTCATTCCGAAAAATAAACAGAGAATGTTACATTCCACATGAACACCACACAAATCCATGGACGTTTATTGTTGGTTTTTTTTTTTTGGAAAGTAAACAATGATTATTACATACACACGCGACATAATACATGGATATTACATTCAACATCCACACGGTCAGATGTGTGTTCAATTTTATTTTTTGCACTGATTTGGGGGGGGGGGGGCATATGTTTTTGATTGATCAGGATGACATCATCAATCCTACTACTGTGCAATTATGAGAATATGACAACACTGCTGAGGATGAGGAATGATTGTGATATTGCTGAGTTGTGTTAAAAATTTGGAAACAAATGGTCATAATTAAGTAGCAGGAAGCTCAAATTGTCGTATTCACTCCCGGGGCATCTGAAATGTGTGCTTGACGATCAGAACGACTTCTAGGAAATGTTTTTCCTAGCGGAGATTATGAAGATCGAACTTATTAAAGTATGTGTTGAAAGGCGAGTTAGTGATTCAAGCGGATCCACCGGGGCCTCCTTATGTGCGTTAGTTCCCGTTACCGAGTGTAGTAGTGACGACAACGAAGCTGAAATGGACTATATAGGCAGTTACGGTAATATATTGCACAAGCCAAACGATAAACGCTGCTATCCGTGAAATGGGCTAATGGCCTATAGGAGGAAGGGCAAAAATTCAAGGGAGGGACAAGCGAATTTTGCACGGCATTGCAGAAATACACGGTAGAGGTGGGATTTAATTTTCGGTATCTTAAAAATGACAAGATACGTGTCATGGCCGAATGCGCAATGCGAGAGAAAAGAAATTTTCTGTGGTTTGTGCATGAGCGCGTAAGGTGTGAAAACGACATATTCTACATTCGCAGTCTAGTAAAAGAACACACATGCGGTGATGCATTTTAGACAACTAAGAACAAATGTTTTAGCTCAGATATTATATCACCGTGCTTGACTGACGAGATGCGTACAAATCCAAAAACTCGCCCAGTAGATGTCGTTGACAATTTTAGAAAACAATATGGATTAGATATATCATATCGAAATGCATGGATGAGGGTAGAAAAAGTCAGGAATAGTGTAGTCGGTGACTATTTGTCATCGTACAATCAATTAAGATAGTATGTTGAGAAATGTAGAGAGACAAACCTAGGCAATCACGTCGCGCTGGAATACGATAAGGACACAAAGCACATCAAAAGAATATTCATCGCGTTCCAAGCGTGCATACGTAGATTTCATTTCTGTCGCCCCATCCAGATTTATCTAGAGTAAAAAAAGTCATGTTTTTTAAGCATTGTTATGTGCATGTTACATTCAATATTGAGAATGATGTTTTGAATGTAACACTAATAAAAAAAAGCCATGTTACATTTCACGTCCAAGGGGATGTTGAATGTAACATCAATGGGGATAGCCATATTAACATTCAACACATGATACATTCAACACGTCAGCCAACCACATCCAAACGAAATGTTGAACGTAATATTTTTGCAAAAGCATCTTATATTTTGTTTAGCATTTACAATAATACACAACCAGAATATCAAACATGTGTTCAACATACTGGTTTCGACGATTCAAAACTAGGGTGACAGCATATGTGCAGACACAAAAGGATAAATTAAAATAAGTGTATGAAAAAATCATACACAAAAAAAAAAATAAAAAAATATATATATATATATATATAACCATGGGCTTCAGTGCTCCTTGTAGATAGACGATTCGCTGGGGGCGGGTGCAACATAACTAGGACTAAGCTAGCTCCTCAACATCTCGATCTCATCTTGTAGACTCAAGACGAGCATATTGAGATGTTGGATCTCCAACTTCATGGCCTCGTTGTCTTTGAACATTGAAGCGTACATGTCTGCGCACCACCCATTTTCCATTGCAGGCTCCGTGCAATCTCCATTAACAATTTCGATTCTTCGTTCCATTTTGCCAGTGCATTGTCAAAATCGTTGTTGTTGTGGTGGTCGACCATCCTATTAAAATTAAAAAGCATTAAGATATCCCTTAATTAAAAACATATCTCCCCAATTAACAACTTGAAAGTTCAAGGAAACTCTTGCGATGTATGCGTCATGGGTTTGGAGGTTGTTTTACGCGCAGAAATGAACGAAGAAGTAATAGCAACACGAACAAAAGCCCTAATCGATGCGAAAGAACTAGAAATCTTGAACAAGTGTTTGAAATTTTGATTCGATTGAAATATATAACGGATAATGGAGTGGGGAACGCAAACGGTTTGGATTCATCATCATTGCCCCATCTCCATACGAACGTGTTGATTCGTTCCCTAACGCAGAAGAACGTCGGCTCAGTGCATAGTTCAACAGGTGTACGGATTTCCATCTTGACGGTTTAGTGACCAGGCATCAGTCATTTGCTTTTTGTGCATGGTTGATCCTTGCCATCGTTTTATGTGGGGACTTAGGGTGAACGAGGTGAATTGGATCACTTTTGTGGCGTAAATGGATTGTTTATTTGCACGATTACTAATACGAAGCAAGTAATAATGTCATCTTTTTTATGCAAGCAAAATATCCAAGAACAATATCTCGTGGGGTGAAAATTTTATATTTTTGGTCAATATTACATTCAACACACCAAAAAGAAAATGTTGAATGTAACCAATGTTACATGCAACAACAACACGTTCACACGCAAACACTCAAGTGCATGTTACATTCAACATTGCAAGCATTTGTTACATCATAACGTTACATCCAACAGACATGTGCAGTTTTTCTACAGTATTTATTGTAAACAACAACAAACAAAAAATAACAATACCTGATTAAATATCACGGTCAAAATTTGGCGACAAGACAATCACATTTGTAACGTTCATTTTGTTAGCATGACAATCAACAGTAGTCAATTTAATGTCAGAAAAGAACATCTAAAATATGTCAAAAAACAACAGACTGAATTGTTTGCTAGAACAAAAAAAAAAAAAAAAAAAAAAAAAAAAAAACACAAATACTGTCACATATACGCATTTTCCTTTTCGGTGGGGATCCATGGTTGTCGTGGGTCAATAAATCAGCATGCGTTTTTCACTGGGACATACGGTCTTCAAGTTTCTTGGCTAAATACGTGTCCATAGTCGAAGAGCGGGGTGGATAATTAAGGAACGTATGCACAAGTGTAGCTCGTTCCATTCGAAACCCGTCAAGCCCCAAATTGACTTTGATTTTTTGCGCATTATATAGCTGTTTCATCATGTAAATCACAGCCACACCGCAGTCAACACTGCACACATTCCAATGTGATACAACAATCAACAATACGTTTATATAAATTAACAGGATGGCAGCATAATTGAACATGGAAGTACACTTACACTAATATCCCTTGAGTAGGCACGTCGGCAACATTGGAAACTTGCACACGTTTCAGCTTATATTTTTTAGCCGTGGTTGAAAGCAAAGTGTTGACGTATGAAATCTATCAGGATAAAAAACAAACGTAAGGACATTTTTGTTCGAGCTGCACTTTGCAAATAAATGTTCGGAACAAAAATTTACAACTTTTTTGGCATTCTCATAATAATTGTCAAACTATCCTGACTGCCTCAAGTCAATAGAATTATAATGATCCTAGGTTGATTTTTGCTTATCATACACGAACAGTGTCCAATGTCCCGAATCAATGGTCGACCCTTCAGTATGTATAGGGAAATATACATATTGGACGCTGGATGAAAATGCCTCTATTATGCTTGTATCCAGAATTTTAACGAGACAATCAGGAACTTTCTGATGGATCCAGGTCTGCCAGGTGCATGGGACAAAAAGTTGTAAAAGAAAAACAACATTTGGGTATGTATGGCGTTACAAATTCACGAGTTAAAATACGGAAAAGAAAAATAGTACGTGGTTTGACTCTCACCCAACCCGCACTATTTATAAAAAAAAAAATGAATTAGGTAGATCCGGCAACTGTTAGACAACCCTAGTTTGCTCAGTCCACATAATTTCCATATATACATTAATAATCTGCCCAAAACAAACAAGACACAACAATGAATAAGTGGATTGTGAGGGGTCCTTAACAAAAAATGTTACATTCAATACAGGAGTGCATGTTACATTCAACACACATAGCATGTTACATTTAACACGTGTGGAATGTAACATACACTTTTTTTTTTAAAAAAAAAAAGGCTAAAAAGGTACTTACAAATTTGATAATTGGTTCTCCCACAATAGCCCAAGGATGTCGCGCACCGATAATTGAGCATCCGGTCATTCGTCTCCCCATATGTATGCACTACAGATTTTGTTTTTTTCAAAATATTAGATATTGAGACGCCTATATTGTCAGCATAACAAAAACAAAATAAAGACTTACGAAGACCCCTCGATGCACAAAATCAACTCAAACTTCTCCCAATCAACGGGGAGCAACAAATGGGCCACAACACCATTTTGGGGAAGTAACACACAAGGCTCAGCAATAACTACATTAGATGCGGGAGGCTCACTAATGTAAATGACCATATCCCTGATAGGATTATCATCTTTCCGCTTCAATTGGCGCTGCTTTCTGACAGGGACAGTATACGCATGAATAGAGTCCTCATCGGTCTTCCGCGTCCTCACACGTTTCCTCACATTTTTTATGAGCGAATTAGGGATTGGCGGTCGGCTCTTCGATTGCGTACCCCGTCTCGTCGCGGCAACAGGACCAGTCCCGAATCAACATGGCATCTAATCTCATTAGCTTGCCGCACAATTACATTATCCCTATCCACCAGTTCCATTTGATAGAACTGAGAAATACCGACAATGTTCTCTTTATGTTTCTACTTCTCCTCGACTGACTATGTTATAAAATTGACAACAGCCTCAACCAATTGTTCTTCAAGAATATTCTTTTCAGATTCATGGCGCTCCATCTGCGTAACCACATGAACCTCTAATTCTATAAAATCTCCATGCAATTGTTGTATTTTTCGCTTCAACTCTCGTACCTTTTCCCACAGTTTTTTAATCCTTGTTGTCTTCCTCAATTTTAGGCATCTCTGAGACTCCCTTAATACCTCAATCTTAGACATCAATTGACGATTTTGCTCAACGAGTTGATTCAAATTCTGTGAACTGCCACCAAATTGAGTGGTAGCCTCGTTAAACGACTGTGATATCCCCAAATCAAAGGACAAAAATTCTCTTGAAGAGCTTACTTTCCCATTACCTTTAGTTTTGGTCCTCGACTCTTCAGTATCACCATGGACTGGCAAGACGACACCGACTTGTATTTCAGCTATTGTCTCAACAAAATGACCTTCGTCGACCTGAAATCGCGTCGTCATCAACAGATAGTGTGGATGCTACATTTCAAGATATAGTGAAATGTAATTTGGGATCATCGCAACATACCTGATCTTCAACAAGGTCAGACAGTCACAGTCCAGATGTAACAGTCATCAGCTCAAGCATATTCCACTTTCCCCATAATGGTATAAACGTTTCCCGCCGAGGGAAAACACGAAGGATGCTAGTGTGCTCGCATAGCCAAAACTGAATATAAGAAACAGAAATCAAGAAAAGCAACAGAGATGGACAATACTTATAAAGTAAAATTTTAAACAAAAAAAAAAAACACTATAACTTGCAGCGTGATCACACATCCAATGACAGATGATGGCATCTGGTACCCAGCATCTATCGAAGACATTAGGTTTGAATGCACACTATCGGCCCAATTATAGGATGAAAGGGCATTCAAATTCTCAATGAGCTTCATATCAGAAAGACTACACGATTGGCCCTTATTTGTAAAAAAACACGTTGCAATAAGATGCAAACAAAACAATCGCACAACATCCTCAACATCGTCATCAGCATCACTCCCCACAATCCTCCTCAGCATGTCTCTGATTTGAACAACACTCATCCAGTTGGTCTTTATCCACCGTTGGCGCAAAAACGAGCAATCACTTTTCTTGGCATACCGCCCGGTATTTGTTTCTTACCGGATGTAAAACCAAATATCAATTGCACGTCATCAGGAGTGAACGTCACTAGTTTGGGCCCAATTTGGAACGCTTCCCGATGCGGCTGGTATGTAAGTATGATATTCTCACACAAGCTATCGATTTTGTTAAAAGCTAAATTCGCCGATCTATTAGGGAAAAGCACAGACATTGTGTTCCAAAATGGCGTCTGTTTAAAAGTTCAATGTGTGAATCGCGGAGACGAATATTGGAAATAAGAGAGCAAAATTGTGATAGATTTACCTGGTATTTGGCAACCAGATTACATAGTGGTCATGATTCTGCAACTCTAGACGGTGGTGAAGCAAGAGTATCCGTATTGGACGAGCAACATGATGGTACAGGAGAATTTTCAAACCCGTTGGTCGATGCAGCGGGTTGCATGTGGTCTACGGGGACCAAATCATCTGAAAACACAAATTAGGATGTTAGTCAATGTTACATTCAACATAAACCGAGCACACACTTCAATGTTACATTCAACACAAAATTTGATTCTTTTGGAATCAAAGGAAGTTAAACAACGTTACATCCAACACATAAAATTTAGAAATTTTTCCTAACAAATAGACAGTATTACATTCAGGGACATTTTACACCAATGTTACGTTCAACACAGAATCTGAATTTTAGGAATCAATGGAAGTTAAACAATATGACATTCAACATACAAAATTTAGAAATTTTCCCAGGGAAAGAGACAGTGTTACATTCAACACACGCAAAATAATTGACAACTCAACACACACGTTGTATATTTTTTGCAAGTCAAACATGGATATTATGGTTCGATCACATACAATTGTCATATAATACACATAAATCATCAACCACAAACGATAAAAAGTTTAAATGAACAGAAAACCCAAACAGAATAACATAGACAATTACCAATAACGAAAGAACAACCAGAGAACAAAAATAGAGCGGGACTAAAAACATGTAACTACAACGAAACATAACCCAACAATAGTGTACACAAAAATAATACACAGAAATCATAAAACACAAACAATTAAAAGTTTAAATGAATAAAAACCCCAAAACCGAAGAACACATGCATTTACAAAGATCGAAAGCACAAAAAAAAAAAAAAAAAAAAACAGAGCAAGACTAAAGACATACAACTGTAACGAAACAGATCGCAACAAATCGGTGCATCACACTTCTTGCATGTCGGGTTTCTTGGGATCAAACAACAAGTAAATACGCAGTATAGTGTTTTATTGTACACAGAGTCGACCACAAAGCCAAACATTTCTTAAACAAGAAAACTTACCTGAATCCGTGAGATTCACTGTGGTAGCAACAGTATTGGGGTTTACGGTTCTCATCTTACGCCAAGTATTCACCATTTTTTGGAGGTTTGAGGGTTTTTAGAGTCTTTCGAATGATGAAAATCGTTGGAGAAGATACGAAAAAAAAAAAGAGAAAGATTTTAGAGTTTTTGAATACGAATGGAAGGTGCAAGGTATGTAAATGGAAATGGTGCCATTACCGAAACGGTCACACCAACGTCGCAGGAAGTACGACAAATTTGAAAGAGGCGATATAGGGGAATGATCCGGTGCTTTGCGAGCATAAGGCAACGTGCACCCTGAACACATGGCTATGGATGTTACATTCAACATCCTCTTTGAGTGTTGAATATAACATCCACATGAAAAAAGATTTACTCAACCAAAAACTATGAATGGCATATCGAAATAAAGAGAATTTTTTTTTTTTTTTATTAATATGATGTAAAAAAATTCATTTTTCAACATCCAGATAAGCACAAAACATCTTAGTTTATCTTTGTAGATCGTTAAGCGCCTATGCCCAGACTTCACAGGATGCAACTTACAACCTTAAATGCGCCGCAAAAAATGGGATACAAACAATTCCTTTTCCGCACGTTACAGGGTGTAGTATAGCCAAGAATTGTCACAAAAGGACTGTACGATGCAAAAAAAAAAAAAGGCCTTGGGTTAAATCCGTACATGTAATTGTGAAAGAGATCTACCGGTACGCGCCCCTTTTTTAAATTGCTATTCCTATCCTAATATTATTACCCTTTTTGACATTGCACAAAATTTTAAGTAGTATTTGAGTATTTTTAATTACAAAAATAAAAAATATTTAATATTTTCAACCTTTTGACTTTTCCATGAGAAAAATGTTAATTTTGAATAATGTGACATTTTTATTTATTGAGAAAGAAAAAAAAAATATTTTGAACTTAAAAAAACAACAAATTATATAGCGATGGGAGGAAACAATATCATAACATATTTACTTCTCACAAAAACAACAAGAGTAATAACACTAAGGCCATGTTTGATAAACGCTTAAATTTTAAGTTTCAGTACTCAAATTATAAGTGCTGAATTTATTAAGTATTGAATATATTAAGTATTCAAATTTTTAATATTTTTAATTTCAAAATATTATTTTTTACATATTTTTATTACTAAAATAATTTTTACTATTTTATTTTATTGAAATATTCTTTTTTACAACTTTCTCTCTCCATTTTTTTTTTCAATTTAATTTTTTATTCATCGATAATTTTTTGTATACAATTTATTTTTTTACAATATTAATATAAAATATTTATTGTGATGATTAAATATTCTATTAAATTAAGTTATAAGTTCTAAAAAATTAAATAAATCACACATCACTTAAAATTTTAATTTTTTTTTGGAAGTGATGCTTATTTTTTAAGTGATTATTTACTTTTGTTATCAAACGCACTTAATTTGATAAATACTTAATACATTCAGTTTTAATTACTTAATTGCATTATCAAATAGAGCCTAAGATTGAGTCGTCAGAAGTTGGCTATGAGCACGCAAGCAACTTCTTCTACATGACTAACATTAAGTCGTCAAAGTTGGCTATGAATACGCAAGCAACTTCATCTGCATGACTAACATTGAGTCGTCAACATAATGCTAAAAAGTTAAAACTGTTGAGTTCATCCCATGTGAGATGTGGAAAGACCAGGTGGTCAAATTATGAATGTGAGAAAAAATCTCACCTTTGAAGCTACCTTTGAGGTTTGAGAAAAATTCAAGATTACTCTACACTAATATCAAAACTCAAGTTACAACTCTGACCCAATAACTACAAAGAGAGAAAGATTAGTCAAGATTAACTCGATATGTGAAATATAGATTATTGAGTTTATCCCACATTGAATATGAAATGAGCTAATAGTCAGGTTATAAGAATAAAAGAAAACATAACTTTAGGGATTGAGAAAACCCAAAACCACCCAACAAAAACCACATACAATATGCATATTCAAATGAAAACAACACCTCCATCTCTTCCATTCCTCATTCTTACATCCAAAATACAACCAACAAGAAATTGGACAACAAAACACAAAGACAAGTGTTAAAAAACAAAAACAAAACCTATATAGAATATATCCACAAAACACAAAGGTAGTGATTGGTTTCAAGGAATTGAACCCTCAAAATTAAAATTAGAAATGATGCATGTAAAAATCTAGAAAATCACTTGCGCTTCATATCTAATTCCAATTCCAAGGCTTGAATTCTGTGGTACCAAACGCCACCTAAAGCTAACTACCGCACCATATATAAACACGTTAGCATATATCAAGAGTACAAAGCACAAACAAACGACTGATTAAGAATAATTACATGTCAGAGTCGTGATTAAAACTTAAGAGAAGCCATTGTTATGTGAGGTTACCTTTGTACTGAAGAATTGCTATGAGAAGCACCACCGCCTGGGGCAGAACCATCCCTCATCTTCATTCTCGGGAGAATAACGGGTTTGCAACATAATAGTGCGAAAAGAAACTCCATGGTGAAAATTATCAAGCTGAGCCATATGAATATCGTCGTCTTCCAACACCATAAAATCCGTTTCAGCAGAGGAAGTTCAGATTCTAGGGTTAGAGACGCTGCATATATTTCAGGGATACCCCCACCTGGCTGATATTCTGCTCGTTGTTCGATCTTTACCCTCAAACAGGCCGTGGGAATACCCCCTTCTGTAAAACCTCTGAATTTTACATCTAGAGTTTGAGATTCGGATGAATAGCCCGTAATAAGAGGAGCAATTTTTAGGAAGGTTAGAAGGAAACGGAGAGGTTCGCTTCTGAAATGTAGCATGCATGGATGACTTTTGCTTGCCAGGGGTTTACCGTTGGCAGATAGTAAGTCTACCCTCACCTACAGATGAAAAATGAGTGACAATGTCATATTATATAGGTTTATTAAGGTATGAACTTTTTACAATCAATTTTGCCAGAAGCCTATTACAGAAGGATATTAATGCCCTGTTTGGTTTCTGTTTCTATTCCCCAATTCTTGTTTCCACTCCCAAAATTTTGAGATTAATGTACAAAAACAATTTGATAAACATGTTTCCATTCCTAAATTTTTTGGAGTAATTTCGGACTATTTTTGGAATTCCTTAAGAATCTGAGAAACAAAAAAAAATGTTGATTTCTATTCACTCTCATAAATGTATTCCCACTATCATCCCGCCAGCGACCACCATTAAGCTAGCTACCACCATCAAGCTAGGAAGAAAAAAATGTTGTAACCAAACGTGTTTCTTGTTTCTGTTATCATAAATTAAAACAACCAATTTCAAGACAATGGTCGTTATCAAACATGTTTATATTTCCGGAACACTCCAGAACAGAAACAAAATAGCAAAACAAGAAAACTAAAACTTAATATGAATTAATCCTGGGAAGAATGTTTACACACCATTTGGTAACTCTTTTTACAAGTACTTTCGAAAATTTAAAAAGTCCATTTATAAAAATGTACTTTTACTTGAATGCAAAAGAGAAAAATCAATTTTAAAAAATTGCGCTTGATAGAGTAAAGAAGATATCTTAGTGTTATCCCTATAAATAATCTCTTAATCCATGGAGGGAAAAGAAAACATTAAAAAAATCATGGATGGCTAAGAAATATTGGGTAGAGATGTCATAGTCCATCGATCTCCATCGATCTCTTATACATAAACAGAAACAAAAAACAAATATTTTTCACTTATCAAAAGTACTTAAAACCATATTTCACATATTTTTTTTTTTAATTTTAAAAAATACTTTTTAGTGTAAAATAAACGTTGCTTTTAAAATTAAGTATTTTTTTGCTCAAAAGCAAACAGTACTTAAAACACGTTAAAAAATGGTGCATTATTTTTTCTATTTTTTATTTATTCATTCATTTATTTTATTTTTTTATTTTTTATTATTTATTTTTTTTTGGGGGGGGGGGGGTTTGTATTTCTAGGGTGAAGGTCTAGGGGTGTGGAGCAACAGAGTCAAGTGGCGAGACGCATTTGGAAACAGAAAAGCAGAAAGTAAGGTTGTGTTTAGTAACCGTTTCCATTCCATGCCATTCCCAGATTTTTCGAATTTATATTCGGGAACACCGTTTAACTAAATTGTTTCTCATCCTACCCCATCCCAAAATCCTATAATTGATTCTTCATTTTGTGAAGAGGGTGAGAAACAAAAAAAAATTGTTTCTTCTCATTCCCATCCCATTCCTAAACCAAAAAACGGACACACTTAGAATTAATAGAATTGTTAGTGTGATCCCCTCTTCAACTTTTGTTAAGCTCATGTCACGATCATTTTCCTTTGTGCTTCTTTTCTTCGTCCGTCGTCTTCTTCTCCATCTCCAACATCGACATCTCCATCGTCGTCTTCGTCTCCTGGCCACCGTCGTTCGCTCGTCGCCGTCCTCCTCCATCATCTTCGCCATCCTCCTTCTCCTCATCGTCATCTTCTCACTTATCATCGTCGTTCATCTTCACTTATCATCGTCGTTCGCTTGTCATCGTCATCAACTTCACTCGTCACCGTCATCTTCGATTAGGGTTTCGATTTCGAGCAACAACTCCAGTTAGAGTTTCTATTTCGATTAGGGTTTAGGATTTCGATTTCGATTGGGGTTTAGGGTTCGACTAATTGATGATTTCTTTATTGTGGTTTAGGGTTCGATTGTTTGATTATTTCTTGATGATTTTTTTATTGAGATTTAGGGTTCGTTCTTGATTTCGAGGATAACATCGTTACCAAACGCAATTCTATTCCCAGAACCAAAAAAAGTTGTTGTTACCGAACGTGATTCTGCTCCCAAAAAAGAAATAGAATTCTCATCCCATCCTATCCCATCCGACTTGGATGGGATGAGATGGAAACGGTTACCAAACAGACCCTAAAATTCCTATTTTGATAGCAGAATTTTGTATTAGCTTACCGGGGGAAAAAACAAAATTTTGTATTATTTTCTAAGAATAGAAAACAGACAGATTTTTCTCATTTCCGCTTTTCTTTTGCTTCTGTTCCTAATTTTCTGGGAACATAAAAAAACAGAAACAGATAGAAAACCCTGCTTTGACTTCCATAAGCCCCTAAGAATTGAATAAATAAAATCGTCCACGTAGACCAGAATACCCTTGAACTCCAATGCTCAAGGCACTAACTTCTGCTCCTGGAAGACTTAGGCAACTCCTTTCCATAAGAATGCCTACTGTGTCCTTTTGCATATGAAAAAGGAGTAGGTGTCCTTTTCCAAATTTAAACAAATTTAAAAAAAGAGAAGCGGGGGGGGGGGGGGGGGGGGGGGGGGGGGGGGGGGATTAGTTAGAGCTAACCACTGATGGTGTTAGTGCATGTTTGTTGTGGTAGCAGTGATAGTAAATGTTTGTTGTGATAGCGGCTGTGATAAAAATATTTACTTTGGTGATGGGACAGTAGTTGTGGTGTCGGTGATAGTAAATGTTTGATGTGGTGACCGTAGTGATTGTGATGGTTGTAAAAATTTATGATGGCGATGAATATTTGTTGCGGGTGGTAAATGGTTGCTGTGAAAATAGTGGTGGTAGGCGGCGACGGTGGTTGTGGTCATCTTGATGCAATGGCAGGTGTGTTCGGTGGTGGCATCGGAGATAGTGAATAGTTGTTGTGGTTGTCGTAGTGACAGTAAATGTTTGTTGTAGTCGAGAGTATCTATTGTGGAAAAAATTGATTGAGGGACATTTTTGTTATGGAAAATTATGTATTTTCATAATCGGGGTTTCATTTAAAGAAAAAGTAAGGTGGGGATAACTTTATTTAATGTATGGCTTTTGGGGGCCCATACCAAAATACCTTGGCACACAAAGAACCAAAAGCAGCAAAAGTGTTTTTTTTTTTTTTTTTTATAAATTATGTTTCACAAGAAAAATGACATAGGGTCAATTGTCCTTCAATTCATGAATTGTATTATGAATTGGTATATTTTGGTGTTCGGTTGTAAAAATTAAGACACTTCAATTAGCTAGCTAACCGTTCTGGCTTTAATTGAAATATTATTTTTTTTCATGTAATTTGAGCAAAATATAGCTAAAATCTGACTAAACTATAATAATTGCATCTTTCTTTGTCCAACGAATTAAAATGTAATCCGATTAAATCACATGTAAATGGAAAAGTATACAAGAAAATTAATCCAAAATAAGATAATACTGACAATAGGATAATTTCAACAATTAAACAGGACCTTAAAATTAGTTTCTATTTTGTTATCCATGAACCATAAGGGGAAAATAGGCACCACCAATGATAGTCTTATCAAACAAAGAAAAAGAAGATCCATAAAAATAATTGGTGTGTCGTTGGCAAGTATTTTATTTTACCCTTAATTTTAAAAAAGCCCCTACACAGTTGCAACTTATGTTTTAGTCCCGCGCATTAAAAAAAAGCAAAAAGCCCAATACACGCGAATGCACCCCACAGTTTTATTTAACCGAAACATCTGTCACATGTATCTAACTTATGCATAAATATTTGTTAAATGTAATAATATTAAATGATTTCATCCTCAAAACACAATATATACATGGTTTTTTCAGTTTCTTGTGAATAATTACATTTACATGTAACTACTATTAACGATTTGGTCTTAAATCCGAGAGATACAGATGATTGTAGTTTTTTCTGTATAAAAATAGTTATGTGTAACTAATATTACACAAATACATGTAATTTGTAATTATTAACTTGTAACTAATTTTAGTTATATGTAATAATATTCATTCTAATACGGATCACTCGCCAAGCTCTTTTTATGCTCCACATACAATGCATGCGCATGCGCGGGACTAATACGAAACCAAAAACCAAATTAAGGGACTAATTCTAAACTTATGTTTTAAAAAGGAAAAATAATGAATTACACCGGTTATTTGGGACTAATCGCGGATTATCCCTAAAATAATTGCGAAGTACACATTCAATAACCCAAAATGGCATACCTGGAACATCCCAAGATTCCTGTTGTAATCCGACTCGGGCAATGTTAATGAAACAGTTGCCTGCAGCTTGTGATCAGGAGGTATGATGTGTGCTCCCCCAAGCTTACCGACATCAATCTTATCACCAAGATTCACACAGCGTGAAACATCATGGCAAGAACCCAAAGGAACATAAGCATCTGGACTACTCTTTGTATAATCAAACTCCAAAACCTCCTTCTTCTGAATTGGTCTCTCTACCAAAATCCTCACTATCAAACCACTTACTACAAAAGCCAAAATCAATAGAAAACCCAAAACAAAGCATACATAGATCGACCATAATAATCCCCACACCAACCTTAAAGCCATCTTCCAAACGGATTTCTGCCCTTTCAACCATTCATATACGAGCGGCGTGACCGTTTCCCACATGCCACTCCATATTCTCCACCATTTCTGCTTCAAGAACTCCTTAAAACACCTCATAGCATGCAAAGGATCCATCAGAAACATATATGAACTATACATTAACCATATCGGCAATGTTACGAAACTAATCAACAAATTTAATTGCAATCCAATAGCTTTAATCACTAGTGCAGCTAAAACAAACACGTAATTTGATGACCTTTCTTCCATTTCGGTAGAGCTCGATTCAACTGTAGTTGAATTATCAGCACTATCATTAGTCGCAGTCGTAATCGCCGATGTCTCTTTGTCCTCTTCCCTTAAGCCAGCATTAGGGTTTCTATCACCGAATCGAGCTTTAACAAGATCTGATTTGTCATTTCCTTTAAAATTCCGCGAAAATAAATACTGCCTCTCGGTAGAAATCGCAAAGTCTTCCGAACTTACAGACGAATCGGCAGTTTTTGAGCCTTTAAAATCAGCATCCTCATGAGTAAACGGCAAAAGAAGTCGCCGACGACGTAGATTCGACGGCGTTGGGATTTCCGGCGAGGGTTTGGTGTGGAGTGATGCGTCATCATCCAAATTGGTGGGTTCAATGTTAGAGATCGATGACGATGAGGAGCCGGAAATGGACTGGTATAGTTCGTCGGCGGTGTCAACGCAATCGTAGAATGGGAATTCATCCGGCGCGTCGACGAATTGGTCAGTTTGGGCGGTGCTGCTTGTGTTCGATGTGGATTCCATTGCCACATGTAGCAAGTTAATAGAAGAGATTGGAGTTGAGGTTAGGGTTTGGTCTCATTTGTTTCAGAATAAATCGAAGCTCAAATATGCGAAGCTTGTGGATGTTATTGTTCTTGCACACTCTCCACTCCGGACGTATTTGTTTTTTTTGTTTTTTTTCACTAAATTAATAAAAAAAATAAAATTCAAATCAAATAATAATTTTTTTATACAACAATAGGATGCATCTTATTCGATTTCGGTCCGGTTTCATATTAAATCAAAACCAAGACCATTAGAAATATATCAAACCAAAACCATCGATTTTTTTAAATAGTTTTAAAGCCAAACTATTTAAAGTTATACAAAACTAAAACCAAAACCGCAAAATCACAAAACCATTTAAAAAATTTCAATTTTATAAAATTCAAAAACAAAATCAAAATTGCAAAACTACGGACCGCTATTTTTTATATATAATAAAAAACATAATTAAAATATAAAACATAAATTTTAAAAAACAAAACCAAACCACAAAATAATCATAATTAAAATTTCTAACTAGTAACCATAATTAAAGTTTCTAATGAGTAACCATAATTAAAGCAATGGAGGAACAATTATGAAATCACTAATCAGAAATGAAACCCTAAGTTACTTTAAGGGATGAAAGTGTAAATAAATAAATAAAAAATAAAAAAAACACATCCATATACATATTAGGGTTAAACAGTAAATATATATATAAAAAATAAGGATATATATGTAATAAAAACATATCTAATATATTTGTTTCGCGGTTCGGTTTCATGGTCTATTTTGTAGTTCGATTTCGCGATTTCTATCCCCAAACCAAAACCAAAACTAAAACCGCTTCGATTGCTAATTTCAAAACTAAAAACGTAACACAACTATTTAGTTGGTTTTGAATCTGAACCATTAGGTTCGATTTCTTACGGTTACCCATCGGTTCCTGGTTTTTTTTTGTATCCCTACACAACACAAAATATGAAGACTACGGACAAATCTTCTACATCCATCTCAGCCACAATCAAGTCCGTCATCTCTTCTGGTGATTCTATTATCTTCATATCCATTCTCTCTATCGTGCCTTTCCAAGTTAGATGGTTCACACATCTATTTTTTCCTCTCGGCACAAAATGAATAATGTAATTGTTTTTCTTGAAAAACCTTTTATGGTCTTTCATCCATGGTTTAAATCTATGTGTCCATGGGAAATTTCCTAGGATAAGAGAGACCACTTCCATAAAATCTATTGGCCCAAAGATCTATCCAAGATGGGGGGTGAATTGGATAGTTACAAAAATTTAAATAGTAAGTCTATCAATAATTATCCAGATGGAATTGTGTCCCTTTTGAGTGCTGGCAATCCCGAAATGAAATCCATCGTAATATGTTCTCACTTCTATTCTAAGATAGGCAAAGACTGCAATAATCTACCCGGACGCTGGTACTCGATCTTGACTTGCTGACAAATGAGACATTTGGCAACAAATTCTGCAATTTCTCGTTTCATTCTATTTTACCAATAGTGTTCTCGCAAATCCTGGTACATATTGGTACTGCCTGGATGTATTGTGTATGTTGAACTATGCACTTCCTCCAAGATATATTTCTTCAAATCGACATTATTAGGCACACACAACCTATTCTCAAACATCAAGGCATCATCATTATCCCTGACGCGATAGTCGGCTTGTGACCACTCTTCAATTCATCTATGATCTTTCCCAATTGGACATCCGACTTCTACGCTTCTATAATACGGTTGATTAATGTCGGTCTCAGAGTCAAAGTCGCAAGTAATGCTGCCGTCTAACTAACCGCTAATTGGACTCGCAGAGATTTTAGCTCAGCAAATAGGTTGGTGTGAACAACTCGAAGGTCTGTGACAGGTTAAAAATACCTATCTACTTCTAGGTCGAATTTAGTAGTTTTCGAGTGTTTTAGTAATATTTTATTGCGTTTTTGTTTGTTTTTATGTAAATCAGGTGTAGGGACTTAACAAAGTGATAAACAAGTGAAGCAGTAGAAAAACGGTGAAGAAACAGTGAAAGAAACAAGGTTTCAGGACAGCAAACCCACCATCGCGATGGTCAGGCCACCGCCGAGGTGGTGGAGATGCAGGGAGAATTGTGAAAAAGGCATTGCCGCAGCGGTCATTCACTAGCTCGGCGGTGAAAGTCCAGTGTCCTTAATGCCAATCTCACCGCTGAGGTGGTGATCTCACCGCCGAGGCGGTGAAAGTCCAAAGCGCTCAATACTGCCTTCAACTCTGCAGCGGTCAGTCAACGCCACAACGGTGAAGTTAACCGACCTAGTTCACCGCCGCAGCGGTGACTTTGTGTAGAAAATATCTATTTTTCAGATATTTTGAAGCCTTCTATTTAAACCCCTTTTTTCCCCATTAGTAAAGGACGTCCCTAACATTAGATACTTGATCTTAAGACTATTTTGAAGAGCTCAAAGAGGAGATTCACATATCAGAGAAGAGGAAACACTTTCGGATCAATCGTTGGCGACAGTGGATCACTTCACTTTAAGGTTTGATCTTTCTTTCTTTATTTCTATTTTTGTAACTTAATGTTTTGTTGTGAATGATGGTGAATCCCTCTTGCTTTAAAGTTTCAATGGCTAAGATCATGATAGGCTAGATAAATATTATCTAGGGATCGATGTAGTTCATGTAAATACATGTTTGATTGGATATATGTTTCTTTAATGGTTGTTTGTCTAAATCCAATTATGTTTACCGTTTTATTACAATTTTAATATGCTTGTTAACATATTAGGGTTGGTTTTGAGAATAGGGAGTTTGACACTCGGGAGAGGTAATCCCAAATTCGGATTAGGGTCAATACAACGCGACAATTTAATAACCCGGGAGGGAGTTAGAAAGTGTGCAATCCATGAGGTTGGGGCAAGACTCATGTGACTAAGTGTCGTTAAGACGTTGAGGGAGACTTCTTCGTTGATGTGAAGTCGTACATTCACTCGTCTTACACTCGGGAGAAGTGGCGAGTGAGTTTAAGATACCGAGATTGTCGGATAAGATAAACACCGTTATTGTTAACTAAACGAAGTCAATCATGTATTAAATGAATGAAATCAATCCCTAGGTAATCCACTTAATTAGAACTAACCCAATAGTTTTTAGTTTAACTTAGTTTAAATATTTAACTTAAAACATTTTTTAAACTGTCAAGATAATAGAAGACTATGCAAATTGCGGTATTCAATTAATCAAACACGTTTCCCAGATGATGATATCCGATCGAAAGGTCCACTATATTAAAACTTGACCTCGTGCACTTGCGAGTCTATTAAGACGTGGAAAATTAGTCGCGTCTAGTGTGCGACTGAACCCGCTGATTTTCGATTAAGCAAATTTGCTATAACATTGGCCTTTCTAGGGTGATAATGGATAGTACAATCATAATCCTTGATTAACTCTATTCAACGCCTTTGTCTTAGATTTAATTCCTTCTGAGTAAACAAATATTTTAAACTTTGGTGGTTAGTGTATATCTCGCATGTCTCTCCATACAGATAATGTCTCTAGAGTTTCAAGGCAAACACAATCGTCACCAGCTCCAAATCATGCGTCGGATAGTTACGCTCACGATTCTTTAATTGCCAAGAGGCATATGCAATCATGTGACCATATTGCATCAGTACACACCCTAGCACTTGGTGTGAAGTATCACTGTAGATCACAAAGCCACCGCTTTTTGTCGGGAGAGAAAGTATTGGGGTGGATATCAGTCTACTTTTCATCTCCTAGAAGCTCTATTCACATTTGTCAGTCTACTCAAATTTAGATTCCTTACGGGTCAATCGGGTTAATGGGGCAGCTATAATAGAAAATTTCTGAACAAACCAGTGATAATAACCCGTCAATCCCAAGAAGCTTCAAACCTCGGTCACACTCTTCGGCCTTTCCTATTGGAAAATGACTTCGACTTTCTTTGGATCAACTTGAATATCATCACTGGAGATAATATGCCCCAAGAATACAACTCTATCTAGCCAAAACTCACATTTACTGAATTTTGCATACAATTGCTTCTCTCTCAAAGTCTGCAACACAATTTTGAGATGCTCTGCATGTTCTTCTTTATTTTGAGAATAAATCAATATATCATCAATGAACACGATAATAAACTGATCTAAGTAAGATTGGAAGATCCGATTTATCAGATCCATAAAAGCAGCTAGGGCATTCATCAACCCAAATGGCATCACTAGGAATTCATAATGTCCATATCTCGTACGGAATGTCATCTTTGACACATTACTATTTCTGACTTTCAGTTGATGATATCCTGATCGAAGATCTATTTTGAAAAATACTCTGACCTTCTGCAATTGATCGAACAGATCATCAATTCTAGGCAACGGGTATTTATTACGGATCATCACCTTATTTAGTTTCCTGTAATCAATACACATCCTCAGCGTACTATCCTTCTTATTTACTAATAACATCGGGGCTCCTCACGGAGAAACACTAGGTCTAATGAACCCGCAGTCTAACAGATCTTGCAACTAAATTTTCAACTTCTTTAGCTCAGTAGGTGTCATACGATAAGGTGAAAATGATATAGGATAAGTCCTCGGAAGTAACTCAATAGTGAATTCAATTTTCCTATCCACTGGTAATCTTGGAAATTCTTTTGGAAATATATCGGGAAAGTCCCCGACCACTGGGATATCTGCCACCTGCACCTCATTTTGACTAGTGTCAATTATATGCGCGAGGTATCCGTGGTATGCCCTCTTTAATAATTTCCTGGCCTCCAAAATTAACCTGATAGGGGTAATGATTCTGTCCCTTGAAAACACAAACTCCGACTCGCTTGAGACTCGAAAAGTAACTTTATTTTTAAAACAATCCACTTTGGCATGATAGCCGGATAGAAAATCCATACCTAGTATCACATCAAAATCGTGAATATTTAGGGATAGTAGATCCACCGATAATTCTCTATCACCAATACGAAGGAGACTGTTTTTATACATACTATCTATCAATATTGACTTACCCACAGGGGTAGAGATAATGATACTATATGACAGAGAAGTAGGAAATTTTCCTACATGCATCATAAAGGTTTCCGCGAACGTCCCTCGATTCTCTTATCCATAGAATTTGAGAAAATTTCAAATCAGGATTTTTTTTTAAATTAATCGGGCAAACTTCAAATAGACATCTTTGCATCCATCTAGCATATTCATTTTTTGTATTATTTTGGCAGTATGTTTAGGGCATTTTCACCATTTACACCTTTTATACATATACTTTTTTATTTTATTTTTTATTTCATGAATCTGTGCTACTTTTTCACATCTAGTCACGACACGTGCACTACTTATATTTTTTATATTAAATAATTAAATCATTGTCACGAATAATCACATTAATTCATGTAGTATTCTCTATTCAATTCCCGTATTTGTATCATTTGTATTGGCATATTTAAATTAAACCCTTTAGTTTTTAGGTCACTTTTGCATAAAAAATAAAATTCATATAGATGCTAGTTTTTGCATTCATATTTCTAATTTTATTCATCTATTTTAGTTTTTCTATTTAAATTAAAGAAGTCTCTTGGAAACATACATAAAACCCTCCGGGGACCATTCTTGTCGAATTCTTAATATTTGATAAGAGGTTATACCGGGGGAACATTTCAAAAAATACAAAAACTTGTCCTACATTATTTGTGAAAATACCAAAAGGATTTTATAAGAAGGGAATGATTTCAAAAATAACATGAAACATTCAAACTAAACTAATTGGACTTAATTGGACATAAGGTACCATTTTCGAACGGGCGTCTCAGGGTGCCTAATACCTTCCCCAAGCATAACCGACCCTTGAACCTTTAAATGAATCTTTGGTGTGACTGTGTTTTTTGAGTTAATTTTTACTTAGGCCCTTTAAATTTTGTTTCTTAAAATTCGGTGACCTAGCACACCCTTTAAATCCAATGTTAGGTGGCGACTCTTTATTTTTCTAAAAATTTCCTAAGTACTTTTTAAGAAAACCAACGCTTTATAAAACCCTTCTCTTTACGCATCTTATTATTTAATATTATTTTCCTTTTCGAAAAAACAAGGCCCGTTAGCTGGCGACTGCGCTGGGGATAATTTAAGGGTTGAGTCTAATATGTCTAAATAAGTTTAACTATTCCATGTCCGTAATTGTGTCAGAGAGTTTATAGCAATATAAGAGCCCGAGAAAAAAAAACAATCATCACAACTTATATTTTATTTTGCCATCTTTTCCTTTTATTTTGTAAATAAGTTGTGATGATTGTTTTTTTTTTCTCGGGCTCTTATATTGCTATAAACTCTCTGACACAATTACGGTCGTATTGTATCCATATTATCCTTTCAAGATTCTATGAATGCAAGACATGGAAATGGGGTTTTACTTGATAAATTGATGATGTCTTAGGAAGTTTTAAAAATTAAACGAGTTCAAAGTTTCTAATACCAATTAAGTAATGAAAGAATTTTCATAAATCATCATCTGTTTTCATCGATCATTATTGGAATTGAGAACTTTGAACTTGAATGAATTTTAAGACTACCTAAGACCCACGTGGACTAATAAATGAGTTTGTTGTAAGAACAGGACGAGACAGGAAAATTGGTCCCAGAAAAACAAATTTGGTTCCCTTATTCAAAGCCCAGTCTTTACTCACAGTTGGGCTAGACTTATTCCAGGATGACATCAAAAGGCAATCCCAAATCTCCTCGTACGGCCTAGATGGCTTGGATGCAAGAAACCATCAACATGCTGAGGGAAAGGATCAACGAACTTAGCCGACCCCAAGAGGTGCTTGTTCCCCTATCAAGTGGAACTCCTATGACAAAATCACCAAATAGAAACCCGCTAAGTGTCAGGATGGAGAACTCAGTACCAAATTCGAACCACGCCAGCCTGAACTTCACATTACCGATCTACTACGGACCCTAGATGAGCCCTCATCCTTTCGCCTATGGAGAACTAGCATATCCCAACTAGGGGCATATCTATCAGACCTCACCTGGAGATACATCCCCTTCCACGCTACAAATCTTCAATAACTCAGAGAGGGTCGTTGCTCAATCCAACGATCCGAATACCAATCGATCGGCCTCGACTGTTGAAACCGAACACATGGAAGAAGATAGACCCCCACCAGCCTGGGTTCTAAAAATAAAGGAATTGGATAGAATAGTGGAAGAACTAAAAAGAGAGAAGTCATCCAGAAAATGGCATACAAGGAGCTATCAGCACCATCCCAGGTGGTATACCTGGAAAACTTCGTAGTTCCAGAGTTCAAGAAGTATGACGGTACGGGTCCCCTAGACTGTAATATCAGCATTTACAAGGAGGAATTGGGAGTTCGTGCCTGGAATGGAGATCTCTGCTTGAAGATGTTCCGGAGATCATTGAAATGACCAACTCTCAACTGGTATATGACCCTGGACCTATCCCAGATCAAGACCTTCGAGGATCTGGTAGAGGCCTTCTATGAGAAGTATGCGTATAATAAGGATGCCGTGCCGGACCGTAATACCCTATACTAGATGCTAAAGAAGAAAGATGAAAGTTTCTAGAGATATACTGCTCGTTGGAGGGAGGAGGCTGCCAAAGTTGTCCCTAGGCTAAGCGAGAAGGCTCAGTTAAAGATTTTCAAGTCAGTCCAGATGCTGTACATGTCATTCTATCAAGATCTCTCGAGTATAGTAGTGGCTTTTTTCGGCGATGCGATCAAGCAAGCCGAAGTGATAGAAGAGGGAATAAGGAATGGAAAGATTGAAGGGGCCCTGTTCGACCCGACAAAGAGATCAGCTCTGCCAAAGAAAAGAGAAGATGAGGTAGCTGTCATCGTTTTCCCCTAGCAAACCTTTCACCAAAACAACCCCCAAGCCTCCTATTCCCAAAATTACTTGATCTAAAACAACCAATATCGTAACCACTTCCCTCAAAATTACCAAAATCAATATTACCCCCGAAACCAACTATATCCCTAAAGTTGTCCCTGTTACTACCAGAATGTACCTCCACCTTACCAAAACCACACTCTCTAATGCTACCCCCAAGACTACCTAACAATCACTTACCATACACCCTTATATCAGCCAAACCAAAACCTCCCACCTCAAATTCCTAACAAACCCTAAAGCCAGGAACCCAATATCACCTAGGCTATCCACCTCGCCATACTACTGGGGAGAACTTTCAAAACAATGAAAAGGAACCACTAGACCTTCCGGTCTCAATCACCGAGTTGTACCTAAGTTGTTTGAAATAGGGGATGTTGATACCTCTTCCATCCTATGAGCCTGAGCATAAGCTCGAGAGTAAATCTGCCTCTTTAAATGATTTTTGTAAATAGTACTCGGGAGCCAGAGGGCATACAATCGAACAGTGCTATCAC
The DNA here is from genome assembly GCA_016647705.1 of Eucommia ulmoides. Lineage (NCBI taxonomy): Eukaryota > Viridiplantae > Streptophyta > Magnoliopsida > Garryales > Eucommiaceae > Eucommia > Eucommia ulmoides. The sequence goes on from CM028329.1 coordinate 6,270,534, forward strand.
TCGAAAGATAAGATCTGAGAGTTCATACAAAGAGGGGCTCTCACGTTCCCCAACAGAAAGATTGAGGACACTAAGCCAAATTGCCAATTAAATCCACTGCCTGAGCATACACCTTTAGGGAGTGGTGAAGTCAATCTTTACCAAAACGTTGGTGGAGATGGAAGCGAGTCATATACTTTAGGCTTGATTTGAAAAATCTAAAAGCTGAAAACTGGGTTCTTGGTTACTTTCAATTTGCTAGAAGTTTTGATAAAATTGAGACATTTTCATGTACTCACCACTCCATCCCGTTGGTCTTTTGGATGGAAATGGATTTTTCTCTGTAATGGCTTTTAAATTTCAATAAATGGAATATTGTTTTATTCAAAATTGTGGTCCAATATTTGAATCTTACTCTTTCAGGTACCAAAAATTGTCTGTATATGTTGTATGTGATGTGACTGAGTGAGGGTGCAAGTATATGATTTCAATACAGAGCTAAACCATGATCCAATACGAATAACAACAAAGAAAGGTTATGTTCTTCTAAACGATGGTAAGATCAAAAGGCCATTGATCAAATCTGATAGCAATTCCAGAGTATCGGGGGATTCGAAAGTCAAGATTGGCATTCATTGTCCTAACGATACTATGATATATTGTTACAAGCTAGTCAAGCTGTCTCCGGTGGTCCTTTAGTAATTGATAAAACTGGGTGTAAACATCTTGGTTCATCTGCTATCTGAGTTACCCAATGGTAAAAAAGGAACACAATTATCCCAAGCCAATGATCCCAATGAAGAAACCCTCAAATGTTGCAAGAAGGTCTCAATTCGCAAAAAAGATCAAGTTCATTGATAAGTTTGGCTACCCCTAAATCATTGTAAGTTTGATCATCTATTTAAAAAGAAAAAAGAAAGAAAAAACAAAAGAGGAAAAAAAATGGAAAAATGAAAAGTAGGGTAATAGAGTCAGAAGCGCTGCTATAAACGTGGAAAAGATTTGAAAAGGAAATAAAGATGATAGATTGGTTTGTTCAGGGTTTCGCCTCAGATCAATTTGGCAGGCAAACAACATTTTTGAGATCAGAACTTGATGGATTTGATTGGAATCAGAATTTGTGAAAAGAAACATTAGTCGTGGTTTGGAAATGTATTGGAACCATATTCTTCTACAATTCGACTCAAGATCTCATAGAAAATCATATCGTGCATTGAAGGTACTCGTTTTAGTAATTTTCGATATTTGCCCATTTTTGGACTAAATCAGTTTTGCAAGACTTGAAAAAACACAAAGCATGCAAGAGTATTAGAACCCCAAGCATCAAAGCTGTTAGAAATTTGAAATGACAAGAATCCAATCGAGCAAGGCGAAGAGACCTTTATGAGGCATGTTGGGCCCTCTCTTAAGTTGAAAACCGAAATCTTGGAAATTAAAAAAAAAAAATCATCGAATCACCCTGAGGCATGTCGAGCCCTGAATTGAAAAGCGAAACTTCTAAATTCAAACGGAAGAATCTCTCAATACTGCTTCGATCCAAGCGCCATTAGCCGAAGAGATTACGATCGAAAGAGGGAAAACGAAATTGCGAGTCATCAAAGGTAGTAAATTTTCAGACTAAGACTTCGTTTTGGTAGTGTTATCTTATAGGGATCTCAAACGGGCTGGGAGCATGGATTTCTTATTGCTAAGGATCTTTCACCTTCTTGTCGACTCGAATTGGAAATCATTATTGTTAAAATTCAAAAGCTTTAAATGAGCATCCAGGTATGCGTTTTACCCTGAAAGGTTTGGTCATTGAAGTGTCAGCCCCAGCCGTGGGCTTTGTCCATAATTTTTTCCCAGCCTTTAGGCTGGGACACATTATATGAAATTTGTTCGTTTTTGCATCTAGGGAGTTTTGAGCTTAGCAGGCCCAGCCGTAGGCATCTCATGTTGTATTCAACCTTTTTGTGATGGCTCTTTTATTGTTGCCTCTCCGTGATGGATTTTTCTTTTGTATTTTGTCTCTCCGTGATGACTTTTCATTTACATTATGCCTCTCCGGGTGGCTTTATATTTTTTATTATGCCTCTCTGTGATGGCATCTCATGTTGCATTCAGTCTCTTCGTGATTACTCATTTTATTGTTGCCTCTCCGTGATGCCATTTCATGTTGCATTCAGCCTCTCCGTGATAACTTTTTTATTTTTTCATTATGTCTCTCTGTGATAACTTTTTATTTGTATTTTGTCTCACTGTGATGGCATTTTATTTTTGTATTGTGCCTTTCTATAATGGTTTTCTATTTACATTTTGCCTCTTCATGATGGTTTTTCCATTTTGCATTCTACCTCTTTATGATAACTTTTTCATTTGCCTCTCTGTGATGCTTTTTATATTTTGCATCATCTCTCTGTGAGTGCCACTTTGTTTTTGCATTCTCTGCTTCCCCCACTTGGGGCATATAGTGAATTACGCTAAACCTGATCCTTGGTGTAATGCTAAAGTATGTAGGCAACCTATAAAGGTTTGGTAATCTGAAAGTCAACCCTAGCCAAAGGCTGGAGCACATTTTATATCTTTGCTCTCTCATTTTTTTCCCAGCCACAAGCTGGGGCATATTTTATACCTCCGAACTTTCTTTTGTCCCTCAACCAAGAGGGCTGGGGCTTGAGCCATTTTCTATCACTCTAAAAGATCCTCTAAACTGACACTTGTTCGTCATGAGTATCGTCATGAATATTTTTTTTATCACTCTAAACGATCCTCTAAACGGATATTTATTCGTCATGAGTATTATCATGAGTCCTTTTTTTATTGCTCTAAATGATCCTCTAAATGGACAATGGCTCGTGATGGGTATCGTCATGAGTCTTTTTTTTTATTACTCTAAACGATCCTCTAAACGGACACTTGTTTGTCATGAGTATCGTTATGAATCTTTTTTTTATCACTCTAAATGATCTTCTAAATGGACATTTGTTCGTCATAAGTATCGTCATGAATTTTTTTTTCATTACTCTAAACGATCCTCTAAACGGATACTATTTCGTCATGGGTATCGCTATGAGTCTTTTTTTTCATTACTCTAACGATCCTCTAAACGGACACTTGTTCGTCATGAGTATCATCATGAGTCTTTTATTTTTTTATTACTCTAAACGATCTTCTAAATGGACATTTGTTCATTATAAGTATCGTTATGAGTCATTCTTTTATTACTCTAAACGATCCTTTAAACGGACACTTATTCTTCATGAGTATCGTCATGAGTCATTTTATTTTATTTGTTCTGTCGTTGAAAAATGCACTTTTGAAAAACCAGAAAATGGAACGATTAAAATGACGTGGTCTCCTATCTTTGTCAAGCAAGTGGAACACGTATGACAAAAAGGGGCAGCTGTAGACACGATATTTTGACTGCCCCGCAAAAGTTTTATGTTTTATTTTGTAGTTAATTTTGTTTTATTTTATTTTAGAAAATTCCAAATACAAAAAATAGATAAAGAAAAAAAGTTGAAATAAAAGAAGTGGGTTGTAATTGAAAAAAGAAGAAATTGGGGGAGGGCTTATTCCAATTATGAGAGAGAGTAGGAGAGCGAAAAAAAATCGAGAGATAGAGAATAGAAAGAAGAGAGAGAGAATCCTATGTGTATGTGTTAGTGGGCCTTCCCTTTTATGTGTGTATGTGCCGAGAGAGATAAAGAGAGAAATAAGAGTGAGAAGAGAGATGAGAGAGGTGGGGCCTGCCCCTTTGTCACACCAAGAGACAGAGTGAAAAGGTGAAAGGGTGGGCTGTCAGCAACATATGAACCGTGGAGTTGTTTACACTTCTACAATTTTTTTAAAACAAAATTACTCAAATAGTGCAGTTTCAAACTTAATTATAGTTTTGGTGCTACCCGGGGTTCAGTACCCCGGGTATTTAAACTCGGGGTTCTGAACCCCGGGTATAGGATTTGGGCAACGTATACCCCGGGGATCCGATCCTCGGGTATAATTTTTTTTTTCTTATACCCGGGGATCTGATCCCCGGGTATACACAGTACCCAGGGATCGGATCCCCGGGTACAAATAAAAAAAATAAAAAAAAATAAAAATTGAATTTTTCGGGAACGGGTGAAATCGCTCGTTCTTGAGCAGCCGCTGCACAGCGGCTGCCATGAGATGTCATCTTATGTTGACTACAATACTTCAAATTAATTTTTACCATTTGGAGTCCGGTGCAAGTTCAAATCCTTCTTCATCCTCTATAAAAGCCAGCCAAGACTGTAATTTTTTTTTTTTTACAGATTACAATTGAGTATATTTGCTGCTTATTTTCTCTATACTTATAGTTTCCGTTCTTCTTCTACACTACGGTTATGTGTTACTCTATCATTTGATTTCGTCTTCTTCACTTCGGTTTTTTCTTCTTATTAGAGGTAAGTTTATTTATATGTTTTGTTTAATTTATTTATTAGTTAAATTTGATTAAATAGTTTTGTTATGTTTTGTTTAATTTACTTATTGCTACATAAATGAGTTAATGAATTAGTTTAGTTATTAATTTGGTTAGTATTAATATGTATGCATGCTAATTAAATGATAATTTAAGTAGTTAAAATATGTGCATGTTAATTAAATGATAGTTTAGCTCGCATAGAACTTTACAAAGAATAATTTGAAGGCATGCGGAAAGTAGACTTAGTAGATGCTCACGTAAAAACAAAATAGTTATTTTAAAAGGTCACATTACAAGGTCTTTGCTTTGATCAGAAATAATAGAGGGTTCTACTCATAAATAATAGAGGGTTCTATTCATAAATGTAATAATATTAGAGGATTTGGTGTGTCTTGTATTTTTCTTTGTAAAAAATAGAAAGTAAAATAAAATAAGCATTTAAAAATATTGATAAACAAAAAAAAATTATTTAAAAAATAACAGTAAAAGGAGAAAAAATCAATTTATTTTAATTTTTGAACTTTTCGAAAAAAACCTTTCTAAAAAAAAAACAGAAAAAAAAAGAAATCAATATATTTCTTTAACTTTTCCAAAAAAAAAAAAATGTTTTTTTTAATTTTTTTGGAAAAAAAATAAAATGAATTTGTTGTTAAAAAAAAAAAGGGAAAATCTGTTATAAAAAAATAGGAAAAAAATTAGTTTAATTTTTTTTTTAACTTTTCGAAAAAAAAAAACGTTTTTTTAATTTTTAATTTTAGTTTATAGTTGGGGCAGTACGACATTAGCTGTGCTATACCGCGAGTTATGCAAGGCAGCGAAGGGTAGAACCAAAGATATTGCTGGGTGTCTATTTTTGTTAGAGTGTTGGGCTTGGGAGCGATTGCCGAGGCTTCGACCGGATGTTGTCCCTATTCCCGATTATGATGGATTGTACGGACAACTGGCATTGGACAACTTTTTGTTCCCAACGGCTCCAAGGGGTGCTTGGTAAGTAATTAGTAATTTGTTTTTTGTTTTATTATCATGTAATGTAAATTTCCATCCATATTTAGTTAAACTTCTGGTTATTTTATTGGTGTACAGGTGGACCCTTAGATTCCGTACGGAACACCAGCCGATGCACGTTTTGATCGTCTATCGTGATCAGTTACATTGATTGCAGAATGACGAGGTTAATTGTTTATTTACATCAAATTTTTAATTTATTTTTTTATTTACATATTTTTTGGACAGGTCGTCTGGATGCCATATCACCTGTAGGATTTGCCTCCATACACTAGAGACGGAGAACAAATATGGATGGCAGAATTGCCCCTCATCTGCTACGAGATTGTCGAGTACACATATCCCCTGCGCATACTACGACAATTTGGTTATCAGCAACCGATTCCTCAATAGTGTCCTTGGGATCTGATATTGCATACCACTAGTCGGCGAGGACACTACGGTGCTGACTGGACTGTATTACACCGCCAGCATATAGCTAGGTGGAACAGTCGACAAGCACCTGATATGGGCAGCTTCTTGCAGGGGATAAGGGTTGACCATGAATAATGAACTGGTATTGGAGAATCACACGAAGGTTCATGGTCAACCCGAAGTACCGTCCCGTCTTTGGTTATTTAGCAACAGGATCACGTGCGAGGTTCATGACAGGTGACATTCATCCTGCTCCTCAAACTGTTCTTAAGCCTACTTCCCAGCCATGTACTGCTGATGCCGGACCATCTAATATGTACGACATGGGTATTGATGCCAGACCGTCTGGTATGTACGGCATGAGTGCTAATGCCGGACCGTCTGGTATGTACGGCATGGGTGCTGATGCCGGATCGTTTGGTATGTACGACATGGGTGCTGATGCCGGACCGTCATCCATATTCTATACTCCGAATATGAGTGAAATTATTTCAACTTCAGGTGTCATTCCTCCGGTGGCATTTGTCGAACCCAGAAGATTACAAAGATAGGTGTCACCAGTCCAGTAGTTTGGGGACGACGCCGTTACCACCCCGGGAAGTATGCAGCAGTCGTTTATGGACTTTGAACAAGTTATACAAGTTGATGAGGAGGCTGAGGAACCTCCTATTGCTCAACGACGTGGGCGGAGGAACATCCGACCTCGGGGCTGTGGTACATAGCTTGTTATGTAGTTGTTAGTTTAGTTATAGGAATGTAAATACATTTTTTTTGTAAATATATAGTTATATAGGAACTTATGTAGTTAGTAAATCCATTTTTTTGTAATGTTTGGAGATTTAGAAAGTTGTTAATTTACCGTATATATTACTTCGCAAATGGATAAAGTATTGAAATGGGAGATCGAACAACAAATTCTTAGACGGCATACAGAGTGGAAAGTGGTTAAAATGAATATATATATATATATATAGAGTTCTTCACATAAAAATATATTTTTAAAATTTAATTTCTGAAAATATAGTGGTTGAATCTTATTTACGAGAATAGGGTAAAACGCATATCAGAAATACGTTTTTATAAAACGCATTTCCAAAATGCATTTTTAAAAAACAAAAACAAAATGAAAAATGCATTTTAAAAATGCGTTTCTCAAAAAAAGAAAAAAAAAGAAGAAGAAAGAAACGCATGTTAAAAATGCGTTTCTAAAAAAATAATAATAATAATTTTAAAAAAAAAAAAAAAACAAAGGCAAACAGGCTTACCCCCCCCAAAAAAAAAAAAGTTTTGGCACGATAATTTTCGGCAACTTTGAGTTGATTAACGGTGATCTATCGATATTTTAAATAAATCTAATTGTTTTGTGCATAAATTTCACTCGAAATACATAATACTTTTTACAACACTAAAAACGGACAAGTAGATGAATTTTAAAAAATCGCCAAAGTTGACCAGATGAGCTGTTTAGATAAAAGCGGAATTTTTTTGGGCAATTTGGAATTAACAAAAGACTGCCTATCCGTAACAGAAATGAACCAAATTTTTTATAGATAAACTATGTTCATAACACTACATAACAAAACTTAAAATACTATAAACGAACTAGTGAATAATTTTTAAATAATCGTCAAAATTGGTCCGATGAGTGAATAATTTTTAAATAATGGTTTCAAAAATACTAGTCCGTGTTTGACAATTATTTAAAAATTATTCACTAGTCTGTTTTTAGTATTTTAAGTTTTGTTATGTAGTATTATGAACATAGTTTATCTACAAAAAATTTGGTTCATTTCTGTTATGGACATGCAGTCTTTTGTCAATTCCAAATTGCCCAAAAAAATTCCGCCGTTATCGAAATAGCTCATCTGGTCAACTTTGTTTATTTTTTAAAATTCATCCACTCGTCCATTTTTAGTGTTGTAAAAAGTATTATGGAATGTTTTGAACGTAATTTATGCACAAAAAAAAAATTAGATTTATTTAAAATATCGATAGACCACCATTAATCAACTCAAAGTTGCCAAAAATTATCGTGTCAAAACTTTTTTTTTTTTGGGGGGGTAAACCTGTTGGCCTTTGTTTTTTTTTTTTTTTTTTTTTGTAAATATTATTATGATTTTTTTAGAAACGCATTTTTTAAATGCATTTTTTTTTCTTTGAGAAACGCATTTTCTAAATGCGATTTCTTTTTTTTTGTTTTGTTTTGTTTTTTAAAAACGCAAAAAAAGGAATTGCGTTTTTATAAAAAAAAATATTTTTTATTTGCGTTTTACCCCATCTGCATAAATAAGATTCAACCACCATGTTTTCAGAAATTAAATTTTAAAAATATATTTTTTATATAAAGATATATATATATATATATATATATATATATATATATATATATATATATATATATTCATTTTAACCAATTTCCACTCTATATGCTTTCTAACAATTTCTTATTCGATCTCCCATTTCAATGTTTTTTCCATTTCAGAAGCAATATACACGGTAGATTAACAGCTTTCTATGGAAATGTAAGTACAATTAACTATAAACAGAAAAAAATATTACATAAATTAGAATCATGTTTAGTAGTGTTCGTTACAAAACTCATAACAAAGACAATAAATAAGAAATACATTATATAACATCGAGAAAATAGTTACAAGGAAACACTTAAAAAGACAATTGAACTACAAAAAAAACATTTATTCTTCATTTGACATGTACCCCTCAAATAAATATTCATTATTATTCATGACGTTATGGTATTCGCTTGGAGATAGTGCTTTGTTACTTGCGGCAGCCATTTCATTGGCTAGTTGTAGTAGATAATATCGATTCCTACATAACAACATTCGATTATTCTCGAGGCGAATTTGTGTAATTGCATCTTCGATATCGGTTGTGTCATCAATTATACATTATCTAGGCATCTGAAGACTTCTACAATAAGGAACTGGTGCATTCCGATCTCTCAAACGAGATACAAGGTTGTTAGACTCATTCACCCTGTATTCTCATTCTTGGCGTAGACCGACCCGATACTCTATCGGGTTGGTGTCTTGATCACTCCAGTAGTCATCATAGTATGGTCGTAGAATCCAACATCTTTGGTGATCCCATGGTCCAGGCAACCCCAAACACTATACGAGTTCTCCTCACTTGAAAAATCAAATGAGCTTTCTTCACTTGAATTAATATTTGAAGACATCACGAAAATTATAGGTTGAATAGTTTGTTTCCAAATATTATACTGCCTAAAAAAATTAGATTTTTAAAAAATATAATTATTGAAAGAGACTTATGTATACGAGACTTAACTAAAAAAAACTAACCCAACACTACCTATCAATTGAAAGAGAGAAAATCAGTTGTTCGGTAGAAGTAGCATTATTTATAATTTAACATTGAACCGATACATTAGACTTCGAAGGAAATACATAGTTAAACTGCAATTCATCAACGCGAAAGTATTAAACATCACTCTCATCATCAGACATTTCAATATCTGACTGATATTGAGATTTCCTTGCGCATCTCATGTAAGTACGCGCTTCGGCAACCAAACCTTGTTCGAGACGCTCACGTGATGTCGTTTCAAGCTCGTGTCGAAAAATTCGAATTTGCATTAGGTTATTTTCTTCGCGGTACCGATGCAACGCCATCTGAAGGTTATGCGGCGTGTCTATTGGCATTGTTCTAGCCAATTGATGCACTATTGGAATATTATATTGCCTGCATCCGTCCACTATAATCTCAGATTGGTTGACACGATAAGTGTATTTCTCCCGTATTCTTGCAATCCACCGTGAAAAGTAACAAACTCTTGGATCGAAAGAGTATGAGTATTCATCTTCCAAAAGCCAATAACGTCCTATTGAAAGATACATATCTCTCACCGTGTACATTTTTCAATCTTTAATTTTTTTATTTAATTAACTTAAACGGAATATAAATTCGATATCAAGTTAATATAAAATTCATAAATTAAATTAATTTGATTTTAATTGAAATACTAAAATTAATTTTAAATTATTGAAGAACTAATTTTTTTTAATAATAAAATATTTTTTTTAAACTCATTTAAAAAATAAAATTTAATTCATTTGATAGAGAAAGTTGTAGAGAAATTAATTAACTAACCAACTATAATAGATTAAACTAATAAATAAATTAAACAAAACACATAAAATAAACTTACCTCCAGTAGGGGAAAGATATTCTAAAGAAACCAATTGTCAGTGCTTAGTGAAGAAAAAAAAAATTATCAAAAGAATAAATTTGATAGAAAAAATTGTAGAGAATTTATAGAGAATTTGCATCGGACTTCGAACTCCAAATGCATAAAATTCAATTGAAGAATTGTAGTCAACATGAACATTGGATGACCCCTCATGTCAGCCGCTGCAGGCCGCTGTAGCTTGCAGCGGCTGCTCGGGAATGGGCGATTTCGCCCGTTCGCGAAAAATTTGAAATTTTATTTTTTTATTTTTTTTATTTGTACCCGGGGATGTGATCCCCGGGTACTGTGTGTACCCGGGGATCAGATCCCCGGGTATAAGAAATAAAAATAAAATAAAATTTATACCTGGGGATCCGATCCCCGGGTATACGTCGCCCAAATCCCATACCCAGGGTTCAAAACCCCGGGTTTAAATACCTGGGGAACTGAATCCCGGGTAGTACTAAAACTGTAATTAAGTTTGAAACTGCATTATTTGAGTAATTTTGTTTTAAAAAAATTGTAAAAGTGTAAACAACTCTATGAACTCTTTGTGTGTGTGTGTACGTAAAAGAGAGAGAGAGAGAGAGAGAGAGGCCATACTGCCACGTGTCATGTCCCTATGAGGCGGTGAAATGGGCGCGTGTTTTACACGCGCCCGCAACCCTAGAACGCAATTTTTGTCTTTTTTTTTCTTAAATTTACCCTTTCCTAGTTCAACTTAGACTAGGATTTGGCGGCCAAACCCAAATTTTTTACCGTTTTCTCGTGTTTTTCACGCTCCATCATTTCCTATAAATACGACCCTCATCCTCCCATTTTATTCATTCAAACATTGAGAGAAAAAAACCCTTAGAGAATGATTCTCATCGTAAACCCTTTTGGGAAACTGTCTGCAATAAAGAAAATGCTTAAGTATCGGGATTTTTGGCCTAGAACATGTATATTTTCTGATTTTTAATTCTTTTTCAGTTTATTTTATTCTCTTCTCAATTTAAATTTTTGCAAACTTTATTTTTTTAATTATCTGATGACTCGATGAAAAACACTGGGATGAGATTCCCATTCTCAATCTGAGCCTTTGAGCATTTAGACGAGGACACCCGCTGTTTTTTTTTTTTTTCATATAAAAAAATAAAAAATAAGTCGTCTGATGATCCGATGAAAACGCCGAGGTGAGTTTCTCGTGTTGAGCTTAACTCCGAGTATTAGGTAAATGATGTTTCTTTGTTTATTTTCTGTATTTTTTTATTCTTGTTATCAAAACACTAAAAATTAAAAAAACAAAATAAAAAAATCCAAAAATAATAAAATATTTGTTTGTAGAAATTAATCTTTATGAACTGAACCTTAAGGTGAATCCGACGATTCGATAAATTGCGGGAGAATTTTCCGTGGCTTCGTTTCCATTTCCCTACTCGAGTGGAATTTAGAAACGAATGGTTTTAAGAAATATCTTCTCTCGGTAAATTTTTTGTGGGATTTTGTTTAAGTTTCAGAAAGATTAATTTCAACAAAAATTATTTTCACGAACTTCCCTTGTTTCTCATATCCAAAGAATTTGAGGGAATTTCAAATCGGGATTTATTTAAATTAATTGGGCAAACTTAAAATAGACATTTTTGCATCCATCTAGCATATTTATTTCTTGTATTATTTAGGTGGCATGTTTATGGCACTTTTACCACTTACACCTTTTATACATTTTATTTTTTATTTCATGAATCCGTGCTACGTTTTCATATCTAGTCACGGCACGTGCACCACTTATTTTTTTTATATTAAATAATTAAATAATTGTCACTCATAATCACATTAATTCACGTAGTGTTCTGTAAGACCCTAATATTTTTTCATACGCACAATTTAAACTGTATTTTAGCACATTTTGAAATAATGGGGTAGATTGTGTTATTTATTATTGAATTTAAAATTTTTGGGGTCAATTTGTAATTTTCAAAATATTAATTTTAGATTTCAGGTTTAACTAATAACTAAAAGAAAATTGAGGGGGATTAGTGTAATTTAAATAAATTATTTTTTTCTCTTTCTTCCTAATGAAGGAAAACGTTATATTTTATATATGTACTAGCGTATAACCCGTGCCTGAAGACACGAGGGCAAAACCACAAAAACAAAAATAATATCTTTAATTTTTTTTGGGGACAAAATCTTTTTCTTTTTATACACCATTTCATACATATTTCATTTGAACATTAGTAATAATAACTGAGCATCAATAATAACCAACAATCAAGACTAAACATAATTTCACACATTATTGATTTCAATTTTAAAAAAAAAAAAGAAAAGAAAAAAAGACTATCCTTAACAAATGCACACTATTTACATACCAAAAAATACAAAACAAACAAATAGAGATAAAAATGACTTATATGAATTTTCACATGCTACACATAATAAAAAATAGACAATCTCCCTTTAAGGCAGAAAAAGAAAGAATACTACTACATATCAACAAACGCAGTCAAATTTAACATTATTAGCAAATCGTTCACTTAAAAGAATATGATCTACAACCTGAACCAGATCTAACATCAAAATACCAACCCTCACATATCATACCTGTCGATAAAACAAAGAGAAAAATAACATTTTCCTTAGCAATCCATGGTAAGGCGCCATAGTCGTCGATTTACACTCAATTGTTTGTCATCATAGTCACCACACCCAATTTCAAAATTCTTACCAAATTACAAAGAAACAATTGAGGAAATAGAGGGAGAGAGAGAGAGAGAGAGAGAGAGAGATGTACCTATGGATACCGGATAATGTGGATGGCGATGACGGTGGCTAGATCTGACCTCGAAGGTGATGGGAGGTGTTACCGTGGCGGCGATGGATCGACGGTGGTTTCCAAGAAAAGAGAAAAAGGGAGAGAAGAGAGAGGTAAGAACTCTTACCTTCGACCAGAGGTGAGCGGCGACGGAGCGATGTGGAAGTCGTCCATGGTGATGGAAGAAGACGGCGATGGGATGGTGATGGCGATGGTGACTGTGGCATGGAATCGGCGAGGAAGATTGAGATGGGGTGTGGATGGTGATGGAGATCGGTGAGAGCGAGAGTGAGAGAGAGAAGGAGAGACTCGGTCAAATTGGAGTCGCTGTTAGTGTCTTCATCTTCACCTTCAATCCTCAGCAGTTCTCTCTTGGAGTTGTGCCATCCAAGTCGTAGATCGTGTTAGTAGAGCTCCGGCCTCCCTGTTCAGCGTATATCTTCATCGTTGAATTAGGGGAATCGCCGCTATGAAACTCTTTTGCAGCTCCTATGCTTAGTTAAGAAAGGTCTGATTTGATCGAACAGAGGTGTGCAGTCAATGAACATCGTCTTCGGTGGTCTAGATCTATCATCGCCTAGGGTTGTTTAAGATCGATTTTGTAGCAAGAGTAGAACAATATTTTGGTGGGGGCTACTGAAGCATTTGCTATTTCTGAAAATCTCTCATCAATGAGTATGTTTACGATTTCGGATGGTGCAAAATCGTTGAATCTCATGGTGGCGTAGACGACTAATCGAAAAAAGATGATTTAAGGTTTGTCTGGTATGTCCCTCAATTATTTATCTCTGCTATATATTATATCCTTAGATTCTTTCGATGGGATTGAGTTAAGTCCTAGAGGTATCCTATGATAATGAATATCAGAGAAAAAGTTTTGGGGACAAAGTAGATGAGGATTATCACTATCTTTGTGGATAATATCCCAGAGAGAGTTAACAGTAATTGGCTTAAGCGAGTCTTTCAATGGCATAGTTATGTGTTGGATGCGTTCATACCAACTAAGAGAAGAGTTGCCACGAATTCTAGATTTGTATTTGTGAGATTTGCTATATTTTTTTGAAGCTAAAAGAGCTATAAGAGTCCTTGATGGATTAGTTACTCTTAGATCCCAGTTGAATGTTCGTTTTGCGACTTTTGGACAGCCTAACTGCAAGAGTTTTGAGAGGAAAAATGAGGTAAGAAAGATTGATAATGATCTTCCTTCTCTTGAGAATTTGTTTGTCCAAGTACTTGATAAGGGTAGAATTATTATCAATACTAATTCCAAAGATTTTATAGATGAGAATATTTCGGTTAATTGTGAAGGTAAAATGTACACTATTAACATCAGAAAATATCTTGGTGCTTCTATCGGAAGCCATCTAAATCATTCGCAAATGGTTAATGGTGGTCGTAATTTAAGCGTTGCCACTTTCACCGCAAGTGTACGGATCAAGTTTTAGTATAATGGATCTTTCGGTTGGGTATCGTATCCAAAGGGATTAGTTGAGATTACTATCGAGTACCGTGATTGTTATAACCTAACTTTATCTAGGTGACTAAAAATGTGTTTAATTAATACTAATACTAAACTAAAATAGTAATTAAATTAACTATACTATAAATACTATATTGAAATTGTTTAGAGGAGTTGATTGCCTAAGGGATTAACTTTATTTACTTAAATGTGTTTGATTTCATTTTAGTTAATATTAATGGTGTTCGGCGTATCCGACAATCTCGATTCGTAAACTCTTTCCCTACCTCTCCCGAGTGTAAGACAGGGGAATACGTGACTTCGTGTTAACGCCGAAGTCCCCCTCAACATCTTAACGACTCTAGGTCACGTGAGTCTCGCCCTAGCGTTATCGATTGCATACTTTCTAACGCCCTCCCGGGTCGTTAGATTATTCTGTTGTATTTACCCTAATCTGAATTCGGGGTTACCTCTCCCGAGTGTCAAACCCCATATTCTCAATATATCTAAACTAACATATAATCATAAAAAATAGGGCAACACAATCGAAATTATAAGGAACAACCATAAACGAAACACAAACTCAACCAAAACACATTTTTTTAAATAATATGTTAACTCCTAAGACAATCCATGTTTAGCTCATAGCCCTAACCATTTATACAATGTAAAACAAGCTAAACATGCTCAAATAATAATCCTAAGATAAGAGATGAAGAGAGAAACGAGAGAAACTAGCCATAATCTGAAGATTTGTCGCTAAGAGCATTCCAAGATCGCTTCTCCTTCGTTGCTTTGTGTTCTTCCCCTTAGGATTTGCTTGAGCTTCCCTAAAACACTCTCTAATATCATAGGAACCCTAAGGGGTCTCCTATTGCCGGGTCTTGCAAAGTAGAGAAGATGAGAGGGTTTAAATAGGGCTCAAAATATCTAATAAAATATCTAAACTGTGCAGAGCTAACCGCCTAGGCGGTGGGATTCACCGTCTAGGCAGTGTATATATAGGTTTAATGTTCGCTGCAGTGGTGGAGATGATGGTGGATTTCAGGGACATCCTGCAGTTTGACTACCTAGGCGGTGAGTTTACATTATCAATAACCATTCTCTACATTTTCACCGTCGCAGCGGTGGTCTGGACGCCGCGGCGGTGGGCTTCTTTCAGAATATTGTCTCGTTACTTATTTTTCCATCGTTCTTCGACCATTTTTTTGTCTAAATTGATCATTTGCGCTCCGATTTCATACCTTTTCACCCATACACCTGTTTTAATACAAAAAGAATAAAAATATATTAAAACGTATTAAAAACATAATAAACATACTAAAAAACTAACAATTTCGATTTGGAAATAGTTAGGTAGATCACACCTATTAAATACTCACAAACTCGGAAATTCACTAGTCCTCGAGCAAAACACTCACACAATACAAGAAAATATAAAAACTAATTACGAAATTGAAAAATAAAAACGAAAAACACTAAAAACAAATAAAAATGTGAAAGTTTTGATTATCATCTATTGGCCGAAAGATTTTCACTCATCGGCCCCCAATTCTATCAAGTTCAAGTATAAATCATACCATGTGGTGTTCTAGAATTTCAACGTTCAAAAATAGTAAGCGTCATTCTAGATCCTGTTTAAGTGTGTATGTGATTCAAATATACAACTATCCATTGATTAGATGGGATTATCCCTCAATATAGTTCATGACTAAAACCTTTAAGGTACAGGGAATCCATACGCCTGACTCGGGATCTATTCTCTACTAATGTAGGCTCGAAGGTTCATGAAGATCAGTAGGGCTTGGTTCGGTTTTGGAATAATGGCCAAGGGTAAAATTTGAATAGAAAATAGGTTAACGTCATTAACTTAACATTACTCGAGGCACATCGCTTGACACTCTCACACTCGAAACCCCATAGTTTAATTAGAAACAACCCTGAACATACATTTACGAACATTGTACTCACTTGTCAAAAAGAAATGGATTTTTTTTTAATTTTTTTTAACACACCCCCAAACTGATTCGAATTTCTACAATTTAAAGAGTGTGCAAAAATGATTAAGTAACACACCCCCAAACGTATTCGAATTTCTACAACTTTAGGAGTATGCAAAAATATGAACGACATACGACAAACGAGTACTTGAATACCGAATTAATTTAGAAGTTCGTCCTAAACCCAACCGCTCACATCAAGTAGCGAAATGCTAACTTGATTCACTCACGTTGTGCTTTCGGTTTAACGATAAAGGTTTGGAAAAAGTTCAATCGGCTAGGGTATTTAATAAATGTTCAGAAATTAAATTGGCATTTTGGCTTCGACAGGGTAACGAGAGATAATAATATTGCATGGTAGGCTTCAAAAGGCTCAAGCGATCAAATAAATGCCTAAATCATATCTCCTAAACAACCTCGCCTAGGATTTCGCCTCGAATTTCCCTCAAATCAAGTTCTAGAATCCCTATTGTCATGAAATTGAGTGAAGGATAATCGATTTCAAATCAATTAGATAGTACAATATTGAGTTTACGTGCTCGTGCATTTAGGATCTACAATAACTTTTACTAAGACGATACATTAAGCACACAGAACACACATAAATGATATTTACGCTCGACCTCAAAACAACCAGGGGACAGACTCATCATCGGGTAAATGCCCAGATGACGTCAAAACTTAGTACAAAACAACAACTAAACTAAACAACTAATTCTAAACAAGCATGCATAAGATAAAAATAGTAAAACTTAACTAATAACATAAACACATACTAAAAACATACTACACATTACCACCAACTTAACACAAGCATTGCCCAAAACGACCCGTCAGCGATCCCAATGACTATATATAGCATGATATTAAAGACGGGGGTTTAGAACATGTACCTGGGAGGCGAGAGGATCTCGCCTCCGTTTCAAGTTGACAGAGATGGATTTAATTTATTTGAGACCTTGGGTTGCCTCCCAAGAAGTGCTTAGTTTATGGTCTTCAGCCCGACACATTCAGAACGCCCTCAAGCTTGGCGGGATATTGCTTTGTTCAACTCGATCTTTCAACGACACGCCTCACCGGCTTATGTGCGTGGCCACACACTATAAACAGTTCAGAATCCCGTTGAAAGAGATGCATCAATACCTGTCGATCTAATATCGCCAAGTACCTTGCATAAGAAATACAAAAACAAAACTACAAACAAAAATTATATACACTAAAAAATGCCTAAATTAAAATCAAGTTATTTACTAACAATATAAAAAATAATCTAAAACACAATCCCCAACAATCGTTACCAAAAACTTGGTGGTGATCGCCGAAGACTAAATTCAACAAACCAATCCCCGGCAACGGCGCCAAAAACTTGGTGGCGATTGTCGAAAACTATATTTGACAAACAACCATTCCCTGGCAATGGCGCCAAAAACTTGGTGGCTGCAATTTAAGCATTGCCAATTTAACCGCAAGCGTACGGATCAAATTTTAGTATAATGGACCTTTTAGTCGGGTATCATATCCATAGGGATTGGTAGAGATTATTATCGAGTACCGTGATTGTCATAACCTAACTTTATCTAGGCGGCTAAAAATGTGTTTAATTAATACTAATACTAAACTAAAATACTAATTAAATTATGTATACTATAAGTACTATATTGAGATTGTTTAGGGGAGTAGATTGCCTAGGGATTAATTTTATTTACTTAAATGCGTTTGATTTCGTTTTAGTTAACATTAACGGCGTCGGCGTATCCGACAATCTCGGTTCATAAACCCTCTCGCCACCTCTTCTGAGTGTAAGATGGGGGAATAAGTGACTTCATATCAATGCTGAAGTCCCCCTCAACGTCTTAACGACTCTAGGTTACGTGAGTCTCGCCCCAACGTCATCGATTGCACACTTTTTAATGTCCTCCCGGGTCGTTAGATTGTCGTGTTGTGTTTACCCTAATTTGAATCCTGGGTTAGCTCTCCTGAGTGTCAAACCCCGTATTCTCAATATATCTAAACTAGTATATAATCATAGAAAACACGCAACACAATCGAAATTATAAGGAACAACCATAAACGAAACACTAACTCAACCAAAACAAATTTTTATAAATAATATGTTAATCCCTAAGACAATCCATGTTTAGCTCATGGCCCTAATCATTTATGCAATGTAAAACGAGCTAAACATGCTCAAATAATAATCTTAAGATAAGAGATGAAGAGAGAAACGAGAGAAACTAGCTATAATCCAAAGATTTGTCGTTAAGAGCGTTCCAAGATCACTTCTCCTTCATTGCTTTGTGTTCTTCCCCTTAGGATTTGCTTGAGCTCCCCCAAAACACTCTCTAATATTATAGGAACACTAAGGGGCCTCCTATGGCCTGGTCTTGCAAAGAAGAGGAGAGGAGAGAGTTTAAATAGGGCTCAAAATATCTAAACTGTGCAAAGCTGACCGCCTAGGCGATGGGATTTACCACCTAGGCAGTGGGTATGTCGGTTTAATGTTTGCCGTGACGGTGGAGAAGGCGATGGATTTCAGGGACATCCTGCAGTTTCATCGCCTAGGCGGTGAGTTTACAGCATCAATAGCCCTTCTCTGCATTTCACCACTGTGGTGGTGGTTTGGATGCCGTGGCAGTGGGCTTCTTTAAGAATATTGCTTTCTTTCTTGTTTTTCCACCGTTCTCCGACCATTTTTAGTCCGAATTGATCGTTTGTGCTCTGATTTCATACCTTTTCACCCATACACCTGTTTTAATACAAAAAGAATAAAAACATATTAAAATGTATTAAAAACGTAATAAACATACTAAGAAACTAACAATTTCGATTTGGAAATAAATAGGTGGATTACACCTATTAGTTAACTAAGTGAAAAGTAATATGAACTCTATTGATTCCATCAATTAAAAATCGTACAATGAAGTTGGGGTAAATGAGGTAGAAGTTAGTAAAGACGCTGTAGTTGTAGTCCCTAAACCTTGTGAAACTCCAATCTCTGTTTGCGAGGACCGACTTGAAGACGTTGTGAAAAGGAAGGATAATGTTACTTTGGAACCAGAGTCCACATGGATAAATTCACCGAAGGAAATTTTTGCACCCATTGACCCAATAGAAAATCTAGAGCAATTGAGGTCATCTTTTCTAACAAGAAAAGATTTTGTAGAGAAGTGAAACAACTTCGAAGATAATCAAACTGTCAGGGTTAATGATAGAGATGTGGTAGCATATTATTCTGGGAGTAACCCCTTATCTAGACCAAAAGATGAGATTGATGAAATTTTTGCAGAGCTTGATGAGGGAGAACCTTATAAGAAAATAGTCTCAATTCCGAAAATAATAGTTAAAAAAAGGCCTTGGTGGTATGGGTGTATTAACAATCTCAGAGAAATGCTCCGAGCAGTGGAGGTGTTAAGTGGATGTTTTCTATCGAGAGAAATGCTAGGCCATGAGCGGTGGTCAAGTAAAGGAAGTGGTTTTCATGTCTTCTGTCAACATTGGCCGAGGATGGTTCGGGGTAGTGTTAAGACTATTCTCTGTTTGTCATATAGTGTGCGGTTTCCTTTGTCATAGATGCTGGTGGGATGAAGGGCTTAGAGGCAGGTTCTTATGGCTGTGAGGAAATCATGAAGAGCAAATAGGAAAATCACCAATGTTAACAGGGTTGAGTAGGTCAGATGGTGGTTGTTTTATCGTGGGTTTGTAAATGAGATCTCTTTGAATCTCTATCATAGGCTCTTTGATGGCCTTGTAAGATTTAAGGGGATATTTTGTAGGCTCATTGAGGTGGTCTTTTGAATTTTGAATCTTGGCCATGTTCTGTTTAATTTGGCAGGCATCTGGTGAGGTATTGGTTTGGTCCAACTGTGTATGTTGGTTTGGACCAACCAGCATTATGTTGTAATGCGTGTAGTCTGGGAAGTTTAGTCCCTTATTAATATATTCCACCACTTATCGAAAAAAAATAAAATCTAGTAGGACTACCCTCCCGTTGAGACAAACAATATCTCGCAGAATATCCCCTCTAGTCAGGAACCATGCTATGTCATAACAAGATAATAATAAAACCAATTTCCATATTTAAAATTTTGACTTGATCCACTTAACGTTATGAATACCACCAATTCTTACATTTAATACAAAATATATAATTTCACAATTTATAAAGAAGACAATAAACTCACTCGATACTTGCATGCCGGACTAACTACGGTTGAAAAACTGACGCCAACAAGGTCGTCTACGAACCTAAGATACAACAAGGTCTACAACTAAAAGTTGATCTAAATAATTAAATATGAAATGAAGTGCATGAAGATCCATGATAATCAAATAAATATATTATTTCCCAATATCAAAATAATATTTTCGTCAACTTACACAAAATTATAGAAAATTATCATTTTTGTTTTAAATTCATTTTAGCTACCTGAATAAAGTAATTAAATAACTAAAATCTATAATATTCGCTAATCGATAATTTTATTTACTGAAAGAAAATAGTTAGTACATTAGAAGTTAAAATACTAATAGGTTCAAACTCCATCAAGAATCCGTGCATGAGGACATATCATTTAAAGGGTAGTCTGAATCCCAAATCTGAATCCCAATCGCGACGAAGTGTAGGTAGAAGAGCCCTTGACAACTTGAAATATTGGAAGCACCTCGGAGATACAGATCAATTGTCCACATTAGAGACAATATTAAAATGATCATAAAGGTTTTTTCCACCTAATATGAGTAGGTTCTCGCCAAAATAGGCATTGCAGCTGCTTTTGCTTTTGACAACAGGTTTGAGTTAAGAAAAAAACTCTCTGGGGGGAAAATTCATCCATGACCGAGAGCATCGAGAGAAGTCTTCACATAAAAAATCGATAGAATTTAGAAATAAAAAAATACCAAAAGCATTTTTTAAAACGATTTTTTTTCGCATCACCAAAAGAGAGAAAATAAAGTGAACTTCCAAAGGCATGACTAGAAAATCATCATGTGATAAGATAAAAGTCATCATTGCCAATTGATCAAAGTCATCATTTAAGAGGTTATAAAAGTCCTGCATTTCATGTAAGGTTCATGCAACCAATCTCATCGGGAAAAAAATGCATTCATAACACAGGTGTCATCATTTAGGATTGTGTCTCATATAAATTATGTGATCTCGTCATGCAAAGCTTGTATTTCCTAAGAAATCCTTCTTGATAAATTCATAATACGTGTCATGATCCAACGGAGCATAAGCATCATATATTATCTGTTGAATCCCACATTGATGTTGGGCCTCCCGATATCCGTTCGCAGTGGTTTGTCAAAGTTCACCCTGCACGTGAGGGGGCGTGTTGAATCCCATATCGTTTGTGTTAACTGATCCTGAGCTATATATAAAACCAAGGACAATCCTCTTCTTATAAAGCGTCTTTTGAGAGTGAGTTAGGCCCATTAAAATTTCTACATTATCATATTTGTACTTGATAGGCTCATATAAACCATGTCTCCATTTTGAATTTCATGAAATTCATGCATTTGATAGAAATTAGTCATGTTCACGGTAGCGTGTGGCGTCATGTAAAATAATAAAAAATAACACCAAAAAGGAGATGTTAAAAAACTGTTAGTCCTTCAGATTTTTCATCATTAGGTCATCCTTCTATACTCACCAGGCACTCAGTAGCAAAATTTAGGTCATAACATTATATCCATACACCTCAGCCAAACAACTCTAGCAGGTCGACAAACGGGACGCAAGCATTTACCCTAGTCAAAACTTCAACAGGCCGAGAATAATTCGGTCGCGTACAACTGATTCAGGTAATCTCAGCAAGTCAAATGCCAGTTCCACCCAACATATGTGTCCCTGCAAAAGAATTTATGCATTCCTACTAAGCTTAGGATCAAAGAAGATTGTTGTCAGGTCTTATAGCAATCCTGATATCCATCAAGTATGTCCCTAAAAAACATCTCACAAATCATAACTATATTTCGACTTGATTCTGGGCAAAGCCAGGATATGTAGGAAACCCAAGTGGGTCTTGTCAAACCAAAGAGGTTTCGACTTCACGAAATTTCTCCAACCTCATGTTGGGGCACATTTCATCCTAAGATAGTCCCTTAGATAGTCCCTTGAACCTCCCTAGAAAACTCTTTCCACTCTCATCGTTATTAAATAGCATAAATGCATCTTGGAACTACACTTGACTTGATATTTAGCAATCGCCAAGGTACGTAGGCAACGCAATGAGGTTCGGTCTCTCGACACAAATCAATTTGTAAATGCATTACCCTAACCATGGGTTAGGCGCATGTTACAATCCACACTCTAAATAGAGCATCGTACATCCTAGACTTTACTTGGGACACATTTTATTCGGACTTGGTTACTCCTACAAGATCCATTTTTGACATATCATACCATCCTTGGCATGGGGCACATTTTATTCATATTTTGTTTCTCTATGAGATCCATTTATGTCATATAAGCGCATCCTTGGATTGGGGCACATTTTATTCCGACTTGGTTGCGCTCATGAGACCCATTTTTGACATATTACCCCAATCATTGGGCTTAGAAATATTTTATTCGAGTTTGGTTTCCTCTAAAGATCCATTTCTGTCCCCTAAACCCAACCTTGTGTTGGGAGATACTTTACCCTGATTTGGTTTCTCTTGCGAGAGCCATCACAACCATGGGTTGAGGCACATTTTACCCAAAAAAAAATAATCATCATTCTTGACTTCTTTCAGCAGGACACATCCTTATCATATGATTGCTTTTGGCAAGACATATCATCAGCTTGACCTTTTTTGGCAGGACACATATCATCCAAACCCCAAAAGTCTCAACACACACATCATTCAGACCTCAAATGGTGGGACACGTGCACACACATACACATACATCATCCGTACCTCATATGACTGGGCATATCCTACAATCACAGATATATGGATGATGAACTACATTTTGACCTGCTTCCGAATTGAAGATTGGGATACGTAGAAAACCCCATGGTGGTTTGATCATCCTCAAATAGCAAAACCCCAACTACAATACATCTCGTGCATTTTTCACATAGATCCACTGTGTAATGTCTTGCCCCAGCCAAGGGCTGGGGCACATTTTACTAGGTAATAGTCCCTAAATTTTTTCGAAGATGCACTTTTCACTTTCGTTGCTATTACGTAGCAGGATATACTTGTATTCGGAACTACGCTTGACCTGATGTTAGGTGATATTTTGAGGTGTGGTCATCCAATTGTAATACACCAACCATTGGCTGGGGCACATGCATTTTATACCTTTTTATCAGCATACATGTATTTCAAGTTAGAACTAAATTTGATCTGATTCTTAATAAAACCTAGTATACATTTCTAACCAAAATACAATTCAAATATTCATTCCCAACTAAAGGGAACCCACGTTAACTCTATTGTTCCCAAGTAAATATAACCCACATTCATGTCATTAGATCTCAACTAAAGGGATCTCATCCTCCATACCCCGACTAAAGAGATCTTCACTATCGCTCCTCACAAAGGGATCTCATATTTACATCCCAGTTAAAGACATCTTACCTTCACATCCCAACTAAAGTCATATCACCTTCATATCTTGGCTAAAAGGATCTCACCTTCACATTCCGACTAAAGGGATATCACCTTCACATCCCAACTAAAGGGATCTCACATTCATATCCCAGCTAAAGGGATCTCATCCTCCATATCTCAAATAAAGGAATCTTTACTGTCATTTTTAGCTAAGGGAATCCTCATTTTCATATCCCAATTAAAATGGGATCTCACCTTCACTACCCATCTAAAGGGACTTCATATTCAAATTATCGCACTCGAGTAAAGGGGCCTTATTATCACTTCAACACTCTTCGACTAAAGGGATGTCATATTCACATTATTGTGGCCGACTAAAGGAGCCCACTTCACCACTCTCGACTAAATAGATGTCATATTCACAATATCACACCTGACTAAAGGGGCCTTATTGGCACTATGCCACTCTCGACTAAAGAAATGTCATATTCACATCATTGTACCCAGCTAAAGAGGCCTCATTTCCCTCATTTTCACTTCACCACTCCCGACTAATGGGACGTCGTATACATATCACTGCACCCGATTAAAGGGACCTCATTTTCACTTCACCATTCCTAATTAAAACGATGTTATATTCACATTATCTCACCCAAGTAAACGGACCTTGTTGCCACTACACCACTCCCGACTAAAGGGACGTCATTTTCATATTATTGCACTGGACTAAGGAGCCTCATTGCCACTACACCGCTCCCGACTAAAGGGATGTCAAATTCACATTATTGCTCGACTAAGGGGCTTTACTTTTACTTCACCACTCCCAACTAAAGGGACATCATATGCACATCATCGCGCCCAACTATAGGGACCTCGTTTTCACTTTACCACTCCCAACTAAAGGGATCTCACATTCACATCCCGACTAAATGGATCTCATATTTACATCACCACTCCCAACTGAAGGGACCTCATTGTCACTTCGCCACTCCCAACTAAAGGGACATCATATTCACATAATTGCGTTCGACTAAAGAGACCTCATTTTTAATTCATCACTCCCTGACTAAAGGCACACTCGTTAGTTGGGGTATATTAATACCTCAATTGGGTTTCCCCAGTGAATTTCATTTTTTCAGACCCCAACCTTGGGTTAGGTAAATTTTACCTTGCTTCATTTCTTAGATTAGAGATACGACACCAAATTAGCCTCTTTCGAAGGTATCATCCTGGCAACTTTACCCAACTGGTAAAAGTAATTTGATTTTCCTCAACCAAGAATTGTGATGGTCTCCAACCAATAGCAGGAGGATCCTCAGTTACCTGACACGCTTTGTAAAAACTAACATTTTCACTGACCTCAAAAGGCTCATCGTCCGTGTCAAATCTATGGACAATGAACTACGTCGCAACCTAATTCTTAACCCAAGATATACTTAGGCAACCCCCCTATGGTGGCAGTCTAGTCATCCTCAAAGAACAAAACCTCATCTACAACGCATCTTGTATTTCTTTCACCAAGATCTACCATTCAAAGCCTCATTGTAGCCTTTGGCTGGAGCACATTTTGCTTTGTTTCTGGGTTTTCCCCTGAAATCTTTCATTTAATTCTCCAACCTTGAGTTGAGGCACATTTTACCAAGGAATAGTCTTTGGGTTATTTCCCCAGAATGTACTTTTCACTTTCCTTGCTATCGAACAACAGAAAACTTCGACAATTAAGGGTCTAGGAGCCCTGGCACTACCATTTTCATTTCTTTCCCTTGTCCCAAGTGACAATACTTGTATCCTCAAACTACATACAGACTTGATTCTAGTTGAGACCAGGACATAGGTAATCGACCGTGGGTTTGGTCAACCCTTTCCTTTTTTTATTTGGCAAAATAAAATAGTTTGTGTCTCTTGTTTTTGTCCCACAAGTAGATCTCATGATAAAAAAGAAAGAAAGTTGTAGACACTGCATTTTGTTCCACCAGTATTATTTGGATTTAATGAAAAATTTATTGACAAATCATTTTGCATGAATTCTTAGAAGATATGATTCTAAATCAAAAGGCCTTATTATAAAAGTTCAAGGGGTCATGTCGTCAATTTAGACCAACTTTTTCAAATTAAAAATTTAGGGACAAAATTGAAAATTGAGTAAGCTTAATTCTTAAGGACTTAGAATAATGTCTAAAGTGCTCAATAAAGGCAAAAATAATTACTACTCAACTTTTTAGTTTAAATTAGGTTCCTTTTCAAATCGAATTGAGACATTAGTTCAAATTGAAAAGTTTAAGGACAAATGAAAAGTTTGAGGACTTAATTAAGAATTTTAGAAATTTCAATGGAAAAAATTTAAAAGTCAAATTTAAAATATAAATTTTTCACACTCCAATAGCCACCAAAATTGGCCTTTTTAAGCTCCAATTAAAGTTTTGAAAAGTTGAGGGATTAAAAGTAAAAATTCAAAAAATTCATTCGCCACCCCAATTGGTCAATAATTTCATAAATTAAAGTATTTGTAAAGGCTCAAATTCAATTTTTAAAACTCAATTTAAAGTAAAACTATTTGAATCAAACTTTCAAAATATTTTCAACTTCACCAGTAACTTTGGGCTTACTTTACGAATTTGTGATTTTGGTTAAATCTTATGTAGGTGACGTTTGATTAACGTTTTAAGCTTCTTGTTACATATGTTTTTTTTCTGGTAAAATTTTATCCATGTCACATAAACTTTTCATTTGTCCTTTTTGACGACTCATTTTTCTTAAAAGAAATCAAGCCAATTTTTTATTTTTTATTTATTTATTTATTTATTTTAAAATCTGGCGCATAAAAAGCACAATTCCTTTTTTTTTTTTTTTTTTTTTTTTTTTTTTTTTTTTTTAAATAATAATATTTCAAACAAAAAAAATCCAAAGGTGTTTCAAACAACACTTGGATTTTTTTCGGGGTGCATCAAACGCGATTTTGTTCTCAAAATACTCTAGAGTTGAAACATAATTCTCATCCCATTTTATTGGGAGTAGAAACTGAAAAACAGAAACGTTAATCAAACGTCACCTCAATTACCAAACTTTTACAATCTCACTCATTTTTAATCTCATTAAAAGGAATTACGACATTTCAATCGACTATCCAAAGAATTGATAGATATATAATACATACATGATAATATACAAAATACCAGGTTGTTATGTGAAATATCAAGTTTTCCCTTTATGATTATTTAATTACTGGAGATTATTTTCAGAAATAACCCCACCCAGGATTGTTTTTAAGACTTATCTCAAATAATTCAATCGTGTCTCTGGTCTTCTTTAAATAGTAGACTTCATTCTCATTTCATAACAATGATTGAAATACATAATTCACTTCCCGAAGCACGGTACATATACATGTAGAGAGTTTGTCTATAAGAGTTCATACACAAGTTCAGTCACCAAAATTTTTGGTTTCAAGTGCCAGTATGAAACATTTGATATAGAGGTAGATACTCATTCAACCATTATCACCAGTATAAAAACGTGAATTTGCTTTAAGGATATTGAGTTCAACATATTATTTGCGTTAAGTACCTTACTATTTAAGAAAAACAAATACTAAAATTTTATGCCACTGCATTTATTATATAATTTAGTTTAGGGCAATTCTTTTAACAATCTTGTTAACCCCTATTTGATGGTTTCGATGATTTACTTAATTTGGGTGTTTGGTTGGACTAATAGTTTTATTGAAGAGTGTTTACAAATAATTAGTCAAGACTAGAAGGATGACCAAGTTGTTGAGGTGGCTAAATGGGAAAAATTTGGAAATGCTCAAAATGATATCAATGGAAGATATGACGAAGAATTATTTTTGAATTTTTTTTTATATTGCTAAGGTAAAACAATGTTGGCATTCTTAAACTCTTGATATAACCCAACTTGGACCACTCGCTGCACATAAAAATGAACTTATATGCTCATGTGTTTAATTACGTGGTTAGGAGTGTTTAAATTATGTTTTAAAAGGGTGTTTTTTTTTATGAAAAATGCAGTAAGAATCGATCAACTGATTTGAAAAATTAGTCAACTAATTGCTACTATATTTTGAAAATTAGTTAAAAGATGAAAAATGATCAAATGGTCGACTGACTGGGCAAACGGTCGATTGAAAATTATAGGTTCCCAGAAAATTGAGAAATATAGGAATCGATGGACTGATGGGTCAATGAACGCTCAAAGTTAATATTCAATTTAAGTACAAAATATTATAGTATAGCGTGCTTAAATATAGATGTCGAACCATAGGGATTGAATTGTAATTATTACTTTTTATCTTATTTTTCAGTTGGATTAAATAGAAATTTGTTTTGGAATTTTAATAATAAAATTATACAAATAATTAAGTTAGAATACGAAGTGATAAATGACTAGGTAGAGGGCATGTATTTGTTCTTCAATTATCCTAATGCGTTTTACTTCTTTATCTTATTTTAATTATATGTATAATGAAGTAATTTAATTTCAAGACAAATTACGACAAAAGTTTGATCATATAATTGGCATGGACTATTTTTGGGATTCGACTCCTAATATACGGTGAATCGATCCCTAATCATAATCTATCATATCATATATATCAGTTAATCGACCGTTTAATTGGTAAATACTATATTTGGGATTCGATTCCTACTAATTTATGGTGAATCAATTTCAAAGCATAACCCATACTATTAAATTATATCGATTCCAATAAAACTTATTGTAAAACTGTTAAAATTAAATCTCAAGTATTAGATCTAACATTATAGATACAAATAAATTTAGATCTAAATTTTTACGAGACTATTTAAAACGTAAATTTATTCAGACCAATGTGTAAGACTAAATCTTCATTTTACAATCTTACACAAATAAAATAAATGAAGAAATAAAATTACATTATGATAATTTAAACAAATACAATCTAACCCGGTTAAAGCCTTTAGTTGTTAATTGAAGTTTTTCTTCTTCCCAAATGATACTCAACGTAAACCCCAAAATTGACGAATGCACCAGCCCAATTTGACAAAAGCGAAAATAAAAGAAGAAAACCTAAAAAAAAACTAAAAAGAATAAAAAGATATTGAAAAATAAGCTTCTGGAAAACAACCGAAAAAATGAATATAGTGGCCCTCATTTTCATTTCGCAAAACCCATGTTCTTCTCCTCCCCCTTAATTGTAGTTCATGGCCATAAATAGCCAATTAATTGAACACAACATCCCCAAGAATGGCCCAGGAAAAGGAATAAAAAATTATTTGCTCCCCTCGCTGCTGATCTGCCGAACTTGTCACTAAAATGGTCCTTAATGACCATTAAGTGGCCTAGCCTGATTTGGTGCGTAACAGTTCCCATTGGTGGGAACCGCTGTTACATCCCTCACCAGGTTGGGCGCACTGAGTGCGACCAGGCCAAGGCCTTGGGCCAGAGGGTAGCGGTCCTCGTTCGCGGGTCACTGCCTTTTTCCCCATTTTTGATCATTTTTGTTGTTTTCTTTATCTCCTTTTTTGTGTTTCTTTATTTTCGACTTTATTCCTGCAAAAATAATAATTTATATTATTATCAATAAAAAACATTAAAAAAATTAATAAAATTATAGAATGAGGGTAAAAATTTGTTATAAAATTGAGAACAATTAGTTAACTCAAAGATACAGGTTACCAGAAATTTTCAATTGATCAGCTAAAATGAAAAACCAGTCAATCGAATGATCTTTAAATTTGTTGAACGCTGGCTACAAACGATCGACCAAAGGAGGATTAAGTTGATCGATGTGTTGAAAATTTTTACATATTCTGAACGTTATACTGTGATATTTTTTCCTCGGTAGTTACGGTTAAATACTTTTAAATGGTCTAAAATATTTTTAAATAGTCAAAAATATTTTTTTATTTGAAAATGAGGGTTTTACTGAAAAGACATTTCGATCCCTAAACTTTTCAATCTCGTAGTCTTACCGGTCAAATATCTTTGGATTATCTTTGGGCTAATATTTGAATTATTTAGAGGCTGAATTTGGACTTAAATTGGGCAGAATACATATTCAAACTAACCGTTAGGCATTTGGATTTATGTTAAGAGATATTGGGAGAGATTTCTTTGTTGTATTGTCATTGGAGCCTCTCTTTAAAATTTCCTATTTATTACCTACATTTTCCAAAGTTTATTCATCAAGGGAAATTAGATTTTTGATAAAGAAGCTATATTTTTTGAAATAATTTTTAAGGCAAAAAGTTTTTTAAAAGTCTAGATCATAAGAGTATGAAATCGTTTATGAGAAAATTATTTTGAAGAAACCTTGATCATCTTGAGGAACCGATATCATTACATTCTTATTCAACACATTCTAGAAGAATTCTAGGTGAGATCTTTTTAATTATTATATATGTGTGCTCAATTTTGTGCTTAAATGTTATCTGTTTGTCTATCGTATTTTGAGCTTGTGTAAAAGATCTATTTGAAATTCTGTCGAAAAACCGTTTTCAAGAAATCTTTGAATCTATTTGTTGAGAATAATTTTTCAAAAGATAAAAATGATTTGTGATATTTGTTTTACCTTATTTTGGGCTTAACTGATAGAAAATCCAGATTTATATTTTCATGTGCTTTATATATTGTAAAAATACTTCTATCACTTAGATCGGGATATCAATTGAGTTGATTTCTGTTAGCATTGGTAAAATCTCCTTGTAAGAAGAAACTAATTTTTTTTTTTTTTTTTTTTTTTGTATTTGTGAGATTGAAGCTCGGACCTAAGTGTAATTGGTCTGGGTAAGTTTGTGATTAGGTATAAAATAAACGTAACTAATCGGGGTTGTAAAGTTTTGATTCTTACTCGTGAAATGAATCAGAATGAGTTTGACTCTTACGTGTGAAAATAATTAGTGTGTGTTTTTAGTGGATTGAATTTACTACGAGAGTTCAGGGGAATAGACGTAGGCAAGAGTAACTTGTTGAACTACTATAAAATACTTTGTGTCAAGTTTCTTTATCTTTTACTCTTTGTGTGTGAATTAGATATAATGCTTCTGCATATAATCAAGATAAAATTGATTCGGATTTAATTAACTTGATCTAAATTTTAAATTACTCAATTAATCCCTTTCTTAGATAGATCTTTTAGCCAACAATTAGCATCAGAGCTAAATTAGCTGAATAGACCTAACATCCTAGTTAAACGATCACATGTCACATACTATGGATGATATTTTATGTATTTATGCAAATAATTATACTTTTTCTACTTGCTCTTACGTGTCAAATAATCTGTGTTCCATTAGGGGGAATGATGTGGAAAATGAAGAAGAAGTTGCTCATACACTACAAGAAAAAAGACTTTTAACACAGTTAAAAAACGTGATAAAATAGTTTTCATCACAGTTTTTGGTCCCAAAACAAACTGTGATAGAATGAGGTGTGATTAAAAGTAGTTTTTTTTCTTTTTTTTTTTTTTTTTTTTTTTTTTTTTTTTTATCACAGTTAAAATCGAGATGGTAGATTTTTTATCACAATTAAAAACCGAGATAGTTAGTTCATCTAATATCTCAGTTTTCAGATGTGATTAAAAACATCATATATATGTGATCAAAGTAAAAAAAACTGTGATTATTTGAACAATATTTATCTCAGTTTTGTATCAAACTGAAATGTTTACTCTATTTTCAATCTTCTACTAATCTTTTCATCTCTCTCATTATCATCTTCTTCTGTGATACTTAGGAATAAAATTGATATCTTCTTCTTCCAATCGGCTAAATGCTTTTTGGAATTTTTCCGCTCTCTCTAACATCGAGTATGTATAGTTTCACCTTGTAGGCACATCTAAACATACTTGCGCTTTAAACTCAATCTTTTCTATCTCTAAGCATAGTTTAAAATTTTGCATTCTTTGTGGAGAAGACCTCACATTACGAACGACATATCTTACCTTCACAATAGACTCATCCACTTCCTTCAAACCATCACGAATTATTTATTTCGTATGAACACATGCACACACAGTACATTAGGCAGAACACATGAACAACAAAAAGAACAGAAATGGAAGAGAAAACTTTGTAAACAGAACAGGAATTTAGGCAGCACAAAATTACAATCGAAATAGAACCAACCAAATAATAGCAGCAACCGAAATAGACCAAATTGCAATAGGAACCCAAAAAGAAATACAACAGCAGAAATGTGGGAACTAAGTGTAGCAATTGATTTTCGAGAATACAAAAAAATTGATCAAAAATAAGAATGATGACTCAACTATTGTGGATTTGTGAAATATAAGCACAAAGTTTTGAAATTCATGCACAATTTACCAGTTGAATAATGGAGTGCAACCCAAAACTAAAATGGAAAAACGCCATACTTGATCAATACAAGCTCCAACAAGTCCACCATTACAACCACCTTCAATACACTTCTTAGGCTGGGTAGAACCAGTAGATACAAGTTATTCAGCGATAGAAATGAAGTCAACAAAGCAATTCTGCTTTTTTTTACAAGGGAACCATCTCAGTGCCATCCTTCTCCATACTCTCTTCCCTTATGAATATTAGCTACGCAGGAGACTGCACTTAAATTCTTCATAATTATAGTATGACCAATGTTGAATAATTGCGCGAGACTAACATTAAATCCACCATATCCATACAACAAACAAGGGTGTGAACATCCAATAGAATATCCTTTCTTGACACTATAAACATTGGTACCTTCATAAATCATTTCTTGGCGCAAAAACCTGATGGACGAAAAATCATTAAAATAAGAAAATCAGATAACAATATCTCCTCAGATAATGGCAATAAGACATCTTCATATATATCCTCTATGAATTTAGGCCAGAAGTGTGTTTATACACAAAACTAAAAAGCGATATCATGGATGATAAGATTACAAAAGCTCAACTCATGAAGATTTTGAGAAATAACAGTTCAAATTCATGCTTGGTGGTGGCTGCAAATAAGCGCTGTCACTTTTACCGCAAGCGTACGGATCAAGTTTTAGTATAGTGGACCTTTCGGTCGGGTATCGTATCCACAGGGATTGGTTAATATTACTATCGAGTATCACGATTGTCGTAACCTAATTTTATCTAGACACTAAAAATAGAATTTAATTTAATACAATACTAAACTAAAATACTAATTAAGTTAATTATACTATAAATACTAATTTGAGATTGTTGAGGGGAGTAGATTGCCTAAGGATTAACTTTATTTACTTAAATGCGTTTGATTTCGTTTTAGTTAACATTAACGGTGTTTGGCGTATCCGACAATCTAGGTTCGTAAACTCTCTCGCCACCTCTTTCGAGTGTAAGACGAGAGAATATGTGACTTTGTGTCAACGCCGAAGTCCCCCTCAACGTCTTAACGACTCTAGGTCACGTGAGTCTTGTTCCAACGACATCGATTGCACACTTTCTAACGCCCTCTCGGGTCGTTAGATTGTCGTGTTGTGTTAACCCTAGTTCGAATCCGGGGTTACCTCTCCCGAGTGTCAAAACCCATATTCTCAATATATCTAAACTAGCATATAATCATAGAAAACACGGCAACACAATCAACATACGAAGAACAACCAAGAACGAAACACAAATTCAACCAAAACTACATTTTCATAAATAATACGTTAATCCATATTACAATCCATGTTTAAATCATGGCCCTAACCATTTATACAATGTAAAATGAGCTAAACATGCTCAACAATTACCAAAATGAAGAAAATAAAGAGAGGAAACGAGCTACTTAGACAATATCCGAAGATTTGCCGCTGGAAACGTCGATCGTTCGCTTTCTCGTTGATCCTCCACCTCATGTTGAGAGCTCTCCCTAAAAAATCCCTTATCCTAACCCTAAAATATGGCCTAAGGCCTTAAGAGCTCAAAAAGAAGGAAGAGAGGAGGAGAGAAGGGCTTCAATAGGCCAAAAAATATCTACAAAATATCTATTCTGTGCAGAGGTTTTCGCCTAGGTGAAGAAAACTTCACCTAGGAGAAGTTAGGTCGGTTAACTTTCTGCCGTATTTTCGCCTAGGCGAAGTTACTACAGGTTTGCATTTTGTTTTGACTGTAACTTTTTCATCCGAACTCCGATTAAGGTGATTCAAAAACCTATGGAAAGCTAAGAAAAATATATAAAACTTACATGTTTTGAGTGTTTCCAAAATCGGATTGAATCGTAGTCCAACATAGCATTGAAGTTACAACACCTGTATTGGCTTTGCAGGTTTGGTTACCGCCTAGGCGAAGAAGTAGGCGGTGGACTTGGAAATATTCTCAGCATCTTTAGAGCCTAGGCGGAGGTCTGGATGCCTAGGTGGTGGGCTTCTTTCACAATGTTGCCTCCTTGCTCATTTATCCACCGTAACTTCGTCCGCTTTGGTTCGATCACATCGTTTTCGCTCCGATTTCATACATTTTCACCCCACGCATATGTTTTAATACAAAAAGAATAAAAACATATTAAAATACATAAAAATAACTATAAACGTACTCGAAAACTAACAAAACCGGTTTGGAAATACGTAAGTATTTTACACCTATCATTCAAGCATAAATCACACCATGTGGTGTTCTACAATTTCAACGTTCAAAAATAGTAAGCGTCATTCTAGATCCTATTTAAGTATGTGTGATTAAACTCAAATATACTACTATCCATTGATTAGATGGGATTATCTCTAAATAAAGATCATGACTAAAACCTTTAAGGTATAGGAAATCCATATGCCTGACCTGGGATCTATTCTCCACTAATGTAGGCTCAGAGGTTCATGAAGATCAGTAGGTTTTGGTTCGGTTTTGGAATAATGGCCAAGGGTATTCTGGAATAGAAAATAGGTTAACGTCATTAACTTAACGTTACCCGAGGCATATCACTTAGCACTCTCACACTCGAAACCCCACAGTTTAATTAAAACAACCCTGAACAAACATTTAAGAACGCCGTACTCACTTGTCATATCAAAGAGAAACTATTTATTTTTTTAACACACCCCCAAACTCATTCGAATTTCTACAATTTTAAGAGTGTGCAAAAATGATTAAGTAACACACCCCAAAACATATTCGAATTCTTATAACCTTAGGAATATGCAAACAATATGAACGACAAATGACAAGCGAGTACTCGAATACCAAACAAATTAGAATTTCGGCCTAAATCCAATCGCTCACATCAAGTAGCGAAATGCTAACTTAATTCACTCAAATTGTGCCTTCAGTTTAGCGATGTAAGTTTGGAAAAAGTTCAATCGGCTATGGTATTTGTGAAGTATTCAGAATTGAAACGGTTTTTAGCCTTCGACAGGGTAACGAAGGGTAATGATTCATCAAGGTAGGCTTAAAAGGCTCAAGCAATCAAATGAATGCCTAAATCATATCTCCTAAACAACCTCGCCTAGGATTTCGCCTCGAATTTCCCCCAAATCAAGTTCTAGAATCCCTATTGTCATAAAATTGAGTGAAGGATAATCGGTTTCAAATCAATTAGATAGTGTTATACTGAGTTTATGTGCTCGTGCATTTAGGATCCACAATAACTTTTACTAAGACGATACGTCAAGTACACAGAATATACATGAATGAGATTTACGCTTGACCTCAAAACAATCAGGGGACAGAGTCATAATCGGGTATAGGTCCAGATGACGTCAAAATGTAGCACAAAACAACATCTAAACTAACAAACCAATCCTAAACAAACATGCACACGATAAAAACAGTAAAACATGCTAAAACATATACACATACTAAAACATACTACACATCACCACCAACTCAACACCGGTGATGTCCAAAATTAGTCGTTAGCGATCCCAATGACAGTATATAGTATGATATTGAAGACAGGGGTTTAAAACACATACCTGGGAGGCGAGAGGATCTCGCCTTCGACTCAAATTGACGGAGATGTATCTAACTTATTTGTGACCCTGGGTTTCCTCCCAAGAAGCGCTTGGTTTAATGTCCTCAGCCCTACACATGCCCTCAAGACTGGCGAGATATTCAATGATCGAACCGCATGAGCACCTATCGATCTAACATCTTCAAGCATCCTACCGGAAAAAAAAACAAAAAACAAAACTATAAACGAAAATTATATACAAAAATGCCTAGATTAAAATCAAGTTATTAACTCCAAATATCAAATGTAACACTCCTTCCAATCCCCGGCAACGGCGCCAAAAATTTGGTGGCTGCAAATAAGCGCTGTCACTTTCACCGCAAGCGTACAGTTCAAGTTTTAGTATAGTGGATCTTTTGGTCGAGTATTGTATCCACAGGGATTGGTTGAGATTACTATAGAGTATCACGATTGTCGTAATCTAATTTTATCTAGGCGCTAAAAATGGAATTTAATTTAATACTAATACTAAACTAAAATACTAATTAAGTTAACTATACTATAAATACTAATTTGAGATTGTTTAGGGGAGTAGATTGCCTAAGGATTAACTTTATTTACTTAAATACGTTTGATTTCGTTTTAGTTAACATTAACGACATTTGGCATATCCAACAATCTCGGTTCGTAAACTCTCTCGCCACCTCTTTCGAGTGTAAGATGGGAGAATACGTGACTTCGTGTCAACGCCAAAGTCCCCTTCAACGTCTTAACGACTCTAGGTCACGTGAGTCTCGCCCCAACGTCATCGATTGCACACTTTTTAACGCCCTCCCGGGTCATTAGATTGTCGTGTTGTGTTAACCCTAATCCGAATCTGGGGTTACCTCTCCAGAGTGTCAAACCCCGTATTGTCAATATATCTAAACTAGCATATAATCATAGAAAACACGGCAACACAATCAACATACAAAGAACAACAAAAAACGAAACACAAATTCAACCAAAACTATGTTTTCATAAATAATACGTTAATCCCTATTACAATCCATGTTTAACTCATGGCCCTAACCATTTATACAATATCAAATGAGTTAAACATGCTCAATAATTACCAAAATGAAGAAAACAAATAGAGAAAATGAACTACTTAGCCAATATCCGAAGATTTTCCGCTAGAAACGTCGATCATTCGCTTCCTTGTTGATCCTCCACCTCGGGTTGAGAGCTCTCCCTCAAAAATCCCTTATCCTAACCCTAAAATATGGCCTAAGGCCTTAGGAGCTCAAAAAAAAGGAAGAGATGAGGAGAGAAGGGCTTAAATAGGCCAACAAATATCTAAAAAATATCTATTCTGCACAGAGATTTTTGCCTAGGCAAAGATCTCCTAGGAGAAGTTAGGTCGGTTAACTTTCTGCCAGATTTTGGCTTAGGGGAAGTTACTGCATATTTGCATTTTGTTTTGACTATAGCTTCTTCATCCGAACTCCGATTAAGGTAATTCAAAAATCTATGGAAATCTAAGAAAAATATATAAAACTTTTATGTTTTGAGTGTTTCCAAAATCGGATTGCATCGTAGTCCAAAATAGCATTGAAGTTACAGTACCTGTACCGGCTTTGTAGGTTTGGTGACCGCCTAGGCGAAGAAGTAGGCGATGGACTTGAAAATGTTCCCACCATCTTCACAGCCTAGGCGGAGGTCTGGACGCCTAGGCGGTGGGCTTCTTTCACAATGTTGCCTCCTTGCTCATTTATCTACCGTAACTTCGTCCGCTTTGGTTCGATCACATCGTTTTCGCTTCGATTTCATACATTTTCACCCCATGCACCTGTTTTATTACAAAAATAATAAAAACATATTAAAATACATAAAAATAACTATAAACGTACTCGAAAATTAACAAAACCAGTTTGGAAATACGTAAGTATTTTACACCTATCACTTAGTATACAAGTATAGCAAACAAAACCCTTAAACTCATACTACAGGGAAAAAGGTAACAATAGCTAAAAAATAGATTAAAAAAAAAAAAAAAAAACAGGCAGCTGAAAAAAAAAAAAAAAAAAAACTTAACAAACAAAAACACAGCTCAATAAAAAACCCTAAGGCTAAAAAAAAAAAAGCAGCTAAATAAACCAGTAACTTGAAAAAACAGCGCTAAAAAAAATAAAAATAAAAAATACAACAGCTCCAACAAACAACAATTAAAAAAAAACATCAACTTGGGAACAAACAGAAACAAAGAACTCAAAAAATACACTGAAATTCACCCATTCCTATAATGCTACTTGTTGTAACTGGAAGTCATAATTTGGTAACTTAGGGGGCTTCCACAAAGTGTGTGGAATGAAACATAACTATTGTTGAAAAAATAACAGAATTGGAAAAGTAAAACTAATGAGAACATGAGATGAAATTACTTATTGGGAAGAATGAGTTTTTACCTGTGTCAGGACAACATGCGGAAAATGATCCACCGACAGATAAATAGGGAACATAACAAAAACAATACAGAAAGTGGGGAACACAAATTGGGAACAGATCAGAAACAAGGTACAAAATTCTCAGTTTATACAAATTGTTATAGCTTTTGCCCAGGGACATTTATTTCTTTCTCCTAATGATGTCTCTAATCCTTTAATTAAGCTGTAATGCTTCAAATAAATCATAATGAGAAACAAGATCCCAGTATCATTACCCTCTCCTCTCTGTACACCTCACAATGTTCAAGCAAGAAAAAAACACAATTGATGAATAATCAAACACACCAAGACCAAATAAGAGCAGAACAAAACCCAAACAAACAATCAATAGAGCATGAAATATATAGTAACAGAAAATAAGTGAGTTATCCTTGGATGGCGTCTTTGTTATCGTTGTCGTCGTTGGAATCTTCAGCGTTGTCATCATCTTCTTCCTACATGACCTCCACAACCGGCTCATTGTTCAATCGAATATCGTAAGTTACTAGTTACTTGAGCATTCAAAAAAATCGAACAGATACTATGGATTGAAAACGTACCTCGAACTTCTTGTCAGCCTCGATTTCTTTGATCACATGTCTTGGCATGACGGCTGATTCAGTGGTTCAAGAAAGCAGTGGAACGAATAGAAAAAGATCTCCGTGAGGAGTTAGGGATATGTATTCTGGGTTTTGCGGCTGTGAGTAGCGGCGAATCGAGAGCAGCTAGGTTTTGGCTTATGTTAGATTGTGAGAACATGGAAGAAATCATGGGAAAGGGGTTTTAAGAAGGAATGGAAAAAGCGGAAGGGAAAAGACCAATACCTTACCATCCACATTTAATTAAAAAAATGTGATAAAAACTAATGCCTTACCATCACATTTAATTAAAAAAATGAGATAAAAAATATTTTTTATCACAAAAAATTTTTAAAACGAGATTATATTCCACTTATAATTTTATAACCACTGTTTATTTAAAAAATGAGATAAATTATATTTATTAAGCATGATAGAAAGCTTTTTTTTTTTTTCTTGTAGTGACAAGTCTATTGAAAAATCAATTGTTCTCATGAACTTCTTTGCAGAAGAAAGCTTAAGACTTAATTAAAAAATTATTTTTCTTGAAAAAAAGAAATTTGGTACTATTTTACCTCGTAAAAATAATATTTTAGAAAAATATTTTAAAACAAAAGAATTCTCAAATGCAAGAGATCAATAACTTGCTTGATAAAATTCAATTTTTTGAGGAAGAAAACTCTTTTTTTTTAAAATGATGCCACAAATCTACAACAAGGTATTGTAAATTTGAGAATGCTTGATAAGCAACATGAAGCATGAAGTGTTGAATTTGAAAATTCTAGATGTGATCTTGATATAGCACAACTAAAAATTTATTCGATTGAAAATTATTACAAAATTTTTAATAATGATCTATAATTTGTCAATAAGATTTTTTTTGGCCTTATTGGGAATATTTGTGTTTTGGAATGAAATTTTGAACAGACAAATCATGAACTTAAAGAAGTTGACAAATTCAAAGATTTTGAGATATCAAATGATTTTAGAGCAACATCTTCGTATCATTATCAATATCCTACACCAGTGTAGAAAGTTGATTATGATAAACCCTATAATGGATATTCGAGACATAGTTATCATAATGTTAAATGCTATCACTGTGGCAAGTTTGGTTATAATAATAAATGGTGCTATCATTTGCGTTAATCTCACACTAATCAAGTTGGATCCAAAATGAGATGGATACCAAAAAATGGCACACAATTTTTTTATGCAGGGTCACATACAAACAATGTTGGAATTGAAGAGTTGTACTGAAAAGATTTAGGAAAACAAAACTAAGAAAATACCAAGAAATCTCAAGAGACATTTGCCAAAAAAAAGTCTCTAATGGAAATAATCAAAGGGTTGTAGGATACAAACATGCTAAGAAGAAATTAATTTAAAGACCTATCAATAGTATGACTAAGGTAAATCATAAAGTTGTTCCCTAGGACATCAAAGATATTGTTAACCTTGTGCAATTTAAATTTATTAGAGCCAAGTAGGTCACACTCAAATGTGGAGAATTAATTGATATGTTATTATGTGCTAGTATTTTAGGATTTTTTTTAGCCTAATAACATAATTATGACACTCTGTTGAATCACTTGAGATGAGATGAGAAAAATATTTTAAAAAAATAAAAAATTAGCCTAAACAATTGACTAATTACAAGAACAGTTGACCGATTGATTGCTTAGACTGTTAAAATAGTCAACTAAATTTTATTTAGTCGATCGGTTCATTATAGAATAACTAAGCCCTAAATTTTGAGTGAATCAGTTGACCATTTGAGATTTCGATCGACTGATTGTCGGTAGTATATAATGTGAAATCTAGGTTCATTTCACCTTTTGAGTTCATTCCCTAAATCCTTTCCAAGTTTAAACCTCCCAATAACCCTTTATATTCCATCAATATCATTTAATCTCTTGTTTTTCATTTAAAAATTACAAGATTTAAGCTATTCAAATCAATGTGGATAAGAAGTTGAACAAAGAAGTCTAATTTTCTTGTGTTCTTTGCGATTTTTGTATCTAGGTAAGAACCCATTTATCTATTTCGTTGTTGTTAATGTTAAATGTAATATATGTGTTTGGCCAATTAAGTCAAGCCCCTAACTCTAGGGTTCCCCACTTCTCCTATAAATAACCACTTCTCCTATAAATACTCATGTTGTATATCATTGTAATAC
This sequence comes from Eucommia ulmoides, assembly GCA_016647705.1. Lineage (NCBI taxonomy): Eukaryota > Viridiplantae > Streptophyta > Magnoliopsida > Garryales > Eucommiaceae > Eucommia > Eucommia ulmoides. Next base: position 6,311,449 of record CM028329.1, read on the forward strand.
ACTTTTCTTTTCCTACATATCAATATATCGTTCATATTTTTCATACATTCCACTTCTTAATTATTTTAACATGATATCAAGAGCAAGTTTTTATTGGACAAATTCTTTCTAAAAATTTCTTTTTCACAACCCTAATCCTATTAAAGCTTCCGCCTTTGCTATTTTATGAGTGTTTATAATCAAAACACTTTCTGATGGTTCTGTTGAACGATATAAAGTCTGATTTGTTGCTAATGTATTTGCTTCAGAATATGGAATTGACTATGAAGAGATATTTGCTCCAGTAGCGAGGCTCACATCTGTTCGTACTCTTCTTGTCTTCGCTCCCATTCAAAAATGGACTCTCTTTCAAATGAATGTCAAAAATGCATTTGTCAATGGCGATCTTCTTGAGGAAATTTATATGCATACCCCTCCTGGTCTAGTTACCCCTTGAAATAAAGTTTGTCGCCTTCGTCATACGTTATATGGTTTGAAACCAGCTCCACGTGCCTGGTTTGCAAAATTTAGCACTGTCGTTCATCAGTTTGGGTTCACATCCAGTGCTCATGATTCAACCTTATTTATTCGATACACTGACAATTGTATTATTATTCTTTTATTGTATGTAGATAACATGATTATTATTGGGGATGATTTACACGGTAACTTTGAACTCAAACGGTTTCTTAGTGGATAATTCGCGATGAAAGATCTTAGCGTGTTCACCTATTTTCTTGGCCTCAAAGTCTCATCCAATTTAGATGAATATTTTCTCTCTCAGACTAAATATGCCTTAGATCTTCTTTCCAAGGCTGGCATCACTGACTCTAATACTGCCACTACTCCTTTAGAGTTGAATATCATACCCAACTCTACTAGATGGTTTACCTCTTCCAGATATCACTCTATATCGCCGACGAGTTGGAAGTTTGGTATACCTCACTGTCACTCATCCAAATATCGCCTATGCCATTCATCAAATCAGTCAGTTCTTGTCTACTTCTCGGATCACTCATTACTTGACTGTTCTTTGCATTCTTTGGTATGTCAAGGAACCTTATTTCATGAACTTCATTCTCAACCCAGTCTACATTTACTTTACCAGCTTATTCTGATGTCGATTGGGCTGGAGATCCCACCAACTAACAATCAACCACTAGTTATTATTTCTTCTTGGGCAACGTCCTCAATTCTTGGCACAATAAGAAACAAACTGTGGTTGCCTGTTCCAGCACTGAAGCTGAATATTGTGTTATGGCTGATGCAACACAATAACTACGTTAGCTTCGGTGGCTCCCCTAACCCTAGGGTTCCCCACCTCTCCTATAAATACTTATGTTGTTTATCATTGTAATACACTTTTATTTTTGTAAATATCAATATATCATTCATGTTTTTCATACATTCCACTTCTCAGTTATTCTAACAATTGTTATTAGCATTTTTCTTATTCTTTTCATTTTTTGTTGGGTGTTGTTGCTTAGGATCATTTGTCTTGTTCTTTTTGTCCTTTTTTTTTTACTTATATTCCTTTTAAAATGGTTCGAAAACGCGTTGTTGTCCAAATATAAGCATTACTATAGCCATTGGATTAGAATGTTCTATAGTAACTTTTACCGTATAGAAAATAGATTTTACTAGTATTTCATGTGTTCTACAAAGAGTAGATAATATGAACTCAACTACCGGAGGTTCCAGAAGTCGATGGTGGATAATATGAACTTGAAGGACCGGTAGTTGCAGAAGGGGTATACTGGTTGTAAGGTTGAAAGTTATGTACCATCCTTTAAATTTGTTCTACTAACATCGCCATTCTTCCTATCTGAGTATAAATGCTAACACGTCGTTGATCAAAGCCTTGGAGTCTCCTATCAACTACCTCCGTATATTGCTGAAAATTGTCGAACTAAACTTGGATATTATCCAGCCTCTAGTAGACTCCATCCAGACTTGTTCTTTATTTTACTTCCTCTGCTCTCTTTTCTCCTTCTTAACCCATCGATCCCCCACATGTTCATATCCTATTAGGATTATTCCATTTGCGTTCAAGCATGAATTATTTAACATGGCACAAGTAGAGCCTTCTTCATCCTCAGGAACTCTAAAATATTAAAGAATACAATGAATAGCATTCCTATATGGTAAAAGATGTGAAGCCCCTCCCAACCGGTACTTTATGTGCTCAATCATAAGAAAGGGAAGATCAACTTTTGTCCTATTAACAATGGAGTGCAAAATATAGGTATCAAAGTTAATAACCAAGGCACCATTACCCTTGCGAGAAGCAATGAAATACGTAACCATGGAATGAAAGATTACGTTTTCTAGACTTAACGAACTGGCCTTAGTATTAACAACATTGAGATCTATATGAGCTTAACCAAAATTTAAATTTTGAAAAAATCAATAGGCATTATTCTGTGAAAAATAGTGCCTCTATTGATATCAAGAATATCAATCGATTCATGTAATGACATTTTAATCTTAACACCATTTACATACGAGTAAAGTCTATTGTCAATGAGGAAAAATTACTGTAAAATACCTTTACCCAATGAGAGAACCAATTGGAACTCTTGGACAAAAAGACATCCTATCTCAAGCAACCAAACTTTCCTAGAATATCAATTCCATTGTCACTCAAGTTATCAAAGTCCAAAGTCAGTTATAAACTTCCTTTCATTATCTTTAGTTAGAAATTTGTAATCGTCAAAATTTGACTTTTGAGTTTTGTTGGATTTGTATTTGGATCCTAAAGCCCCTTATTTCTTGGCTACTTGCTTTTGAACCATTTTAAAAACAAGGAGTTTAAGGACCCCCAAAGATGCAATTATGACCACAATAGAATACTTACAGGCACAATGACAATGAATCAAGCAACCTTATGAGGGAAGTAAGAAACGAACACCGAAAAACAAGAAAACAATCTTACTTGAAATTTGAGAACAAGAGAACACGAAGAGTCCTGCAGAAATCCTGTCTTCAATCTTGAAATCACACTTACACTCTTCAAATTAACTAGATCTGGCCTTTTTATGGAGGAATCTTTGAGTTTGGGCGAAAGTTAACGATTTTGTGGGAATGAATCTTGGAGAGAAGCAGAAATGAGACGAACAAATAAACAAAATAGATTCACGAAGTCATTCGATTGATCGGTACATAGGGCGGTCATCGATCTATTTAAACATTCTACCCTTTAAAAACTTTCTGGATTTTTGTGGTCAATTGATCATGTTGGAGGTCGACCAGTGAAGCCTAATTTTGACCATTTTATTAATTTCAAACTCATTCATTTCTCAATTGATCCACATAAATATTATAATTAAAATACCAAAGAAACTATTAAATACTAACTTAGATTGAAACATAAAAGTGTGTTAATTAGTAGAATATTATGATGCATTCATTTCCTTAACAAAATTTATACTCTTAAATTTAAGGATATTCGACATAAATTTTTCATCCTTAGGAGCCATGAGTGTATGTATCTTATTTTTTTGATGAATGCAATTCTTGTTCTCATCTATAGCGACTATCTGAGTTATCTTATCATCCTTTAAGGTAACTCATTGATTTGTTTTCATAGCACTTTTGTCCACTCTAAAAATTTCTGGTTTAAAATTAGTAACAATCTCATTGCCTTTCTTTGACACTTTTGGTTTATGAATCTTGTTATGATCCGTAATGATTTTATACATCGATTTATCTTTATTTTGAGGTTGTACTTCTTTTCGATAATAATCATTGTTTTGTCTTGCAAATTGAACCCGTTGCTTTCTCAATTTTTCAACTTTATGCCTTTGTATATTTCTTTCATTTATTCTCCTTGGCCAAGCATAATTTATTTTGCTACCTGCATGAAAAGTTTATTTTCTTGGTATTTAGTTGTTTCTGAATCTAGTTGGATAATCATGTAGTTGATAACACCATTTCTCAATGTGACCATATTTTTCACATTAGTAGTAGTATCTAAAAACATTTAAGTGCTTATTAGAAAACTTATTAGAATAAATTCTCTGCACAAGTGCATGATACTGATAATGATGATGTGACGCTATCTTAAAGTATTTGGTTTTTCAAAAACTTTGGATTTCTTAGAATTCTTGAATTTTTCAACAGTCTCCTTAAGCTCATTTTGAGTTTGTTTAAGTGTATGTTCCATTACGCCAATATTCACTTGTAAACCAAAATTTTTCTTATTGATAAATTCGAGACCATTCTTCAAGATTTGGTAATCATTTTCAACTAAGTGGATTTTCAAATGTGCTCTATTGAGTTCACACCTTGAATTTTCTAATTCTACATTTAAGCCTCATTTAGTTTTTCAAGATTTCTAAAATTCACAATCCCTTGTTCAAGATTAGAAACATCATTTTTCAAAAAAGAATTTGTTATTCAAGATATTTACTTTATCAAGCAAGTTATTTATTTTGAAAATTCCTCAGTTTCAAAATATTTATCCAAATCCTTCCTTTTATGAGATAAGACAGTACCAAACTTTTTGTTTTCAATAATCTCAATTTTTTTGGGAAAGTTTTAAATTTTCTCTAGCAAGAAACCTTGTAAAAATAACAAGTTTTGCAATAGATGTAGGACTATTCTTGTCATTATTATCTTTATCATTGCCACTTATAGAGCACTGGTTCTCAGAATAGGTAGGAGACACATAATCATTATCTACTGTGAAATCCATTTTATAATATTAGTTAGGATGTAAAGCATATTCAACTAATTTAACTCTAGTACCAATTGTTGGCCCAAATATCTACCCAAGAGGGACGTGACTTGAGTAGTGAAAAAAATTAAACACACAACTTAACCAAAAAAATAGTCAAATTGCTTCAATTTCCCTAATCATTTATTATCTTATTTGTTTGAAATGGATAAATAAGATAATGTGTGCATTTGAAAGGAAAAAAAAAGGTGGAGCACAAAACATTGAAATTATGTTTCATAAATGAAAACATGGAAGCATAAAACATGGAAACCATGTTGTGGAGAATCCTACACCTTTTGGCTTGTTTAGGAGGTTCTATAAAGACCTCTTATGTTCATTCTTTTGTGTGCTAAGTGAACCAAGATGTAGTCCCAAAATATAGAGAGAAATCCCAAGGGGAAGAGAAATGTATATGATCTTAAGCATGTAACTATTGTGGGAACATTTGGCTCTCCAATATGGATTATGGGTATGCTTTGCAATGAGTGTTTTCTTAGAGATTTTGTATTCTATGGGTTTTGGGTGTGAGGAAAAATTACTAAGAGTGTGGTTGTAACAATTTTCCACATAATAAATTTTCTCTGGTTGTCTTTTGAAAACAATAATGGTTTTTCTCCTATTTTGGAGTTTCTACTATAATTCTTGTGTTTTATTTTCTAATTTCTCAATTATCTTTGATGTTCTGCTAATTGGATACTGAGAGAGAATTTGAAAATTAGTCCGAAATTCCCAACAACTGGTATTAGAGCATTGGTTCCATGGTGTACCATATCTGGGTAGTGGATCTTGAAGTTGCTGTAGATTTACTATTCACATGAATAGTAATTATCAGTGAAAAATGAATTTTGTTGGTGATAATGTTCTGACAAAAAAAAAACAGTTTTGTGAAACAATGGTTTGCAGGAATGACTTATAACAATCCAGATGAAACCAGATCTGAAGTATGGAGCAGATTTATGAAGAAGTTGTTTAAAACTATGTTGAGTTTGAGGTGGAGAAACTTGATGGATGGATTGATTTTGGCTTGTGGCGAATGGAGTTAATGATAGTCAATCTGATTTACACAAGAATTTGGAGGTGTGGACAATTTTGGCACCTTAAGGAAATTGTCAAAGAGGTGGAGTGGGCTTAGTGAATTGCTCCAAAATCGGTAAATGAAGATACTGATATTGTCACCAACAGTGAGTTTATTTTCTCCATAAAAGGTTGTAGTGATCCTTTTGGCATGTTGTTTATCTCTAAAATGCCATGTAAGAGGACGTGTAACTGCTAGCGGATCCACAAGTTTGCATACGGCCATTAGCTTGGTACAGATGTAAGGTGTATGGTGGAAAAGATTTTGATGGCTGAGGAACTCTTAGGGAGACCAAGCATAGGAGTTGCACCATAATGTTTCAACAAGATTGTTCGACATGAGCTGAGGTAAAATTATTAGAATGGTTAATTCTAAGTGTATGTAATTTTTATGGTGGAGTATGATAATTCTCTGTACCGAGAATTATAACTGTCGATGAAGACGGTGTTATAGTAGAAGCTATGCTAATTATTTTATTTAGCCAAAGTGGAGATTGTTAGAAATGGCTAAATAAGATAATGTGTGTATTTGCAAGAAAAAAAAAGGTGGAGCATGTTTTATGGATGAAAACATCGAAGCACAAAACATGGAAAGTAAGTTTTATAGATGTAAACATGAAAGCACAAAACATGGAAACCATGTTTTGTGGAGAATCCTACACCTTTTGGCTTTTTTAGTTGGTTATATAAAGACCTCTTATGTTCTTTCTTTTGTGTTCTAAGTGTGCCAAGACGTAGTCCCAATATATAGATAGAAATCCCAAGGGGAAGAGAAATGTAAATTATCTTAAGCATGTAAATATTGTGAGAACATTTGGCTCTCCAATATAGGTTATGGCTATATTTTGTAACTAATGTTTTCTTGGAGATTTTGTATTCTATGAGTTTTGAGTGGGAGGGAAAATTACTGAGAGTGTAGTTGTAACAATTTTTCACATAGTGAATTTTTTCTGGTTGTCTTTTGACAACGACAGTGATTTGTCTCCGGTTTTGGAGTTTTCACTATAATTCTTGTATTGTATTTTTTAATTTCTCATTTATTCTTGATATTCTGCTAATTGGATCTTGGAAGGGAATTTGGAAATTAGTTCAAAATTCCCAACATTATTATATTGCCAAAACGAGAATTTACAAGTGTACAATTAAACAGATAAGAGATAGAGAAATTGACACTGAAATTTGTAGAGGTTCCTCAAGTTACTATTTCCGGTGTCCTCTCCCCTAAGCTCTAGTAAGGAATTCGCAATCCACAACCCAATCACTTTCCCAAATAGAAACCAAACATTTACAATCATTTTCACAGGTGTAAGATTAACCCAATTATTTTCTAGGCTAAGAATCAAACCTTTACAATCTTTTTGCCAAGTTGAACATTAACCTAATTCTTTTGCAGGCTCAAATTCAAACTCAGGCTAAAGACAAACCCTATTTTTTTCCTAGGCGGGAGATTAACCTTGATTAGGCAAAGTCTTTCTATGACTAATCCACTCTCACTTAGACCAAGTATGCTTAGGTTTAAGCTACAGCTCACAAATACAAAAAATATTATAGTTTCTTCTTACGGGAGCTTCTACCACTTCAATTCAAAATTAAACTCAATTAATGTCCTAATAGGCTAGTAATAGAAATGTGTGAGAAAATAAAATTTTATTTTATCACAATTAAAGTAAACAGATTTACAGAAAAATCGTTTTAAAGATTTTCAATATATTCTATCAAAAGTGATTTTCAATCACAAAAATGTGACGCGCTCCGATTTTCCAAAAGGAAAAGAGATATAAAATATTAAAGATAGCGTAAAGAGAAGGGTTTTTAAAGCGCCGATTTTCTAAAAAAAAAATACTTAGGCCTTTTTAAAAATAAGGAGTCGCCACCTAGCATTTGATTTAAATAATGTGCTAGGTCATCGAATTTTAGAAACAAATTTAAAAGCCTAAGTAAAAATTGACTCCAAAAAATACGGTCAAACCAAAGATTCATTTAAAGGCTCAGGGGTCGGTTACACTCGGGGAAGGTATTAAGCACCCCAAGACGCCCGTCCGAAGATGGTACCTTATATCCAATTAATTTCAATTCATTTAGTTCGAACGTTATATTTTATTTTGAAATTGTTTTCTTCTTATGAAATCTTTTTGGTATTTTCAAAAATAAAGTGGGACAAGTTTTTGTATTTTTAGGAATGCTCTACCGATATGACCTCTTATCAAATATTAAGGATTCAATAAGGATGGTTCCCATAGGGGTTTTATGTATGTTTCTGAGAGATTTCTTTAATTTAAATAGGCAAACTAAAATCGGTGAATAAAAATGAAAATATGAATGCCAAAATTAACATTATATGCATTCTATTTTTTATGTAAAGTAACCTAAAAACTAAAGGGTTTAATTGAACATGCCAATACAAAATGATATGAATACGAGAACTAAACATGGAACACTATGTGAATTAATGTGATTATGAGCGGTAAGGATTTAATTATTTAATATATAAAAAAATGTAAGTGATGTACGTATCATGACTAAATGTGAAGAAGTAGCATGGATTATGAGTTTGAAAAAAAACCTATATGTATGAAATATAAAAAAAAATGTAAGTTGTAAAAGTGTCCTCAACATGTCGTCTAAATTATACAAGAAAAAAATATTCTATATGGATGCAAATAATATCTATTTTAAGTTTGTCCAATTAATTTAAAGAAATCTCGATTTGAAATTTCGTCAAATTCTATGGATATGAGAATTGAGAGAGGATTACAAAAACAATTTTATAGGAATTAATCTTTTCGAAACTTAAGCGGAATCCTACAAAAATATTTACCGAGGGAATATATTTTCTAGAACCAATCGTTTCAAAATTCCACTCTAGTTGGGGAATGGAAACGAGATCATGAAAAACTCTCTCACGATTTATCGAATCGTCGGATTCATCTTAAGGTTTGTAAAGATTAATTCTTAAGATTTTATTATTTTTTTTGGATTTTTATTTTATTTTTGTTTTTTAGGGTTTTGATAACAAGAATAAAAATAAAATACAGAAAAATAAATAATGAAAATATCTTTCACCTAACGCTCGGGGATTAAATTTAAGCACGAGAAACCCACCCCGGCGTTTTCATTGGATCATCCAACGACTTATTATTTTTTTTTTTTAAGTTTTTATTTTTATGAATTGTAAACAAATTAAAAATAAAATGCAAAAATAAAATAAAAAAATAGATAGATATGGGTATTCTCGTCTAAACACTCAAATGTTCAGATTGAGAATGGGAAACATCATCCCGACGTTTTTCATCGAGTCATCGGACAACTAAAAAAAATAAAACTTGCAGGAATTTAAATTGCGAAGAAAATCAAATAAGCTGAAAAATTAAAGATAAATGAAAACATACATATTCTAGGCGAAGAAACCTGATGCTCGAGTTTTTCTCTCTCGCAGACGGCTTCCCAAAAGGGCTTTGAAAACCACTTTTCTAGGGGTGGCTCATCTCAATTTTTAATTAATAAACTAGGAGGAGGAGGGTCTTATTTATAGGAAAGGGTGGGGCGTGAAAAATACGAGAAAACCCTAAAAATTAGGTCAGGTTGCCAAAGCCCAGTCCAAATTGGACAAGGAAATGGTGAATTCATGTTAAAAAAAAAAAGAGTAAGGTTTTGGATGCAGGGCTCGTATAAAACACTCGCCCCTTTCACCGCCTCACCCATGGCCGCTACATAGCATGGGACCTACCTCTCTTTTCCTCCCCCCCCCTTTTTTATGTGTTGCGGCTGACCAATCCAAAAGGGGCCCACTTCTTTTTATTTCTCTTTATTTCCCCCTCTCTCTCTTGGTTGGTAGAGGTAGGCCCCCCTCTTGATTTCTCTCTCTCTCTCTCACAAACGACGGTTGGGCCCCACCATCTCTTCTCTTATGCTCTCTTTCTTTCTCTCTCTTCCCCATTTACTCCCCTTTTTTCTCATTCTTTCAATCTCACCCATTTTTCTTCTTTCAATTTCCCGTTTTTTCCCTTTATTTCAACTTCCTTCTTTTTTATTTTATTTTTATTTTTTGTATTTTCGTATTTTCTAAAATAAAATAAAATAAAACAATGTAAACTATAAAACAAAGGTTAAATTTTTTGCGGGACGATTAAAATGCTGTGTCTACAAAATGACAAGCTCAAATTCTCAAGATATATAAAACAAAAATAGCACAATTAATTGAGAAAACAAAAAATAATCAGAGATATCTCAAGGAGATTTCCTTCAAAAAAATTCATAATACCTATGTAGTATAAAACCCGGAGTTTTTCACAAAAATTGATTTGATCAGGAATTTCTTCAAATCTCTCTTAAAAATATATTTCAAAAACATATACCCTCTCTTTCAAAAAATAATAATATTCTTTGATATTTAGTTCTTGATAGATTGAAAGATAAAATTCACAGGTCTATATATAAGGAAATTAAACATTGTCTATAACGGCTATATTTTGACATATATGCCTATAAATAGTATATATGTAGCCTATATTTCAAATCCATATAAATAAGATATATTTTACCAAAAATATAAATTTTAAAACTCTCAATTTAGCCCTTTATATATATATAAACCTCCCAAAGAATAGAAAGAAATTTGACTAGTATAAATCACAAAATACATTGGCTAAATCATAAGATCTTTAAAATATAAAATACACCTTTGAAATATTGTCAAAACCCATTAAAATATAATATCCCAACATTTAAATTCATAAAAATTTGTAGAATATCTTTTAAAATATTATGATCAAAGATCTAAATTTTGTCACTTCAGTCAACCGATTCACTCGGCAGTCGATTGGTTCACCCTTAATGACTAGTTTTCTAGGCGTTGGAAACTAATTAGTCAATCGGCCGGTCAACTATTTTAGATTTTGAATCAATCATTCAACCATTTGGTCAACCGAGTAGCTTAAAACCCAAAAACACCAATCCTAAATCATTCGGTTGATTAGTTCACCTGGTGGTAAACTATTTAAACCGAAAATTCAAAATTTCTCAAATTTCAAACATTTTCTTGATCGAAATATTTGGAAAATCGTTTGGACCCTTAAATTTATCACTCCTTAGCATATTAAAAATCTTTCAAATCATTTTCAAGTGTCAATTGTGATCTGAATCGGTAGCATTAAGAGTTCAAGAAAAATTATGTCATTTTAACTAGTGTTGGCCCATAGATCTATCCAAGAGAGGTGAATTTGGTAGTTTAAAAAATTAAAACAAATAACTTAATCAATAAATCAAATCACCAATTTTCCTAACCAATTGTTATCTTTAATTAAAAACGTATTTTGCTACGTGCACAACTAAACAGACAAGGATAGAGAAATTGAATACACAAATTTATCCTGATTCGGCAAGTTACTCTTGTTTACGTCCAGTCCCCTAAGCTCCCATATGGATTTTGCAATCCACAAAACCCAATCTCTTTCCCATGTAGGAACAAAACCTTCACAACTTCTTTTTACCAGGAGCAGGAATAACTTAATTCTTTTACAATCCTAGAATCAAACCTATCTTTTTCCCTAGCTAAAAATAAACCCTATCTTTTTCATAGGCTAAAGACTAATCCTATCTCTTTCACAAGCTAAAGGCTCACCCTATCTTTTTCCTAGGATGAATATTAACCCCTAATTAGGCAATGTCCATTTATGCCTAATCAACTCACACTTAGACCAAGTACGTTTAGGTCTAAGCTACAACTTACAAATACAAATGATATTACAATTTCTTCTCACAGGAGTTTCTACCACCTCAAATCAAAACATACTGAATTAAAGGAAAAAAATCACTTCACAACATTTTCAAGATATTCAAAATTGAAAATGATTTTTTAATAAAAAATACTACAAACTCAAACAACAAATATTAATCAATTAAAGCACAAGTAATTTGAACTGGTGAACAAGAATAATCTTAAAGGGATTTTTTTAGGAAGATAAAAAATAAGACTCAAACCGGGTATAGCAAAAACGACGCTTTCTCGATCAAGAATGTTTTGCAAAACTTTTCTCTCAAAAATATTTCAAAATATGATATGATCTCTATTTTTAAAACTCTAAAAAATATATATATATTCTTGAATATATTCTTCATTTTCAAAATAATGAAATTTGGAGGTCCATTTTTATAGAATTTAAACTATGCCTATAAAGGCTATTTTTTTAAAGATATGCCCAAAAATAGCATATATAGACCATATATATCAAAATATTTTAAATCAATAATCTTTTACCTAGAAATAAACTTTTAAAACTCCCGATTTAGTCCCAAAAAGATTTTTATTTAAATCCCATAAAGATAGAAAGACATTTTTCCTATATAAATCAAAAAATCAAAGAATATATAGATTAAATATTAACATCTTCAAAATATATAATATGTTGATCCTAAGATTTTGATGAATAATTAAGTATTAATGTTTTGGTGGAACTAATGTTTTAATTGAGTGTTTCAGTGATTTAAAATTCTAGTGATGAAGATGTCAAATTAAATAGATGCTAAATGATGAAGTTGAAGATATTGAATATTAAATTCAATGGATGCTAAATGAAGATGTCAAGATGATGAAGAAGATTTAAGAGTTTGAAGAAATTAGGGAAAACAACTCAGGTAAATTTCAACTCTTAATATCCCATTTAGGAACACACACGGCAAAAAATGTTGTTATTATTTATATGTGTTTTGATAAGATGAATTTATTTGCTCCTATGTGATTTGAAAAGAAATATTTATAAATGGTTAAAATAGAATTTGAGAAAGTTAGTGGAGCTAATTGAGAAAAGAAATTAGTTAAAAGGGTGAAAATGTAAAAGAGAAAGAGTATAAAATGAGATCAGAGAAAAGATCCAGAAGGCAGGAGTTGACCGAGCAGTCGACCAGTGAAAACTTGACAAACTCTCTGAATCTACGAGTCGACCGAGTGGTCGATCGATGAACGCAACAGGCTACATCTTGAATCTCCCAGTTGATTGGGCAGTCGACTGAGTGCTCTGTTTCAAGATAATGTTTGATCTGAAATCATATCTAAAGGTAGCCGTTTTTTGTTAGGATTTGAGAGAAATTTAAGGGATTTGGTGATATTTAAGATATGGTTCATATATTAATTAAATCCTATTGATTTGGTACATTAAATATTAATGTTTCTCAATTTAGTATATGAAATAGTTTCTATTCTTATTAATTGAGATTGAGAAATATTTTGGGGATTTAATTGAGTGATTTGAAAGTTGGTTTTTAAGTGAAATTGAACCTAAATGGAGTCATTATGATATAAGGGGTCTATAAGTGCTATTAATTGTCATGACATATGTAAACTAGTCGTTAGAAGGGTGATTTCATATTCCTTTATATAGACCTGCGAATTTCATTAATCATTAGTAGTAAAGAAGAGAAATCATATAATATCATAAGAGTGAGCTTTTCTGAGAGTTATCTTTCTGAGAGTTTGTGAGGTATTCTAAGAGTGATCTTAAAGATCAATTGCGATTGATATTTGTTGCTACCGGATCTGAAGTTACATTGCTTTATCTAATTATTCTGTAGATTCTAGGTGAGATCTTTCCAATTATATTCTTTCATTGCATTACTTGTTTATATTTTGGAAATTGATCATAGAAATTGTTTCTGATTTTTGAAAAAAATATTTTTATAAACAATTTCTTGAATCTGATTACGTGCTCAAATTTACTACCCATATCTTGTTAAAAATCAGATTTTTGTATCTCATATTTTTTTTATCACTAGTTGGGATATTAATTGAGTTATTATTTATCTGGGGTGGTAGAAGCTCTGAGTGAGATGTCCTACTTATCATTTTGTATTAGTGAGTAGTGTGACAGGTTAAATACTGTTGGGGGTATTTAATCAAGGATAGCCGGGTTTCAGTTTTTTTCTGTAAAGAGATTGAGATAGTAATTCTTCCGGGATAGAATTGCATTGTGAGTGATTTGTAAAGGTTCCATCCTTACCTGGTAAAATGCTAATTTGACTGTTTTGTGAGGTTTTGATTATTGATCTGTAGTGATAAAAAGAATTAGGTTAATATTTAGCCTGTAAAAAGATAGGTTATTCTTGAGCTTGCAAAAAGTAGAGGTTATTCCTTAATCTTGGAAAAGGAAATTGTAAATGTTGATTCTAAGCCTGTAAAAGAATCGGTGTGTGGGTTTGGTTCCTACCTTTAAAGGGATCTTGAGAATTAGTGGGTGCGAATCTCCGTGGGGCTCGGAGGACTGGACTAGCCAAAGGTAGCTTGGTGAACCACGATATATCTTGGTGTGCTGCATTATTAATTTGTTTATTTTTGTTGTTTGGATGTGCACTTAGATTGATAATATTATTCCGCTATGTTATAAAGATAATAATTAATTTAGACTTAAAATTAATTATTTGATTTATCAAGTTTTATTCTAATATATTTTTTAATTACCCAATTCACCTCCCTCTTTGATATTCTACTGGGCAAACATAATATATCTTTGAAATATGGTGAAAACCCATTTAAATATAATATTCAAATGTTCAAATCTAAGAAAAATGGGTAGAAGATATTTTAAAACATTCTGGTCAAAGATCTGAGATTTGCCAATTCAGTCAATCAATCTCTACCAATGATTGATTGTTTGACCTCCAATGACAAGAAATCTAGTCGTTGAACCCTAGGCCAGTCAATTGGTTCCTTAATCGGTTACAACTTGAATCACGTCTATCCAGGAAGTTGACCGTTCACCTAGAAACCAAAAAATGAACATCCTGAATCAGGCGGTCGACTACTTCCTATTGTCGGTCGATCGTTCACGCTGAAAAAACATATTTTAAACTTTTCTAAAAATATTATCTTGGTCAAACTTTTAGAAAAATTATTTTGACACTTAAATTTATCACTTCTAATCATATTTCAAATTAATTTTAAGTGTCATGAGTAATCGTAATCGGGTTGTATTAAAAGCATAAGAAGAATTGAGGTGTTTTACCTAGAAATACAAAAAATCTTCAAATTCTTCATTGCAACCATCTCAATCTTTCTTAGATATCTTCTTGATAATAATTTTTTTTTCTCATTTTCTCAACATAATTAAAATCTGAAATAGTCAATAAACTCATTAGTTCCTTAAATATAAACATTAATTAATTCATCGAAACATCTAGGGTCAATAATCTCCATCTTTTTTATAATGACAATTAACTTTGATATTTTTTCAAAACAAATATATAACCACGCTACCCATGAGGATGGCTTTTTTTTTTTTTTTTTTTTTTTCACATTTAAGATCATGAAATAATCATATAAAGAGATGCAATGAATCTTAAAAATATTTTAATATATGCAAAAATATCACACTTTCGCCCTCTTATTCAGAACACATATCTCCCTTTGTCTCCTAAAAAAGTGGGAGGTATGAATCAAAACATCTAGAATATCGTATTACTTAGGGATCATTTCAAGATAAAGATGAAAATATAGTACTTTTGAAAGAGCTAGAAATCTAGTCGTTAAACTCTCGGTCGACCGGTTCCTTAACTGATCACAACCTAAATAATTCATCCATCCAGGCGGCCGACCGTTCACCCAAAAACCAAAAAATCAACATCTTGAATTAGGCGATTGTCTGCTTCTTATTTTCGGTCGACCATTCGGGCTGAAAAATATATTTTTGACTTTTTTAAACATTATCTTTATCGAACTTTTAGAAAAATCATTTTGACACTTAAATTTATCACTTCTAACCATATTTCAAATATTCCAAATTAATTTTAAGTGTCGTGCATGATCCCAATTGGATTGCATTAAGAGCGTAAGACGACTTCATGTGTTTTACCTAGAAATACAAAAAATCTTCTTGCTAAAAAAATCTTCAAATTTTTCATTGCAACCATTTTGATCTTTCTTAGATATCTTCTTGTTATTTTTCTCATTTTCTCAATGGAACTAAAATCTAAAATATTCAATAAACTCATTAGTTCCTTAAAATATCAACGTTAATTGATTTATCAAAGTATCTAGGGTCAACACCTACAAATACAAAAAATCTTCATACTCAAAAATTTTCTTGCTAAAAAATCTTCAATTTTTTTCATTATTACCATCTTGATCTTTATCATTTCTTTTTAAAATAATTTCTCATTGCAGCATAAGAACTAAAATCTGAAATACTCGATAAATGCGTTAGTTCCTCAAAACATCAACGTTAATTGATTCGTCAAAACATTTAGGGTCAATACTTAATATCAAACACAGTAAAGAAAAATAAATTTGAATCAAGCAAACTATGGATAGAAAAGTGCAACCACAAATACTCTCAATATCAGATTGAATGTTGATGCAATCGAGAATAATAGAAAGTTCAAATCAAATGATGCAAATTTATTACTGAGGAAATGTTTTACTCTTGGATTTTAAATTTCTTCGAATCCCATCCCAATGTAGAATAAACACTAATTATTATCTTTAAATTGGTAGAATTATGTATCTTAAACTGAATCAAATATTGAAACAACTTTTAATGTATCTTTTGTTATATTTTGGGGTTGAATTCTTTGTAGTTAAACAACAAACAATTTATTTTCAACTATGATACTTTGTGATGACAATCATTTAAATAGAAGGTTCTTTGTTTGAAGTTTTAAATTTGGTGTATCTTATTTTATTAAGTAATTGATTTGTGGTTGTACTTTTATGTGTATAGTTTGATTGATTCAAATTTATTTTCGTTTATTGTGTTTGATATTAAGACTTTTTGCTACATCTGCTTTATGATATTAAAGGTTCTTGAAATTCTGAAATACTTCAATATTATACTTTATTTGATTAAGTTTACAATTTTTTCTTCTTAAAATTGTCCATTTTTTGTGTTTTTTTTTTTTTTTCCCAAGTGATCAATAAGGATCATAACTCTCTTTTTGGTATTTACATTGCCATTGACAACAAAAAAGATCAATGAAAGATTTTCATGTACTTCTCATATTGTATTATATGAATTTTTTTAATTAGACTATATTTTTTGAAATTTTATTTTTACTTCTAAAGTATACTTGCTTGAATTATACTTTTCTATCTTATATTGTTTTACTAGCATATAACCCATGCATAAAGTCACAATTAAAAAATTACACTAAGGATTTTTTTTTTTAAAAAAACATATTTTCAATCACAGATTTTACGTTAATATAATATAAAATACAATATTGTATTACTTTACTCTCTTAATTTAAATAATTTAACATGAACATTAACAAAGACAGTTCGGTGTTGAGATCGGAGATGAGTAAACCAAAGTCATAGCCAAGTGAGTTCACAACAAGGGGTAGGGCTCTCCAAAAGCCCAAAGCCCATGGGCTGCCCGAAGCCCACCCGAGCCCGAAATTAGGGCCGCCCGAGCCCGAGCCCATAGGGCTTCCGATCGGGCTCGGGCTTTGAATATTTTATAGGAGCCCGGCTTGGAGCCCGAGCCCGAAACCCGATTTTCGGGCTACCCGAGGCCCGAGCCCGAAGCCCGAATCTAAGGCCCGTTAATTTTTTATATATATATTTGAATTTTATATATTTGAATTATTGGATTTTAAAATAGTTAAAATATTTGTTTTACAAATAGTTGAGGGGAAAGAGATTTGAACACTAGACCTCTCATTAAAAAAATAATCTTACTAACCACTAAGTTACAAGTCTTAGTTATATATTATTATATTGGGGAAAGGGTTAAAGAGTAATGTTCAATTGTCAAAATAATTTTAAGCTTTAAAACATTTGTTATCATTTTTTAAAAATATTTCTCATTTAACTAAATCTATTTTAAACTTAAAAATTATATATTTTTTGACTTTATTAATGTAAAACTTTATTTTTTTTTACTTCATATATACATATATATATATTATTCACCTAATATCTAATATCATTCATTGTCTTCAATTATTTGCTCTGTTTTGGTATCATTAATCTAATTTCTTACTATTATATTATTGATTATTATTTTTAATTGTTTATTTATTCATATTTGATAATTGCTAACATAAATTTTAAATTTCTCATTATTTAAATGATGATTAATAGATTTAAGAATTTGAAGTTGGATCCTCATAACCAATTCAATTATATCCAACTCATATATGACTTTATTTATATAAGACTTATATTTTTTTTTACTTATATATATATATATATATTTATATATATTTATTATTATTCACTTAATACCTAATATCCTTCATCGTCTTCAACTATTTACTCCATTTTTTGTAACATTAATTTGATTTTCTACTATTATATTGTTGATTATTATTTTTAATTGTTTATTTATTCATATTTGATAATAACTGCATGAATTTCAATTTGTCTCATTCTTTAGATGAATATCAAGAACTTCGTGAATTTGAAGTTTGATTCTCATCGTCAATTCAATTAAATCCAAATGATATAAGACTTTATCAATATAAGACTTAATATTTTTTGATTTTATGTATATAATATATACATATATATATATATACACACACACACATATATATATTTATGATTATTCATCGAAAATCCTTGACTGTTTTAAATTATTAGCTCCGTTTTCGGTAACATTAATTTGACTTCCTACTATTATATTGTTGATTATTATTTTTAATTATTTATTTATTCATATTTGATATGGCTAACCTGAATTTCAATTTGTCTCATTATTTAGATGAGGTCCATGAGAGGATAAAAAATTTCATGAATTTGAACTTGGATTCTCATCGTCAATTTAATTAGATCCAATTTAAATACAATTAATACCCCAACTACTATAACATGTGTATCAAGTCTTATATTTAATTCTCAAATTTCATTTATTAAGTTTGAAATTTTTAATAGAATACTTATTTTATTTTTTAAACTAAAAATAAATTTTAATAAAGTCAAAAAAAAAAAATTAAGTCTTATATTAATTTATATAAATTTAATTAAAAAATATTTTTAAAAAAAGGATAACATGTTTTAAAATTTAAAATTATTTTAACAATTGAGTATTACTCTTTAACTATTTCCACTTGATATATATACATAATCAAGACTTGTAGTCTAGTGGTTTGTATGGTTGTCCTTCTTATAAGAGGTCTAGTATTTAAATCCCTTTTCCCTCAATCATTTGTAAAAAAAAATATTTGAATTATTTTGAAAAATAAAAAAGCCCGAAATTCGAGCTTTCAAGCCCTAGCCCGAAGCCCGTATATCCGAAATGTGTGGGCCTATTGGACGGGCTTGGACTTTCTCAAATCATGCGGCCCAGCCCGGCCCGGCCCAGCCCGACAAGCCCGTTGACCAGTCAAAGCCCGATGGCCCGGGCCCAGTCGGGCTTCAGTTATTTTGGGCCGGGCAGGCCCGGGCCGGCCCATTGCCGACCCCTAACATGGGGCCACAACCACTTATATAAATATAAAAATATATTTATGGATGTGTAGTGAATAAACCACCCGAATTCGTTTTAAATGCACGAAACGATTTTTCTTTTTGGGAGTTCACATGTTTTTTATTGACCAATGAGTCAATGGCCCATTAAATGATGAAAACACGGTTTTATTATTACACAACTCTCTATTTTCTGTTATTATTATTTTTTTATCAATATTTATAGAGTAATTCAGTATGAGACGCTTAAGTATGGGTGCTCAATGTCTAATTTTTATTCATAAAATATATAGTTAATTTTTTAACTCAATTGTAAGTCTTTACGCATGTTTGATTGAATGAAATCAAAGCGGAATAGAATCATAATTCCACCATTAATTTTTATTATCTTATTTGTTTAAACAATAGAGCAAAATTTTTAGATTCGATTAGAATAAAAAAGGAAGAAATAAATTTCTTATTTCAAAGGAGTAAAATGATACTCATTCCATCAAAATAATTGTTTTACTCTCAAAATAAATTAAAAAAACAAAATACGAAAACAAAAAAGACGAGAGATTTTTTAGAGAAAGAGAGTAGATAAATTGATAGTCAAAAAATGTTAGAGAACTTGTCTCGATACAAAATTTTTAAGAGAGTAAATATCAGATATAAAATTGTGCAAATTACTGATATTTTATTGAGAGAGTTAATTTTAGAGAGAGAACATCGATAAGAAAACGGTTTAAAAATAAAAATGTGCTAAATAGAGAAACTTGAGTATAAGTTTTGAAAAAATGAGTAGTTAGAGAAAGGAAAAAATATGTTTTTTATTTTATAATTGTCATTATATTAACTTTTTAGTGTGTATATATATATATATATATATATATATATATATATATATATATTGTATACATACATTTCTATTCTTTTACATAAATAATAGTTGAAAAAATAGTGATTCGGCTAGGAACCCTATTTCATCTCTAAATTAATTTCATTCTTTTTTATATTAAATTCCATTCATATTCGATTACTCAAATGAAACATGTCATTGAGTCTTCATTGTCGGATGCTTCGAATTTGGTTTATGTCAAATGGGAAGGAAGGAACATGAGGAACAAAAACTAGAAAAGGGATCGCCGACTTTTAACGTACTTATTTTTACCCTCATACGATTTCATATAATTGTTTTGGCAAATCTTTTGGAGAAATTATGCTTTAAAACTATACTACAAATCTACTATTTGGCATATTTATGAATGAATTTAACCTCAAAATTGATATATATGAGAATATTATGAAAATTTTGTTATGTTTAATCATTATACTCCTCTAAACATACAATAACAACTAATTAAATAAGAGAATTGAATAGTGATTCCATTAATAAATTTATTCCATTCTTTTTTTTATTCTATTTTTTTTCTCTTACTCTATTTTACATTGATTCTATTTTATTCAACTAAACGGGTTGTTAGTATTTTTATTAATTTCAATTTGTACCTCGGTTTTAATATTAATAAAGATATTTATATCTTCACATTTTGGTAATGTCAACGCAACGTGAAAGTGAATAAGATTGTTAAGATGATAGATAATTGAGAAGTGGGGAATAGATCATGTATTGAGAATATGAGAGAATGATTACATATGAAAGGGATACTTAACTACAACTTATACACAAGTATTTGTAGGGAAGTGGGGATTAGGATTTTACCCTAATGGGCCTAAGTGGGCCAAGCCCATTATTACATTAACATTCCTCCTCAAACTCAAGGCTGTAAGTAGGAGGTGAACTTGAGTTTGGAAACTAGAGAGTGAAAGCGTCCGGGTGGATGAGCCTTAGTAAAAATGTTGGTTGTCTGATCGGCTGAACTGACGGGCTGTAGACGAACTGTATTCTGGGGAATGTGATGATGAATGAAGTGACAATTAGTCTCGATATGTTTTGTACGCTCATGAAATACATCATTGTGAGCGATCTGAATAGCACTCATGTTGTCACAGTGTAGGGTAGTGGCAGCAGGAGAAGAGATGCCCATGTCAACGAGGAGCCATCGAAGCCAGAAAAGTTCTTGAGTTGCATCAGCCATGGCACAATATACAGCTTCAGTACTGGAGCGAGCAACTACAGATTATTTCTTACTAAGCCAGGAAATGAGAGAATTGCCTAAAAAGAAACAGTAACTAGTGGTTGAACGTCTGTCGGTGGGGTCTCCGGCCTAATCGACATCAGAATAATCTTGTAAGATGGGAGCAAACTGAGCTGAGAAATGAAGCCCATGAAATAATATACCATTAATATACCGAAGAATGCGAAGAACAGTCGAGTAATGGGTGGTCCGAGGAGCGGATAAGAACTGACTGACTTGATGAACGGCATAAGCAATGTCAGGGCGAGTAACAGTAAAGTATACAAGACTTCCAACTAGTTGGCGATATAGAGTGGCATCCAGAAGAGGTGAACCATCAAGTGAGGTAAGTCTGACATTCGGATCGAGAGGAGTGGTGACAGTAGTTGAGTCAGTAATCCCAGTTTTGGAAAGAAAATCCAAAGCATATTTGACATGAAAGAGAAAATATCCATCAAAACCCGATGAGACTTCAAGACCAAGAAAATAGGTGAGCACGCTAAGGTCTTTCATCTCGAATTGTCCACTTAGAAACTTTTTGAGTTCAGAAATACCGCGTATATCGTCTCCAATGATAACCATATCGTCCACGTACAGTAAAAGAAGGATAATACCATTGGCAGTATAACGAATAAACAGAGCTGAATCATGAGCACTTGGTGTGAACCCAAACTAATGAATAGTAGTGCTGAATTTTGCAAACCAGGCCTGTAGAGCTTGTTTCAAACCATATAGAGCACGACGAAGGCAACAAACTTTATTTCGAGGAGCAACTAGACCAGAAGGGGTATGTATGTATACTTCCTCCAGAAGATCGCCATTGGGAAATGCATTTTTGACATCCATTTGAAAAATAGTCCATTTTCGAATGGCGGTGACGGCAAGAAGTGTACGGACAGATGTTTGCCTTGCCACAGGAGCAAATGTCTCTTCATAGTCAATGCCATATTCCTGAGCAAATCTCTTGGCAACAAGTCGGGCTTTATATCGTTCAACAGAACCATCAAAAAGTGTCTTGATCGTAAACACTCATTTGCACCCAATGAGAGTCTTTCTAGGGGGCAAATCAACAATATCCCAGGTATGAGTTTTGGCGAAGGTTTGAAGTTCTTCATCCATTACTTTATGCCAAAGAGGATTAGTACTAGCCTCCTTATAGGACTGAGGCTCATGCAGATGGAGTATAGTGGAAAAATAATGGAAATCAGAAAGATAATGTGGAGGATGAGTTACCCTAGTAGAGCGGCGAGAGTGATCTAGGGCGTGAGTGTCAATGGAAGGCAGCACAGGATCATCAACCACAGGAGAAGTCTGAGGCATGGTCGCTTGAGTTGGAAGGGTGAGATCAGCTAGTGGTTCTGGAGTGAGTTCAGCTGGTGGTTCTAGGATTGACTCAGCATAAGGTGTAGGGCTAGGCTCAACTAGTAGTGTTGGGGTGGACTCAACAGTAACTGGAACAGGATCATCTACAAATAACTCAATGGATGGATCAGTGAAAAATGTGGAGTTGACATGTCAAATGACCATAAGGAAGAAAACATTTGATGTTCCCAAAAAACGACATGTTGCGAAATACGAAGGGTTTTAGAAATGGGGTCTCAGTACCGATACCCTTTATGTTCAATGCCATATCCAATAAAACAACACAGGCGACCCCTTGGTTCCAACTTGTTGTGTTCATATGGTTTGAGAAGAACAAAGCAGGTGCAACCAAAGACTCTAAACTCAGAGTAATCGGGTAGTTTACCAAAAAGGCGCTCAAATAGAGACTGGTTCTGGATTGTAGCAAAAGAGACACGGTTGATGGTATAGACGGTTGTGAATGCAGCATCTTCCAAAAGTACTTAGAACATGATGAAGAAATGAGGAGAGCACGAACTGTGTCAAGAATATGTCTATGTTTACGTTCGGCTCGTCTATTTTGTTGGGATGTACTAGGGTATGAGCGATGGGGGAACGTGCCATTTTTGCGAAGCAGGTTAAGAAAAGCACTATCCTTGTATTCCATTGCATTATCTGAGCGAAAAACTTTGATATTTCTAGAAAATTGGGTTTGAACCATAGAAGAAAACTCAGAATATATTTGGAATAGTTCGGATCGATGTTTCATAAGAAACAACCATGTATATCGAGAGTAGTCGTCCACAAAGATAACAAAGTAACGACAACCACCCATCGAGGCATGAGGAGACGGCCCCCAAATATCAGAATGAATTAGATCAATAGACTGACTCTCTTTGAAATGTAGGGCTAGTTGTTTTGCAAGTTGGCAATGAATACATTTAAAGGACTCATGCTGAATTAAACCTAGTTGACCGCTAGAGATAAGTGATTGAAGTCGTTTAGATGAAGTGTGGCCTAAACGAGCATGCCAAAGTTGGGATGGTGAGAGAGACACTGGTAGTTGTGGAGATAAGGATGAAGAGGATACTGGTGGTGGTAGTGAGGTTGCACAGGTTGACGAAGGGATATTTGGTTGTGGTGATGGTGAAGTTGGAGATAAAATGTGCAAACTGGTAAGTTCAAATAGGCGTTCAACCTTACGACCAGTCCCAAGAGTTTCTCCTGTCCAAGGATCCTACACACAACAACCACTATTAGAAAATATAACTTCAAATCCCAATTCACAAAGTTGCACAACATATAAGAGATTTAAGGTAAGGTTTGGAATCAAGTACGTGTCAGGAACAGAAAGATGGGAAGTAGAAACCTGACCGGTATGTGTAACATGCATTTTAGAATCATCATCAGTATGAATACTAGGGATATTTATAGCGGATAGTTTGGTTGAAAAAATATTGAGATCAGATGTCATGTAATTACAACAGGTAGAATCAAATAACCAAGAAGAATTACTTGTAGTAAGTGAGAGAGCAGGGAAAAGATTTGTACCAGTACCAATTTTGGAGAATATATGAAGGAGGAATGAGGCCAAATCTGCAATAGACATAGTGACAGTAGAGGAGGCAGGGTTCGTACCCTCTTTGGCATTGAATATGAGTAAAGAACCCATAGACATCGCTTTTGAACCTGGAGAAGATGTTGTCACTGATGGATTTAGAATGCCAAAATTATCCATGAACCAATATGAAATCTCCAAGAACCGAGTAAAAAATGGGTGAACCGACGTAGAAACCACATGAATATAAAAGAAAGTATATTCTGTGAGTCTCAAATCATAAAACGGAGGCCGAAAACATAATCAGAACGTCGAAAAACCCCAGGAACCAGTCTAAGTTCGCAAAAAATCGATCAACAAAGGCCTGAACCGGGACAAAGAAGTTCTGATGATATGGCAGATGTTGAGATGGCAGTCAACACTGATGTGGCAAGATCAATGCCGATGTGTTAAGATCAACGCTGACGTGTCAGTACGTGGCGTTGACGTGGCAATGACGTAGCACTGACGTAGCAATGACATGGCGCTGTCTGGTCGCTAATGTGGCGCTGAAAAGGCACTGATTTGGAGCTAGGGCTGACTTGGTAGCAACACAGAAGAACAGTACGCTTGTGGATCTGACGCGATGTGGCAGCAGCCTGTTTAGGCCGCGCGTGCCAGCGCGTGAATGATAATCCGGTGATGGAACTTACATTTTTGTAATCGTCTCGTCGATACGGTTCCGATGATATATTGTGACTTGAATTTGGAGCTCTGATTGAGGCGATAGAACCCAAAATCCGAGACGGCGCGGCTAGTGGTTACTGCAGGCTATTGGAGGCGCGTGGGAGCGCGTGAAGACTCCGTTGGCGGTGATTTTACTGGCGTTGTGTTCGTCTCTGCAAGGCGAATTCGGTGGAGTGGTCGTTGTTGATGCCGGAGTGATGTTAAAGCCTGTAGCAGTGACGAAATCAGCGGGAGAAAAGAGATGGCGGCGGCGGCGGAAGCTTTATGGTTTCGAAGAATTTTTTTTTTAGATAGAATAGGTTCAAAAAAGACTTGCTCTTGATACCATATTAAGATGATTGAGAAGTGTGGAATAGATCATGTATTGAGAATATGAGAGAATGATTACATGTGAAAGGGATACTTAACTACAACATATACACAAGTATTTATAGGGAAATGGAGATTAGAGTTTTGTCCTAATGGGCCTAACTGGGTCAAGCCCATTATTACATTAACAAAGATAAAAGAATCATTCACTGCTTTTCAATTGTTTGTTATTTTGTATTCATATTTCATATTATCAAGAGTATTATTGTCTATTTGATTTGATAAAAAGGTGAGTGGAATCCTTCGTTAAGAAAATTCTTTTCGATTCATAAAAACTATTAAAAGAAAAAAATGATATGTTATTTTTAAAAAAAATAATTGATAGAAATATTGAATTATTTTATCCTTATTTTTTGTAATTCTTAGTAATGCTAAATTACACTTTGCACCCCCAAAATTTGAGTGCAATCTCTAAATTCCCTTAGATATTTTAATCTTTGCAATGTACGTTAAACTAATTAAACTGTCTCTGTTAGTCTAATTAACATATTCCGGTGAGATTTGTCATCGGAGGCTCAACACGTGCCCAAACCGTGAGGTCATAATTGAAACCCAATATATTTTCTCTTAATATTTTGAGGGGGATTTTTATAATAAAGCCTAAATATTTGGGAGCTTTCTATAGTTCAGATCTCTCCTAAAACATATCGTCTTCTTTCAATGTTGGACTGAAAACCCTAAATTGCAGGGATTTAGTGCTTCCACCGGTGAATTCTCCGTCATTGTCGTCGTCATCTTTGTCTTCTGGATTTGGAGGTTGTTCATGCCGATCATGCCTACCTCTCTATACCTATATATGTATGTGTGTGTGAAGGCATCATTCCTTTTAGGTTGCGTTTCCCATCATTTACAAATAATTTGTTTGGATAATTATTTTAGGTGAAGAATTTGATCGTGTAATTTTATAATTTTTTTTATTTGGATAACCACCATCACCATTGTGGGGGTCGACAGTGGCCGGTCGGCAGTGGGCGGTGGGCGACGGCGTTGGCTGGCGGCGGTGGTGGCCAACGGCGATCAGTGGCCGGCGGTCGGATCTAAAATCCCTCATTGGAAGGATTTATAAATGACACCAAGTTTGAAAGGATTTTTAAATCCCTCATTCACCACTACTTTTTAATTTAAAAGATTTAACAAATCATTTCTCATAAATACCCAAATAAGGTATTTGTCAACAAGTGATTTTGAGATCCCTTGCCTAATTCAAATCTCTCCTCCAAATCCCTTACCCAAACACAACCTTAATTTTAATGATTTGGGATGTGCTCCATAAAAATATGGCTTATGCTAAATGATCTTAATTATTTTAGGAAATTGAAATTCAATCTATGATAATTTTAGGTTGCATTTGGTTAATGTATTTGATAAATCCCTCAAATTCATAAACGATATGATTCTAAAATTTTGGATTTTAAAATCCCACAATTTATAAAATTCTTGTTTGGATAAATATTTTAGATGACTAATTTGATTATGCAATTTCATATTTTTTTGTTTGAATATAATAGTATTTGTATACAGACTTTTTAAATTTATTAAATTTTAATAATAAAAAATGTGAAAATAAAGCTAACAATTCTTTTCGTAATTTAAAAATATAATTCTTATACTTATTTTAATCATAAAATTTTAGTAATATCATTTTAATTATACTATTTTTATACCTACTGTATGCCTTTGGTATAATTTTAATTATACTGTTTTTAGTAATTTCATTTTAATTATATTATTTTTATACCTACTAATGTAAATCTCACCAAGAATTAGTGAGATTCGAAATCAACTTAGGGTTTTTTTGCGAAGGATCGAACTAAATTAAGATTTTATAACAAAAAACAAAAGACAGAAGTTTAGATGGATTACATTGACCCAACATTTATGAATGAAACGCAAACTAATAGTATAAGTAATGATTTATACTCAATGATTATAAAGAATCACAAACCAAAGATATAGAGATTGAACGCACGCCATAATAAATCTTGATAAGTTCATAAAAGTTCTCGGAAGAGATTAAGATAAAACCTTCACAATTATATTAATCAATATCAAAGATGTGTTTACTCAAAGTTATAATGTCTCTTAAATAGGCAGCCAAGAGATCCCTAAATAACTCTATCAAAATAGGCTGCCACATATCTAGAAGAATTCCTAGCAATGTGGAATACAAAGTCAAAGAAATAAAGAAGTTTCCTAACAACTCTTAGTTTAAAAAGAAAAATATTTCTTGGCATTAATGCCTTACAAATCAGTCAATGAATGACCTAAAATAAAATTAAAAGACTAATTAATAAAATAAATAGGCTAAAATTTGTGGCTCTCATCTTAGGCCCATTCAGGTTTACGTTTTTAGCCCATTCGCTTGCATTGATGAGGTGGACTAGGCCCTGATCATCATTTGGATCTAATTTGGGTTTCACCATTTTAGACTCAACTCAAATATCTTGAATTAATCCATTAAATGCTTTTTTAAATCTTTTATATCTAGCTCTAATAATAGGCCCAACTGGCACATGTAGCGGATCCTTTAATGGTGCTCGTTATTCTCATCATTCCCCATATCTTCAAAAAGATTGGTCTATAAATCTTCACCATAATGTTGTTAATAGCTCGGCAATCAACACACATTTTCCAAGTTTCATCCCTCTTAGGCACAAGTAGCACTGGTACCGTCCACAAACTCATGCTCTCTCTTACGTGACTTTTGGCCATCAACTCTTCAACTTGCCTTTAAAGTTCCTTTGTCTCCTCCGGATTATTCCTATAGGCTGGTTGGTTAGGAATTGTTGCGCCAGACACAAAATTGATTTGATGTTTGATCCCTCTAATAGTTGGCAATCCACAAGGCACATTATTAGGAAACACATCCTCATATTCCTGCAACAAAGAGATAACAACACCAGGCAAAGATTCATCAATTTTGTTAGTATTAAAACATGCCTTTTTATACAAAAGTACAAATATAGGCTAGTTTGTATACAAAGCATTTTTGCCATCACTTGCCTTAGTACAAAAAACTTATTCGTTTCTTCGTTTTTCTCTCATTTTTTTTCACTCTTTCTTTTCTCATTTTTTTTTGAATTCGTAGTTTCACAAGTTTTTTTCAACTCATTTTCTCTTTTCAATTTTATTTTATCCTCATTCACTTTTTATTGGAGTCAATGGCACAAAAATAACGATTTTATTGTGTTTGATAAATGAATGCCTATTCTTGAACGCTTTATGAGTGACCTTCCTATCAAATTGCTATGGCTTTCCCAACAATAGATGACCCACATGCATTGGAATAAGATCACAAAGTACTTCATCATTGTACTTCCCAATTGAAAAGAAAACTAACACTTGCTTATTTACCCGAACCTCACCATAATTATTCAACCACTACAATTTATTTGGTCTAGGGTATTTCAAGGTAGGTAAATTCGATTTCTCTACTAAAATAGTGCCAGCCACATTAGTTCAACTTTACCCATCAATGATCATACTACATACCTTGTTGTTAGCGTGACATTTAGTATGAAAAATATTCCATATTTGTTTTTCCATGCCATCCCCCGCGAAATGAGCACTTAGAGCATGCCTAGCCACAAGTAACTCACCTTCTACTGGGTACTCCACATCATCGTCATAAACATCCCCATGCGGTGGCATTTGGTCATCATCGCTCTCGCTTTCGGTTTCCACCTCTCTAATTACATGTGCTATTATGGTCCTCTTATTTGGGCATTGTGAAGGTATGTGACCTATTCCCAAACAACAAAAACTTCTAGTATCACGGTTATGAATTTGAGTTTCGATTTTACCTTTGTTGGCATTGGGCACGTCATCTCTTATTTTCGGTGGTTCAACTTTGGACTTTGAAACAACCACTTCGTTTCTTCTCCCATTAGGCCTCCATGAAGTAGAGGAGCCTAGATTTTAAAATGATCAAGTTCCATTCCTTTTAAGTTTTTGCTCCACGTTTATTGCCTTGTGCACCATGTCCTCCAAATCCATGTAGTGTTACA